>JAUEJJ010000017.1:13470572-13533172 GCA_032164275.1 Synergus coniferae | reverse complement strand
ATTTTTTCCTCTCTTCCTTTTACCCTCTTCAAGAACTCTACCCCCTCTCAGTTTTGCCCCTTAAATAAATTAAAAAACACAACAGTATAATTCAATTGAACATAAAATTTTTATTGGAAATTTTTACATATAAATAGTCTTTTTCAGTGGGTCAAAATTCAGAAATCAGTGGATGTAGTGTGCTCCGTAGGCCAAAGGTGCGCTGTAGGCAACTGGTGCAGAGTAAACTGGCGCAGAGTAGGCAAGTGGAGCATGGGCCACTGCAACTGGTGCATGTGCAACCGCAAGAGGAGCAGCAACAACAGCACTTTTGGAGATCTTGTAGGTGTTGGCGTAACTTGTTGCAACTGGTACAGAATGGGCAACAACTGGAGCAGCAGCCACAAGTGGTTGTGCAAGATAGCCTGGCTTAGCCATGACGCAGGCAACCAAAGCGAGGAAAACACACAACTTGAACATCTTGAGATGGGTGGTTTTGATTTTTTGGATTGTTGGTATGATACTTTCGACTCGGCTGATCGACTGTGCTTTAGACCGAAGAGTTTGCCCTTTTTATATCGAGATCCCCCCTTTCAAGCCTAGACAGGCCTAACATTGAACGCCAAAAAGAATGTACGACCAAGCAGGTTCGACTCGACTCGGCGATACATTTTCCCAACAATCGTGTACTCAACTAATCGTAAAGTGCCAAGGTTTTCGGGCTTTGTCCCATTTCACTGACCCAGGCGGCCCACGGCCGTCAAACGAGTCGCGTAACTCAATCCCGGATCATGAAATTTCCGACGGAATATGAATTACGATAAGCCTTCATCTGCCGCCTCGTGCATAAAATTTTCGAACTTGAGGGATTTTTCGAAATTGAGAAATCATAGTTTAAAATGATCCATTTTCATAGAATTATTCTAACATTTGAAATGGTTTATTTTCCGTATTTTCCCATAAGTTTCCATTCCTGATCCCTAATTTTTCTTCTCTACAATATTTGTAAATCATAAATTTTTAACGGCTCCTCATTTTGAGAAACGTGTATTTACAGTATCCAGACCTTGATGACGAAATGAGAAAAGATTTCGAAATTTGATCATATCTGATGCTAGCAATCACAAAAAAGTTGTCGAAACAAGTCAAGTGTCATTTGTACTTTCGCGAATTGTTTCACGTCGTTCCACGAGAATCCAAAGTATACTAGTTGGTCGGACTGATTACTTAATCATACGTTACCAGCGTAAACAAGCATCCGAAATAGGCATGCTTATGTTATTATATAATTAATTTTAATTGCATTTCAGGGATTATTATTGCATGCATTAATAATTGTATTATGCAATAGCCTTGATATGAATAATTATGCACCTGCCAAAATGTATCTATTTGCAATACATGCATGTAACTGATTATGCACTGAAATAGGAAAAGTGTATTTTAGAACTCTTCGGCTCAAATCGTTATGCATGTTTATATTATTAACTGTTATACTAATAGCCATTATCAAAGATCATGAAAGGCAAAGCCTTAGTGATTAGTATTTATATCATTAAAAATAAAACCATTATAGAATCAATTCGGATCTTTTATTGTTAGATCTATGAATTACGATTTATATTAATTTAGGAAGGGTGTGGTGTATTTGACGTCACATGTGTATTTCTGGTTCCTGGTCATTCACACATGGTCAGTAAAATCTGAAGATACAAGCCTTCATCAATGTTATCCTGTCTGTCGATAATGACCCTGAAACCAGGAAGTACAAAGAAGAAATTAGCTATTTATGATTCAGTGGGCGAATCTTTATGTTTCTACAAAAAACAATAATTAATGCCTGATTGAGAAACAAGAAATGTGTTGCACTTTTCTTCTGGGTGAACCTCTTTAAATAAAATTGTGCACTTTACTTCGTCTGCAGTGGATGCGGCAGAGACCTTGAAAGTTTCCCTCGCAAAAGGAATAAAATCGAACAAAGCTGAACAAAGTCGATGGGGCATTGCAGTCGATGAACTTAATAATTTTTCTTCCGAGGAAGGCCACTTAAGGGGTAATAAAAGTCTTACTGAAACCTGGATTCTTCTTCCTTCTCACTTAGTGTAAGAAGTACAGATTTTATTCAAAACATATGAAATACCTTCTTGTCATATTTTGTTTTTCAAAATTCTTTTAATGTATATGTATCTATGAAAAATTATTCAAAAGAATTGATAGTGTCAACTTTTTTGAAGTTTACTTTTCCGAAAAATCTCATGTTGAATAAAATAGAGGATCAATTTTGTATATCAGTACTTATGTAATTTCATTCAAGTCCCTGGTCACGAATGTTATGTATGTGTAGAAATGCAAAAATTATATAATGGGTCTCTACGTATTGGTTTCAAAGACCTTACGCCATCGTTGGCTATTCTTCTAAAGTGGACTGCATTCAAAAGGAGAGCAAAGTTCGCTTGCATATACACAACTTTCTCCAAATGGAAGACATGAAAGAAAATCTCCAAAAAAAAAGAAACATGAAATTCAGTAACTTTTGTTCAAATATGTTCACTTTTTACTAACCAACTAAAACTATCAATTCTGCAGTCAATCAGCCATTAATCTACAACATCTATAATTCATTTCCTTATTTAAAGCATTCATAAACTCCAGCTCCACTACTTTGTCTTCGCATCACTCATCGATTTTTGACTTTCCGTTTCCTTAAGATTGTTCGCTTTATTCGATTATTTATAATAAATTTCGTATATGAAATCCATTACAAATAATAAAAAATTCATGGACGGAATAAATTATGCAGGAAATCTATATTAGACAGTGAATTCGCATCTTCATATCGAACCTTCAAGGATTTCGAGCAGAGGCGTTTCAATTGACGGTTTTTTCAAAGTCTGATGGAATATTCTTGACCCACCAACGTTTTTCATTATTTCAGATACAACTGCACCTGGTTCCTTGTGAAAAGACCAATCCTCTTTTTAATGACTTCCATAATAAGAAATCAAATTACACCATCTTTTTAAAGGGTTTTCCTTTTGTCTTTTTGAATGCTTGCAATTTAAAAGCATTACAGACGTTTAATATTTCTCTTTAAAAATGATATTCAGTGAGACGTAATATAGGAATAACTCAGTGACCCTTGCACTGCTTTCAAACCCTAAAATTTCGACACCAGAATTGTTGCAATCTCATCAAAAATAATTTAATGGAACAGTTCAAAGACATGGAAATTAGACGTATGTAAGAAAATTCTTTCGTCATGCCAAACGTCCATATAATGATAAGATCAATAATCTGAAGGGCTTTTGTGCTGGGCCTCTGAGTGCCGCTCAATTTTTTGTTTCATAATGCAATTGTGACATCATTACGAGTTACGAGAACGTTAAACCTAAAATATTTTTTAAGTCTTAAATTATGTAATTCATCTGACATTATTTCACTTTATAATGTGTATATATATATATATATAAAATAATTACTCTGGTAATTGGCTTATATTTTGAAGCATTAAATTTTATTACATTTATCATTGTTGTAGTACTTGTTACTTTAAATTTCTTTCCCGTGGAGATTTTTCTTTCTCTCAGTGAATGCCTGAAACGGCACGTGGTGATATAAATCATTTTTGAAAGCATGGGCCGTCTCCGTAGGTAGGAAAGGAATACATATTTGAAGGTCAAAACTGACTGCACGGAAGTATTATCCTATATAAGCATGCGTTAGGACCTTTAATGTTCGTCAGTCTCTAGTTCACTACAGAAACACTACAATCAATCGACATGTTCAAGCTCGTGAGTTTTTCAAAATAAATCAATTATCATTTGTTATAGAGTTCCTTAATAATCCTTTCAATGCTTATTTAACATTTTTTATTCAGATTCATGCTCTTTGGAAGCGAAAACAAATATGTGAAATGTAAAATACATACAAACCGGAAAAAATTAGATTTCTGAATGCTTTACCTGTTTTATATACAATCTTTTTCCTTAAATTGGATATAATTCCAAATGTTAATGTATGCTGAAGTACAAAAAGTGTAAAACGTAAAATTGTAGCCTTTAAACAGAAATTTAATCAATTTCAATATATGTATTACAATTAATTCATACTCTGAACCTTTTGTTTAATTTTGCAGGTAGCTCTCTTGTTCCTCGCGGCGGTGGTTGTTGCCAAACCAGGTGCCATCTACTCATCTGTGTTGACGGACGAGAAAGTCATCGAATCTCATGGAAACAGTGTGGTCCATGCAAGTGCGCCTGTGCTTCAATATCCCACAGTTTACAGTGCACCAAGCATAGTTCATGGTCTTCATGCCTACAATGCAGCTCCACTTATTCCCCAGTATCATCCCATTGCAGCCTACTACAAATGAAGAAAAAACGCATCACCGAATTGACTACATCAACCTCACCTTGGTAAAAATGAGATGAAGAGAGAATGTATCGACAATTTTCGAATGTTTTGAGTCAAAGTTAGTAGTTTTCATACGATCTAGAAAAAAATCTATCATAGATTCTAAAGTGGAACGAGTTATTGAGGTTCATCAAGAACTGATTCTTTCAATACGTCCTTTGAGATCTTGATGGTTTTTTAGATAGATCCTGACTAGACTAACGCATTTGAGCAATTTCTGTGTGAAAAAGACTGTACAACTGAAATAAACATACATACACACCTACATCAAAATGCATTATAGTTTTTTATGAATTCTTCATTCAGTATTTTTAATTTTTAAGTTGTGGGCGTCCATATGAAGAGGGCCCTTATTGTCGGTTTTAGTTTAGGAGATATTCGCGTTTTTCTAGTTTAGGGTCGAAATGGACCATTTTCGGATTTGTGTGGGGATATGATACTATGACTTATACTGAATCTATCGGCATCATACTCATGTCTCAAATGCAACCGAAAGTGGGTATATTTTCAGTTCATTTTGGGCTTAAAATGTCGGGACTTCATCCGACTATACTGCCCTATACATAACTCCATATCGACCGTAAGGGCCCTTTTCATATGGACGCCCACAGTTTATGTAATATAGAAAGTTATCATTCAGTAGAAAGAGACCATAAAAAGGATGGTAATTGTAAAGAGGATCGTAAACTTTAAAAGGATAATTTACATCTCACGCAGAAAATATACGGGTAATGTGATGTGTGGCCGTAAATAAAACTTTGAAGGTAGGACGAAAAAATGATTCTGCAGTGCGGTTCATTCACCCGCGACCTTGGATTCTCATGGATATGGAGTTGCTGCCAAGGTTAGACGGAATTGTTCCCTCGATAGAATGTCGATCAGATATCATTTTCTCCTTTTTTCTACGGTAATACTTGTAGACATTGGACCGTTTTTATGTTTTATAATCTGTTTTTAAAATTTATTTTTTATAGATGAATAAGATTAAATATAGCATTGGTAAATTAAAATGCATTCCGAATTCAATATTACACACTCCAAAGCAAAAACCATCCTCGTTATCGTTTTTGTCTCTATTTAAACATAATCCGAAAAAATTCAATGGCATGAAATAATCCACACGTTCGATAAAACAGCCTCATGTACGATTGCACAATGTGGAAGGTCACTTGAATAATGTCGACATGTTATAGGTAACCATTGCACTCCATTCATCGATTTAATCGAAGAAGCTATCCACCTAATGATAAATTATATTCTTAGTAACTATAATTATTTTTCATGCCAACAATAAATATAAGATCAGTAAAAAGTATGAAAATTCCTCTTACATTAATAGATCCATTTCTAAATATGTTTCACATTCGTGAATGCCCTTAACACAATTAAAACACAAATTGAATAAATACAAATACAAAATACAAAATTGAATAAAAAGTTTTTACTCAAACCATCGTTCAAATTAGTTTTCTTAATACTGGCGCAGTACAGCGCCAGTCGTAAAATTCCACCTGGATACATGCTATATGTGCGTATAGATATAAGGGTTTTAGCTTTTAATTAATTTTCTTCAGCTGTAAATTCAGCATTTCCTTAATGCCGCATTTATATGCATGTTTTCATTGCCACAAATTAGTCTAAGGACAAAGAAGCGATTCATATAAGATTATTCATCAAGGACGAATCAAGGCGTGGTGAAAGATGCTTTCAAGATGTCCGGCAATTTTATTCTATTTTATAATGATTAACTTTTCAAATATTAATAGTAAAGCTTAATGTTAACTATAATTTTAATGTTAATCATAATATTAATATAAAAGAACCATATTATCTTCTTTTAACGAATCCTTTGAGGATCACTTTCATGTAAGTAAATCAATGTACTTAGAAATGCGATGAAATACAATTCAAATAACCTTATATTTGTTAACTTCTTTATGATAATAACTTCTTACGTAGAGAGATTTCTACAGTGCATAGGTGTTTATATATACCATACCTTACTGGCGCACATAAATATTTCTATAGGATCTTTTCTAATAATAAATTATAATGTCATATACATGTACTACATAAATATAAACAAATTTTTAATTTTTAATTAAACAATAATACAATTTGCAGAGATGCTAATTATATTATTATTATTACATGGTTACTAAACCCATTTTTATACAGGGATTACCTTGGCGTGTATACATTTACCCAAGGTTCATTGGAGAGCAGAAATGGGTATTTTCTATTTATATATTTTTTTAAGATTAGAATCCTGGATACAAGTGCAATTGAGAATATCAGAAAATAGGATCTTGCTTAGATAATACGGTACTAGTTGAGATCTTTAAGAATAAAGCTGCACTACGCAATAAGAGTGTGTAGAAACCTACAACCTAGATTAATGAGCCCTTATCAGAGAGATTACAAAGTATGCAGAAATTAATTAAAAAGATGTAGTGAAATTAAGTTACATAAAATCTCAATAAAGACAATAAACATAATTTTTTTTCATAAAAAAAAGTATTTTATAGAAATCTCTTCATTGAACTCGGAAACTCTTGTATTGTAAGTAGAAAAGGCGAGTCATAGTCAGCCAGCGAGTGTCAGTTTTATCTCGCCGTGATAAGGGCTAACGACTTACAAGTAGTGCAAGTTTTATTTGTCCAAAACTTGAGTTGTATTTAAATCACTTTTTATAGAAAAATTGATTGATTAAATTAAAGTTTAATTTGTAATTTATAATATTTAATATATTAGTGTTAATTTGAGTACAAAATAGATTTTGAATATGATTTCGTGTCAACGCCATCTAAACTAACATTGAAACAACGAATCAACGTGGATATATAGTAGGTACGTTGTACAGTTTCACGTGGATAAGTGAACACCTTTCACCTGTAGATCCCTGTATATTCCTGTAGATCGCTGTAGATTTCTGTAGATCGCTGTAGATCGCGAAAAGACTGATTGGTAACCAACACTTGGTAATAAATCTATAAGAATTTTATGAAAATTTTTTTTTGGATAATATTATTTAATTATTTTGTCTTTAAGGGTTTGTATTATACATATCATATGAGCAAATACAATTTCGCCAAGTGTATGTATGTACACAATACGAAATATTTTTCGCTGAAACTAGGGTCAGAGCATCAATTGTTGGCAACCCTTTCTAATCTGCTTTAAATAACGGAAAAATGCAAAAATATTTGTATTTTACTCACATGATAGTATCTGTAGTAGATTAAGTTAAATATTTGTCTTTTCCTATTGTTTTGAACAAATTAGAGAGGGGTGCCAACAATAGATGAAGGGCCAACAATTGGTGCTCCTACCCTAGGTGATTTAAAAAGGGGTGATATAAAAAAAGGAGAATATTTCAATTTGTAATTAATTTAGGAATGATAGTGATACAGGATTTAAATTTGTTTCCTTTTTAACAATTACGTTACATTTTTTTGAAAACTGTACCATTGTGGAGATATGCAAATAATTTTTCAAAGTGAACCCTGAACTGAATGATCATAAAATATACTTAACTCAGTGAAACCTTATTAATGTTCGCGAAACTCAAAGAAATTAACTATAACTTGTCTTGCCTTTTTAATATTTTTCGTAGGCGTGATTTTCTCTTGTATTACGTCTTTATGATGTCGAAATTCTACTTGAAAATAGTTCAATAGTTCTTAGAAATGAAACTATAAAGAATGCTTCTTATACATTTTTATATATCCTATAAATTTTCATAAATTGAAAAATACTCTCTACTCAATGCTAAATTCACTCTCGTTGAATTTTTGGTCTACTATAAAAAATAAAACTCGCACTGTCTTTCTAAAATTAGTTATTTTCGTGTTAAAAATATTATACAGCCTTGCGACACTTTTTAAAGTCATTTTTGAGAAAAGATGTATCATACAAGTTTATTACAGTGTCAAACTGAACTTGTCAGGTTTTATGAAATTAGTTTATGAACGGAGGTATTGAGTCGAGAGGGAAAGTGGAATCAATGCTTTCTCGAAACGTGTTGTGACTCTTTATCATGTAGATAATATAATGGTAGAAATTTCTTGGTATTCTATTAGAGAATTGTTTTCAAAATAACGATTATATAACTTTTCCGAAGTAGATGACTGCAAAAATCATAAAGGATTATTTTTTATACCCAATTTTTCTCTCAATAATACTGCTTACTTGAATATCAAATAAGCGCAAAATTACGTTTATTTTTTTTTTTTAATATTGTATGACTAGATACATATTTCATAGACACAGCATATTGTTGTCCATAGATACCTTTAATTCATAATTTGGGTCAAGACAAGTTACTTGCCTGCTGAATTTCCAGATTGCAACAGCGCGGGATTTCCAGATTGCAATAGGTCTTTAAAAATTCCATCGATCAAACATCTACCCATTGTGCCGTAATTCCAATTCCGAATTTTAAATAAAACATTTGGAATTAATGAAAACTTAAAATTTTTAATAACTTTAACTTAAAGTGACTTTAATATCATTTCTTTCCATTTATTAACATTATACAACGAATATATACCTAAACACAATATACAACTAAGGAATATTTACCATTTTAGTAAAAATAATTATATAATCATAATGATTTAAATCTGGTGCAGCAAGAAGATAATGCAGTTATCGTATTTCTTTCACGATCGGTTATTACAGCCAAAGATCCTCGAAAACACTTTCTCCCGGAACCCAAAACCACAAAGCCAACAATAATTCAGATTTTCAATCCTTCATTCGAATCCTTGTCTTCGAAAATCGAATCATAATTGAATTAAATAACATATTCAGAAATGATAGTAAGATTAAAACTACTTTCAGTATATACTATACATATTTGAAAGTAGCAAATGTTGGCTACAATTTTATTAAAAAAAATGTTCATCCCTGACCTCTGAAAATTTCATTCGCTCGATTTGTGATGTTTTGCTTATTAAATTAATGATGTCAGCTATCAAGTGTCTCGCTCGGCGCCACACTAGAGAGAAAGTATTTCCTCCGGATACACTACTATATAACGTTTTACATAAATAACGATCTTTGTTCCATTTTTCGACAATTTCTTTGTTCCAACTTTGGCATCATTGTATACGCAGTTATTAAAGAGATTTATGATCTTATTAATGATTAATTTAAAGCAGTCGTTCTCACAATAATATTAAGTTGCTTACAATTTAATTTAATGTCAATTTAACATTGACATAATAGAAAATAGGGCAATTTTAAATAGTTATATGCAATATCAATAAGCTCCATATAAATCCCAGAGTTAATAGAATTAAAATTCCAAGAAAAATAAACAAATCTGAGAACTTCTCATTTGAAAAACATCTTCATTTTTTTGCGCTCTACTTTTCTGGCTTCAACTCCCTTCGTTCTCGTTTTGAGAGAGTTGTTTCGTAATCATTATTTCAAGGTTGGTGAACTCCATTCAAACGGATGTCCGGCGATGATGGTACTCGTCTTATAGCTATAAAAATGTCTCTTCTTTTTTTGCCGATGAATAACATTTATATTATAGAAAGGAAATTACTTCAAACTCAATTACAATTATTTATTACTTTTTAATTATTAAATTTATTCTTATATTAAATATATATATATGTATATGTATGTATGCATATATATATATATAAACAAATATTTAATTCTTTACTATGATTTAGTGTAATAATTTAATTTGTAATCCTTTTTTCCGCCCTTTTACGTCTCGAGAAGTGAAATTGAGAGAATGAATACCAGGATACAGTTTTCAGGTCATTGTATTATTATGTAACTTCATTATCAAATTAAATTGCTTGCTGACGTCCCATTCATGGTTAATTTACGTTTTACTATACTACCTCCAGCTACCTCTATACCAATTCAAAAAACTGTGTCATTATCTCCTGCGTAGCGTATCCGTATTATATAATACATCTTTTTCCAGAATTGCTTTCATCTTTCAGTTATTATGACGAAAGATTACACTTGAAAGGCTCTATTGACTATTCATATATAAAATATCGAACGGTCTCAAATTCCTGGAAAATTTGTATAGGTGACCCCCTTCAGACTTATTTTGAAATCAAGTTTCTGCGATACCTGAAACATGGATTTGGCATGTAATAAGTATCCTGTGTATATGAAAAATGACAACACAATAAGTTTTAATGCTTCTTTATGTTTTGCAGTTGTGAATTTTAGTCAAACGAAAATAATTATTTTTAGCGCTGATAACTGTAAATTAATTAACAATAATAACTTTGAACATTAATAAAAGGGAAGAGAATGTGTTAATTATAGTTACTGAAGAGTTTACTTCATAATGTTGTATAATTCAGAGAGCATTGCTCCTTGCTTTAGTGTGAAAGTGGGTTTTTCCGAACAAGATTTTTCCGATAGAAAATGTTAACGCTCATTTTCAAAAGACCCAGTATAGTTTCCTGAATCTTGATATTACATACTTAATTATTTAAAAATAAACTTCAATAACACGATGATGTTGTTCTGTAATAAAATAAAATGATGTTCAAAAATGTAAAACTATTTTCAAAGACGTAGAATTAACGCCTTTTTAGACTTCCACCTTTTCACAATTTCCAAAATTTATTCTCAATAAATTATTCTACAATTTACAGAAATATTTAATCCAAAATGTCCAAAAGTACTTTTAAAATTCAGGAAAGTCTTTGATAGCAAAAATTGAACAAAAAGGCTGAAATAATCACCCATTTTTTAATATATTTACATAGATATATAATAATATATTTATAAAGATATATAATATAATATATATTGCACATAGAAAAAATGAACTGAAAAATGACTAAAATTGATGAGTTTCTTGTCTTTCTGTTCAAAACTGGTCTCAAGTAGCAACATTAGAATTTTAAAAATTATACTTTTGAAAAGCGTCTGTATAATATTCTTTTAAGTTCACACCTCAGAAGGTCCGGCTTGCAATATGAGTCACCCGACGAACCCCACCGCGACAGTCCCAATACAGCATCCCCAAAAGTGCCTTAGTATATAAGATTCAACACTCTAAGTAAAAGCTCAGAAGACTTTTGTGCACGGAGAAAGTGTTTGGGGAGGAGAGAGAAAGAGGCTATATAAGACATATTTACCGTGAACAAGAAACTTAGTATCGTGAGAGTGATCGTTAAAGAGGTAGGTACATTTCGCGAAAAAAATAGAACAAAGAAAAATATCAACAATTCGAATATCTAAATTGGACCTAGTGCAAGTGGTGTTTATAATTTTATTGTGTGTTTTGCAACTTTTAAATAATAACTACGATTGTTTTCTTAAAACTGCAATAAAGTTTCATACCTGTTAAAATAAAGACATTTTTTTTATCGAATGAATTGCAAACAGAATTTTTATATAATATCTTTAAAAAAAAGTAACATCATCAATTCAAAGAACTGATTCTCTTTGTTATTTGTTGTAATTCAGTAATCTCGTTGATTTTGACTTACATACTTTTGTGGACGAAAGAAATTAAAATTAATGGAAAACTTTAAAAGTGGAGAAATTTTTTAAGAGCAAATAATTGTAAGGTGATGAACCACGCGGTTTTGCAGTTGAACGGCGCAAGTAACTTTCTCTTCTTCGACGAAAGTGAAGATTTTAGTACCATTGTATGCTAATGCTCATTTTGCTATCAGATGAGACATGTCACACTTGATTGCAAAACAAGTCAATTTAAAATTCTAATCAACTGCAATATACAAAATTGAAATTGAAATGACTGCTGGGTAATTCGATCCTACAAACCATCAAAACAAGATCCTTAAAATTATACAAATTATATGTAAAACGTGCAAATGACATGTATTTCGTTCAATTGAATGAATGATTTAATTAATACATTAATAATTGGACATAAGTTAGATTGAATCAAGGTCATGCTTTCGTATACTGGTTGATTTAAACATAAATTTATGAATTGAAGCTAAACATTGCCTAGAAACACATTTAATAATTAGAGAAAAGTGGAAAATTTCCCTCATCAAGTACTATTATGATTATAATGACTTTTGCCTTGACATTCGCCGACTCTTGCGTATATCTTAACTATCCCCCATTGACATAAAAAAGGTAAATGAATTTTTTTTTTTTTAGAATCTAACTTTTCATACAATAACAACTATTGAAAGATACTTTTTTCTTTATATTGAATGGTATAAAACGTTAAACAAAATTGTAATTTTAATACTGAAAATAACCAACTCTTTTTTTGCAATTACAAAATCAGTTATGCAATAATAAACAATTTGTCATATATCATAATAGAAAAAATTAATGACGTCTATGCTTGCTATAAAACAGCAAACACCAATACACAGAATAAACGCGTCAAACGACTTTCTCCGAAACTTACTCTCACTTTCGTTGGTTCCTAAAATGGAAACGAGCAATGTTTCAATGCTTTATCTACGAGTATTTATAGAGATCTGTTTTTCTTATTTTTAATAAGAAAAAGTAATATTGCCATAAATTTTAATAAAACAAAATTTAATGGTAAAATAATTTAAATAATTTAAAAGAATTTAAAATTTTATTCTACTCAAACCCCTCAATGAAAGTAAATAAGTAACAATAATAATAATAACTTTCACGGAGTTTTATTATTTTCTATTTAAGAGAAATTATCATTCAATTAACTGTGACATACGCTAACTATAAATCAAAAAGTTGACGTATTCACAATAGGGCTCTTATTTTCTGCTTTCTGACTATTGTACACTTTCATCGCATTTCTTGGATCTTCAATTAAAATATTATCGAAATTGTATCTTATAATTCATTCTTAAGACCATTGTTCGAAAAGAAATTTTAAAAAGTGATACCGTCAGTATTTCTCAGAATGAGTACATCTCAAAGAGAAAACTTCCACCGATTTGAATACTACGCGACATTATGAGATCAGACATCAAAATACGAGAAGAAAGCGCCAGGAGGGAAAGTCTTTCATTTCGTAATGTGTTAAAAAGGACCGAATTTCATTTCTAGTTTTAAAAACATTTATATAGAAATTCTTATTCTTATTCTTAAATTAATATATATATATATATATACTAAATATTTTCTTTTCCAGAATGAAGATGTGGTTCATCCTTCTGGTGGGCCTTGTGGGTCAAGGTCTAGCCACCCAAGTCAATTACCAAACTTCAGCTTCTGCTCAATCCTCTTCAGCTTCTTCGAATCAGCAACAGTGGTCTTGGCAAGAAGATCAGGCTGGAGCTGCTTCTAATCAAGACAATTCTTTTCACCCAGTTAGCTTCTCTGCCTCAGATGCTGTTCCTCAACAAGTGGAACAAGAACAGCATGAAGTCTACGAAATTGGAACCAGTGGAAATAATCAAGCCTCAGATTCACTTACTGAGCAGTCGGTAAGAATTGAAAACCTTGTTTTTTGACTAGAGTATGAATTTATGATAATAAAAATGGTGGTCCCCAACTATAGATCCAATTCAGTAATGACTATCGTATCAATATACGTGAAATTTAACAAAAATCAAGATTTGCCCAGCAATTTATAACAATAAACTACTGATTCCAACTTAGACCAAATATTCAATAAAATGATATCACTAAAGTCAATTAAAGCGAAAAATATTGAAAATTCGACAGGTGGAATCTGTGATCGATGATATTCTCGTCTCTAACCGACAGGGCCGAAATCTGGACGGCTTTGACGAAATCTACTCTGACCCAAATGTGAAGAATGCCCTTCAACTAGGAAACGACACGATAGCTCGAACCTACATCAGAGACAAGCTCTGCTCCCTTGGCCTCATGAACGTAAGTTTCCAGATGAGCTAAGCAGAAAATAAGCAAGGTTGCTTCTCAGGGGCGTTCTTGGCAAGTCTAACAAATTTTCATAACGTTTCAGTGCGATAATTCAGAAGGCAGACGACCTTTTTATTCACCACACCGTGACATCCAACCTCAAGAAATAATCTACGCCCAGCCGGTTACAATAAAGCCAGTCGGTCGTCCTCTTCCGGCCGTTCCAGTGAAAAGACCGTACGGTCCAGCTAAACCGGTACCCTTCCCACCAGTTTTTGGTTCCGGACCCCCTGGTCCTATTTACTCCAGACCACCATTTTCTGGCCCCAGTCATGGATCGCGCCCTCCATTCTCTGGACCTCCTCCTTCATTTAATGGACCATACCCTGGATACAAGAAACCTGGATATATTCATGGATCAAAACCAGTTTATGAAGTTGGAATCGATGGAGAAGTAGATTATGAGGACAAGTACATTGAGAAGAAGCAGGTTATTGTTGGTCCCTCTTCTGGAGTCCAGCAACATGTTCACCACCACTATGTTCATGGAGATGGTGTTGGTGAGAACACACAGCCAATCATCCTTGGAGGAGCTGCTGGAGTCAGTTCCGGCAACGGTTACGGTTACGGTTATGGAAATGGTGGTGACTTTGAAGACTACAAAAAGACTTTCAACACCAAGGGTCCTTCTTCTGGAAACAACCTTTTGGGAGCTTCTACGAACAATTATGCTGATAGGTACCCTGTTTACGAGAAACCAAAACCCAACACCTTCTTCAATGACCGAAAGCAGGTTGAAACCGGGAAGCAGTTGAACTCTGGATTTGGTGGCAATAAGGCATTTGGATCAAACAGTAACTTTGGATCTGGGTTTGGTTCAAATGGATTGGTGTCTAATGGATTCGGATCCAATGGGTTAGGATCTAACAGCTTGGGATCAAATGGATTCGGATCTAATGGATTGGGATCAAATGGATTGGGATCAAATGGGTTTGGATCCAATGGATTTGGATCAAACAATAACTTTGGATCAAGCAACAACTTTGGATCAAGCAACAACTTCGGATCAAGCAATGGTTTTGAAAATGGATTTGGATCCAACAGTTACGATGATTGTGTGTGCGTTCCTTATGATCAGTGCACAAGTCTTAATCAAGCTGGAAGAAAGGATGACCTCTATCTAGCGATTGATCCTCGTAACCTTGGAAAGGACATCGAAGCTGAGACAGTTGTTGTCACTGATGGAAATGGTACCATGAGTGTTGTTCGAGTTGCCAAAGAAGTCGACGAGACTGAACAATCTGAACAAACTAAGGGTCTCAAAGATGAGAGCAAATCTAAAGAAGAGAAAGAAAGAACCAAGCGAGATGTTTCTCATCTTGATGCCAAGGACAAGAAGCCAGAAGCTGAAAGTGTAAGTCATCCATAACAATATTTTTGCATCAAGAACATGTATTTAACACTGGGTTAGACTTTCTACTAAACAATAACTAAATTCCAACTACTAATTTCTGATCAATCTGAAACTCTCTCTTTCACTTTCACTTTTGACTAACCATCACAACATGACTCATAAGACTCGAAGAGACCATCCACCTTGAGGGCCTATAGAGTCACTGAGTTAGAGGAGGTCCAGGTTTCATCGTATTAGATCCCAGCAAAAAGTGTTCGTTATATTTATTTATATATTCATTTATCTATTTATTTATTTATTTATCAAGATAATTTTCGTAAAAGAACTTTGTTCAGTGTAGTAGTTACAGCATGTTGAATTCTGACGAAATTGGCTAACCAAGGTGCTAACCCAGAAACCCTAGGACCTCTTAATCTCTACGACGTGGCTCTTTGGCTCTCTTTGCAGCGATTGATAGCTGGTAATCTGGACACGTCCAAGTTGAATCTGAAGCCAACCTGGGGCGTGAGCTTTGGTCTTCCGCAGACTGGTGGAGGCAACTATCCGATCAATCCGTATGGAGAACAATCTCTGGTAAACCCTTACCCTGGATATGGTGCTGGAGGCCAGGGAATTAATCTAGGTCTCGTATCAGTAAACCCGTTAGTAGCAGTTCAGGTGACTAAAGATGATTACGGAGAAAAAGTCATCAAGCCATTTGTGAATCTGCACGTGACACCTAATCAAGGTTTAGTTCACAAAGTCGGTAACATCCTCGCATATAAGAAGCAGGCCCTACTTGGAGGATTCCAAGGGAACTATGCGCCTCAATATTATCCTGCTGGACCACCTGTTTATGAAAAACCTGTCTTTGTTGATCATCCTCACTTCCATCCATCTCAGCCACACTATCCGAACTACGGACCTGTACATTATGAGAAACCAGGCTATCATCATCATCATGATCATCACCATTATCATCAGCAGAAGCCTTACAGACCTGCCCACCATGGTGGCTATGGATATCCTGGTTACTACAATAGGGAGGAAAATGATTATGATTATGACAATTTTGGGGACTATGGAGACTATGATGATGGCTATTATAGAAATGCAAGGATTAATATTTCTGCTGAAGGCAACAGGGCTCTGGGTTCACAACGAGGAGGCAGTGATCAGCAAAAAAATTATAATCAAGGAATGAAGAATAATCAGGGAGTCAGGAACAATCAGGGAAAAGGTGACGTTGGAAGTGCAAAAGTTGCTTTTCCGTCAAGAAGGAAGCGAGAGGTTGAGGAGGTAAGAAGGTTCGAGGAAGGTCTTCATCAGTTGATCCTGATGAAGAAATCTTGGAATACTGGACTACCCACGACGATTTGAACTGAACTTTAGATTAGGGAGTATCATTCTGATAAAACTGATTCACTCGACTACCTAACTTTTGCTTACTATATGTATATCCAGGTAACTGGCTTTAACCGCATTTTACTGACCACCTTTCTCTTCTCGAGAAACTGACTGCTTAGTATTTTTTTCCTCATTGGACGATCAACAGACACTTAATACTCTCTTTCAAGATGGTAAAAGGGTTTATATATATATATATTTCTTGTTTGCTTAATGAGGATTTGGTTTTTCTAAAAGATAATTTGAAACTGCATGAAGAGCTTTGTGGTTTGAGTTACTATTAAGTTCTCTATAGAGGTCTAATTATTATTTTTTATATAGAGGCAATTTGGAAGACCACCTGTATGTGGTCCAAGCCACGTCTGCTGTCGTAAAGCGAACATTATTGGTCGTCCTGGAAGACCTGGCCAGTGCGGAATGAGAAATAGCCAAGGAATCAATGGACGTATCAAGAATCCTGTTTACGTTGATGGAGACTCGGAATTTGGTAAGGATTCTTCCTTCATCTCATCATCTACAATACATACAATTTTTAAAAGTTTCAATTTTCTAAATAAAAATGTCTTCCTTCAGGTGAATATCCATGGCAAGTGGCTATCTTGAAGAAGGACCCATCTGAGAGTGTCTACGTCTGTGGTGGAACTCTAATTTCGCCTCGTCATATTCTGACTGCTGCTCATTGCGTAAAAACTCACGCCGGTAGAGATCTACGAGCTCGTCTTGGTGAATGGGATGTAAACCATGATGTAGAGTTTTTCCCCTACATCGAAAGAGATGTTGTCAGCGTTTACGTTCATCCCGAGTTTTATGCCGGAACCCTATACAATGACCTTGCCATTTTGAAGATGGATCAGGATGTCAACTTTGAGAAGAATCCTCACATCAGTCCAGCTTGCCTTCCAAAGAAATTCGAAGACTTCACTGGCTCCAGGTAAATTGAACATAGACCTTTTTTTTTGTTATTTTGCTTCCTCTAGAGAAATGACAAACATTTTGACTCTTCTATTTTCAGATGTTGGACAACTGGATGGGGCAAAGATGCCTTCGGTGACTTTGGAAAATACCAAAACATCTTAAAGGAAGTAGATGTTCCAGTCGTGAGCAATCCAGTTTGCGAACAACAAATGAGAAGGACCAGATTGGGACCAAGTTTTAATCTTCATCCAGGATTTATCTGTGCAGGTGGAGAAGAAGGAAAAGACGCTTGCAAAGGTGATGGAGGTGGTCCAATGGTCTGTGAAAGACATGGAAATTGGCAAGTGGCTGGTGTCGTTTCCTGGGGAATTGGTTGTGGTAAAGCTGGAGTTCCTGGAGTTTACTCTCGAGTTTCCTACTATCTTGACTGGATCAATCAAGTCGTTGATCAATATTAGAAAATATTTCCTACCCATAAATAAGATATATTATTCAGATATCGATTGATCTAATTCCTTCAAAATGAAATATTCAAGCACTAGATGTATGATATAGAAATAACAAATCCACAAAGTGTTAATTAAATAACAATTTTCTACGATAGTCTAGTGCTTGAACGTTATATTGTGGAAATTTCACTCCGTCCATTTTTTAACAATCTGTTATTATCTTAATATTAATGAACATAGCAATATCTTATTTATCTGAAGAGAAAAGATATTATGTTGTGATACTGCGTTATTTAAAGAAATTAAATTATTATTTGTAAATAGTTATCAATTCTTCCTGTTTTCAATCGCTGAATATTTATAATTTTTAATCTTATATCTTCGACTTGAATTAGGTTTAGTGTGTTTTGTGATTCGGATTGCTGAGCAATTCGGAGCGTTGAGTAATGCATTTTCTTTGCAATTTTTCATTAATATGCGAACAAATAAAGTTATTTAAAAAATTCATTTTCGTGTTTCCCTATTTTATTATGAATCTCCATATCATGCTTTATTAAATTAATTAATTAAATACAGTCTGATTTTCTAATTCACTATTAATACTTTCTAAATGTAATAAATAAATTAATAAACAATTTTTTTTTTAAATTCAAAATTATCTGAATGCTTCCCTTTAATCACATGTGTAAGACCATAATTATTTAAGGAATATCACAAATCATAAAGTTTGAATGCTCAAAACATTAAAAAAAAACTTGTTTTGACTTGAAAATGTGCTGCCATCTGAAGACAGCTTTTGGACTTGATTAGCAGAACGAGCAGAACATTAAAAATGAAAATTGTATGTAACATAACCTTCATCAAAAACGTTATCGCAAATCATTATCGGTTTTCTAAAAGTTTCAATTAAAATATAAATTGTGTTTATTGTTCTGTAAATAGGAAAAAAATGCCAATAAAATATATTGGAAAAACCCATGATTTCAAAGGTAAAACTTTATGGGAAATAGTCGGAAATTTGAAAGATTTTGGAGTCGGTAGACTTTTTGTTCGAAATAGATTTTTTCAGCGATATTCTGAGCCTACATATCACAAAATTTTGAAAGTCGAAGCTTTACATGCTCCAAAAGATGTTGCAAACCCATTTGACGTAAGTAATAAAAAGGAATTAGGCTTTTTTCTGTGCTTGAAAATACATATATGTGAACCTAACCTCAACGTTTTACTAAAACTATACAAATAATTTAACAATTTGGTAATTTCTGCATTTTATTATTAAAGAATTGAGACATACGAAGAGTGAAAATGACTCAATTATCATTTAAGAGTTCAAACTTTCTCTGCCGTGTGAAATTAAAAAATTTATTCACTAGTACACTGTTTTGAGTAACAAGGATTTTAAGCAATAATGTCATTTCTAAACAATGTTTTGTCCTACAGGAGGTGCGAAAAGTGATGATTCTCACAGAAAAAGTCTTTCGAGGAAGGAAAGCCACTAACCTTGTACAACTGGACTCCTCGAGTTACAAAACTGATTACATACTAATTCCAAAAGAGGACGAAAAACTCTTTTTAAGACCTTATACACCACCTCCTCAAAGAATACTTCCGAGAACCATGGAATTTCCACCTCTCATGAAGGAAATAATAATGCGACAAATGAAAGCGGATGGAAAACCAGTCACAGAACCGCGACTACCTGTTAAATACAATTTGACAAACAATCTCGAATTGTCCAGGATTGCCGAAGAAGGAGAAACTCCTGACTTTGAAATCAAAATAGGTCTTGGAACTCCGGTTAGTCCCAATCTATACAAAAATATTAAAGAATAATTTACACGTTTTCGTCTTGTATTATAAATAGAGAATAGATTATACCTTGTTTATAAACACGACTTTTTATTTTCAAGGAGCCATTTTTCATTCGTTGATTTTATTTTGTTGTAAGTTTTCTTTCTTGAAATAAGGTTTTCTTATAAGCCAGCCTCGAACATTCTTCTGGATGATTACTGCTGCTTCGTCCTCTGTCCAAATCCAAGATTTTGGAAATATTGGTCTCGGACTGCATTATTCAGTTTAAATTTTATACTTTGTTTATTTGATATTGTGGAGTATTTTAATTTCTTACTGTAATTTCAAGTGAGCTTTAATAGGTGCTATGCTCATAAGATCAACCCAACTGGTAGATCTCTCTGGATGTCTTGGATTCTCGTTCCAGAGTTTTTCAGCTAGAAAGTCTAATCCATTGAAACGACACTTTTGAACCTGTAAATTAGTGTTTCTATAATATTTACTTGATTCAAATTTTGAAGGTACTATATTACCTTTAAAGCATTAAATTGACGAGCTTGAATCAACATATCCTTCAAAGCAGGTAGTAAAAGTGGAAAGACCTCTTTATTCAAATAATCTGTTAGTCCTTCTTGGGAAGATGGTTTTATTTTCTGCGAATATTTTTCTTCCCACCATTGCCTATATATAGCCATATTATCTTCACTCTCTTGAAGAATTCTTTCCCATAAGGAAGGTTTAGCTTCTTCCGATTTAACAGTACCCTGTTCCACGCCATCACACTCATTGAATTCTAAATTAGATGATTTGGCATTGGCACATTCACAAAGCGAAATCGACCTTTCTCTTAAATTTGAATAATTCGAGTTTGAATATTTACAAAAAACTGTGTGAGACATCAATCTCAAGAGTTCTTCAAGTTAATGAATAAATAGTAAGAATCTTTTTCCTGGATTGATAATTCAATTATGATTATAATTTACTTTGATTAGAAGATTAACTGATCAATTAAGACATTTTTCGATCTTCTGAAGATTGGTTAGTTAATTAGTTCTTTTTTTTGTTTTTTTCTTTATTTTGACAGATGTCAAAATGTACATAATCCTGTAATTATGGCAGGCAGGCAGGTTTCCTTCATTAAAAAAATGTTAGTTTCTGCAGTTCTATTCACACTAGATTAAAAATTATTCTGGGAGATGGATGCGTTAAGCTAAATTAAATTAAATAATCTTCAAGGCTCAAGAAAAAATGAAAACTATAATAAGTATTTTATTTACATAATCTTCTTTTATATGTACAACTTCTTCATTAGTAAGACTCGCTAAAAGACAATTTAAAACTACTTAATACAGTCTTAAAAGTACAGTCTCTTTGCAAAGAATTCTTCAGCTCAAATTGAATCTGGAGAATCTTTCTCTCCGGAAACTTTTAGTAAGATAAATTAAAATACCAGCAGCTATCAAAATAAAAGAGGATAAGGCGTAGGGAATCACAAGATTGAAATCCACGGATTGTGAGTGTTCTTCCATCCGTAAAATCCTGAATTCAATATTATCTTCCCACTTTATAGTTTGATTTCGATTATTCTGGGAATTTCTTTTTGATCTTCTTACGTGACCTCCTGGACAATTTAGAATGCAATCAGCTCCGTCGAGACAACCGGTGACCTTGACACTTAGGATCATCTCATCGTTTTCCTTCATATTTTCGAACATGAAGGCTTGAAAGACTAAGTAGCTTTCCAACGGAGATGGTCTATATTGTTCTCTTGAACATATTAATCGAACTTGAGGATTCAAACATCCATTTGCATCTAAAATCCAGAGGCTATTCATCACTTTTTTTTGCTCTCTACTCTCTATAAAATGCATTGTTACGTCGCCGATTTTTGAATACTGCCAACCTGTGAACAATTTTGAAGTTGTTTAAACGTTCAATTATAATTTTACTATGATCTTCATTTATTAGTTTGTTTTGAAGGTAATACCATCTCCCTCTCTGATTGAAACTCGAAGTAAAACTTCTTCCCCTAGAATGACAGTTCCTCCAGATTCTATTCTTTTGTCAAAAATATTTCCAGAGTCGTAAGTTTTTCGGTATAGAGCAACATCAGTCTGAAAATCGTTTTTGAAGCCGCCCGCTACTCTTGGTGTTATTCTCGCTGTTCTGTTAAGTTAGAATAAAAATTAGACATAAATTTAAATTTAAATTTAAATAAAATAAAAATCGTTCTCAATAACGATTTTTCAATGTATAGTTATAAGAATTAAAAATTTTAGTTCATACGTGTCCAAGGTTTTTGTGCTGATTTTTTTCACATGAGAAACAGTTCTATCCTGTGCTCTGCACTGCAATGTGATTTTGAAATCTTCCTTCAATTTAAGGCCAGGAATACCTGGAAATCGTAAACTAAGACAATAACTGTTTCCTGATTCGGTAGAACAGTCCACGACCCCACAATTCCAAAATTGAGTATTAGTAAAATCAATTTTATATTCATCATTCAGTTTCAGAATTTGGCAGTTGTTACTTCCCACATTTTCGATTATCGGTTTTTCTGTAGGTCCCATTGATGTCAAAGATGCTCTAAATTAAAAGAAAAAATTCAAAATTATTTTGATAAAATTGATAAACAGATAAGTGTTTTAACTAATTTTCTTACACAATGTAAGAAATACCTAAAATAAAGTTCTTCACCAGAATTTCTGCAAGACATCTCGTTAACTCTAACAAATCCAGATTCAAAATCTTGAGTATTAGAATCTGAAACCTGTTTTGGTTGTATGTAACTTGGTCGAAATTTATAAAAATTGGTTCTTTCCCTATTTTTGAATGAAGTTTGCAAGCTTAAATCTGGTTGAGTGAATTTGTTCAAATCAATCCAGGCAGAACTTCTCAATCGGTTATCGATGACTTCCGGTAGAAGAATACTTGGAACTTCTGGTGGAAGGTAAAATCGCTGGGCCGTGGTTCTCGTATGATTGATCCTCTTAGGGAAATTAATGAGAACAGGTTCTTCCAGAGACTGGAAGTATGTGGGAATGAAGGCATCCAATTTTGTCCCAAAGCACATTGGTGAAATGATGATCAGTAAAAATAGTTCGGATAACTGAAACAAATCCAGATGCAAATTGAGTCACTTATACACACATTTACTTAATTCTATGTAGAATATAAATATGATGCTACATTTTAAACCACTTCTTAAATAATCAACTAGTACGACTTGATGCCATCTTTTAAAACACTTCAGTCGACTGATATCAGCTGATACAGTTGATACCAGTTGGTATCTCTTAAATCACTTAAATATATTGGAACCACTTGGTACCACTTTATACCAAAACTTAAATCATTTTAATACTGTTTAATAATGTTTCTAATTTTATAAATAACTCCATTCATAGCTAATTACTTAATTTTTTTTTAGTAAACAAAGCAGTTTTATTTTTTTGGTTGAAAGACTGCAAACAGTCAAAACTATATAGATTTTATCTCATTATTAAAGTTATATTTAATTAAACTATTAAATAGCTATTATTGAGCTATTAATATTAAGTTGCGATTTAGAATTTACCTGAGCAGAAGAATTTGAATTCCTTTTCGTGGCAGGAGAGAATATTTCTTTTATGGGCCACATTTTCGAACGATACTTGGAAGGAAACTGCCCTCAAAGTTATTTAGCGATTGCTTTTAAAGGCAATGCACCAAACGACGACCAGGTACACACCATTGTCCACAGTGGATAACACGGACCAACAGCTATGTCAATTATTAAGTATCACGATTCGTGATTTGAGTATTGATTGACTACTTAGCATAAAACATCTTCGATCCATTAATAACACAGATAGAGTCGACCTCAATTTTTAGTGTTCTTGATTCAGGTTAAAAGGTTTCTGTTACAATTTGAACATAATCTGACAATGGTCACATGTCATGCATTGTCTCTTTTTTTATTTGAAGAACTTATTATTTTAGACAAACGAAAAATTGTATTTTACTTTACAGACATCAATACAATGAAGGAAACCATTACATTTTTGATAATAAGGATTTAAAAGAGTAATACAGTTCCTTGGAAATTATCAAGAAAATAATTGTTTTAAAATATTTATGCACTTCAAGATTATTTGAACATATTCTGCCGTACAAGTTAAGAAGACACTTATGTCTGTCCAGAATCGAACGTAGAAAATCAACGAAAACGATTTTAAATCGAAAAAGTACCTATTATGGAATTCATTTTTTAAAAACTTTTCAACGTCATTCGTAAAAATTGATGAATAATATAGCCAAACACAAGTTTTTAGTGACTTGCGGCTTTATCGCAGAGATAAATTACAAATTTTTAGTCGAAAAAACTTGTTATTTGTAATAAAATCGATTTTTTGTTCAGAATTCACGTTTGCAGTTTTCTTTAGCGAATCGATTGATAAAAACGCCTCATTTTCGTCAAAAATGTGATGTAAGTGTCTTTATAACTTTTACGTCAGATATCTTCAAGCGAAGAAAAATTTACCGATACGGCATTGATCTAAACTTTACGTTTAGAATATTCATTCGCAGAATATTCATGTGAGTTCTGCGATAATGAAGTTGTTTGAATGTTTTGAGTAAAAGCTTGGCTTATTTGGCGGTATTTCCTTATTAGAAACGCCTTTCTGGCTTTGATCCTTATACAACACCTCGGTCACGGCTGCAGTGATGCACCTATTTGAAGTGCGAAAAACGCCTTGCTCTTCACAGACGGCTGGCATGATTGCCAGTCACCGCATGGCCCGTGACGAAAACGCTATGCATGTGCAATTGCACGTACTCTAACGAATAATTATATCATTAATATACTGTAAGAACTATCATTGTATTAAAAAAGGAAATATATGTAACATGTGAGAGCAATCTTCTTTTGAAAAATGTCGTGTATATGAATGTATATATGCATAAGCAGCTTCATAAGTTATTAGGCACATATTTGCAATATGTCTGCAATTTTCGATGTAAGAAGAGTATAGAATAGAATAAGAGAATCTTATTCTATAAAATAAACAAATGATTGAAAATTTAACTAAACTATATAGACCTCCGAAATATACAATGTTGTAAAGAATTATTTTCTGTAAAATTATAATTTCAAAAATCACTTATGGAAACAGGAGCAAAGACCCATGTATATGAACGCTTCGCGCGTGTTTCTTACATCGTTGCTCTCATCAGCATGGAACCGAATCCTATAAATAACAGTAAATTGCCGTTTTTATGTATCACGATAATACGAATTCAATATTTATAAACACTGTTGAACTGCAGAATAAATTTAAAATTACACAACGATTTCAACAAAAAGAATTTCCAAAGTTTTAGAACAGAGATATACTTATACACATTTTACTTTATAAGACAAAAAAAAATAATTTCATAAAAACGAAATCTGGGAGAGTAAAAAATGCTCAAGATTTTCTTGAGAAAACTCAACCTGCAGGTGACAAGAAATAACGGTAGGGCAATCAGGGATTTTAAGTGCCCTATCAAAGCGTTGCGACATTTGTGACAGGTGCAGTAACGTAAAAGGAATCGAGATTGCATGCTTATACAAAACACTGGAGTAAATATATATTAGTGAAAGATTACCGAATTACTTCTGTGAAAGTGGAGCAGGACATATTTAGATAATGCTGTATAATAAATGTTGGTACTGAATTGTAAATAATACAGAATATGAGTGAAAATAATGCTTGAACTGAACACCTCTACAGTTATGCCAAAAATTATTTAACTTTAAGATTCTTATTTGGAATAAATACAATATAGTCATATAATTATTAATTATGCTTCAGGCAACGAAACTGACATCACGATTTCAGGAAGACAATTTAATTGCAGACTCGAGTATACATCGAAATTATACCTACTTTACAAATGTGTCATTTCGTCTCTACCTATATTCTTTGATTCAGATTACATGTTACATTTCTAATATTCCCGATGGTATAGATAATTAAGGCAAAGATATATTGATTATTAAGGGCATTGCAATGTACATACATTAATAAATTGAAAACACCCGCAATTAACATACACGGATCTTTCTCCTGGCATTTTCCTCTCGTATGAAAGTAATAACCGAAAAACTATAATATAGTTAGTAGTAGTTTTTTCCTGTCATATATTTTCCTAAGGGATTCGTTTTTTATGATTATTCTGTAATGTTTATGTATACATACACATTCAAGCCAGAAGAATCTTTCAATGAACCACCTCAAAATATAAATACTCGCCAAAAAATATGAATAATTTAGTATACACGAGTATATACTAAAATATAAACTACATATATGTTTACGCATACATAATCATATACATAAGATAAGTATAGAAAAATTAATTATCCGCGCTTAATTATAGCACTAATAAAGTATCCCTATAATTGGTACAAGAAGCTCGTTTTTTAAGTGTAAAAGAGAACCGTTACATTGTACTGGTCCAATGAACGTCCTCTGATATGGACTTTGCTTTATAAATGGAGTGCAAGAATTTGTATTATTTTAATTAATCATAAATTTTATATTTAATTGTCGAGTAGGAGCATCAGTTGAATCGCGACATTGACCCACAATTGGTGGAAAAGTCAGTAACCGCTTAATATACATATATCAGAAGCACATAGCGTACACAAAAACCCCTTTACCGTGAAGAGGAAAAGAATGCGTCTGAGTTATTCTTTAGAGAGAGAAAATATTGTAAAAAAATGCTGAAATATTTCCCACTGATTTAATGAATTTACTTAAAATTCCTCTATTTTTAATCCACTGTTTCTACATAAATGAATAACGATTGATTATGATTATCAAGGGTCTACAGGAGTACAGGCATGATGCTAACCGCAGATCATAGAGATTTAATTTCTCATCATTAGCAAAGAAAGCAGGCATCAAAAAAGCATCATCAAAAAAAGCAAAATAAAAAGTAGAGTTCTTTCTGGAAATAAAAAAATCTACTTCAACTATTGGAAGAAGAAAAAAAGAGTTATGTTTAATCCTTTAAAAAGGTTTCAGGTATCTATTGCGTTGGCGCGTGCCAGTTTTTGATTGATTAAAGTTAAAAACATGTTTTAAGTAACTCACGAGGAAAAGTTCATAAAAAGTAGAGAAATGGGAGCATTTCGAAAATCTCCACATCGTTCAAACCATCATGAGGACGAGGTAAAGAATGGTTGTTAGCAGAGGCACAGGGCATGCATTAACGGTGATTCCCTGGTTCTTTGGTTCCAGAGCTTCCCCTTCCTGTACTAGGGGATCATATTTCTCTCCTCGGTCCGGTTCAGTCCATCAGGAACTTTCATCAAAATTGCATCCTTCGAATCGACGATCTCGTCTCGTCTCTTCGCATTCAAGGTTGCACGCCGCAAGTCGGAAGTCGGAAGTGTAGCTTATAGTGTTCAAATTATCACTTCTTATTTTTAAATCATTCGATTTTCGTGATAATTGGATTTTACATGATGTGGAGGATCCTCGTTGCAGGATTTTGTACGGTGAGTGATCGACTTGTAACAAAAATTACCAAAAGATATTATTATTTTTTCCTATTACTCTGTGCGTAAGACCAATCATTTTTTGAAAACATGCTGATTTATGTTCTCAATACATATATATATATATATATATATATATATATATAATGTACTCTCAAAAATATAAATTTTAAAATTTAACTTACATGTAATGTAACACATTGTTTGTAATTCGAATGATCTTGATAACCAAAAATTGTGGTAAATATCATCCATTTTAATAATTATTTAATTTCTACGAACCAGTGTAAAAACCATTTATTTTTTATTTTAATCAATGTTTTTCTCGTGCAAAACAAATATGAACAAATTAATAATAATAATAATAAATGATTAAAATAGCTGAATTACTTGAAGAGTCGAGTTCAATTCAATAAGTTTGAAAAAAGAAGGTCACCAGAACCATAATGATTATTTCGGTAATAGCAGTGTTCATTGAGTGAAACAAATTCACCGGTTGCCCTTTCTACCGTTAAGATAATTAAGTTTGAGACATCTATTTTTTAATCAAGATTTCCGTTTCTTAATTTAATTTTTGCTTCTTATAATTATACATTTATATATTAATATATAATCATTCATATTAGTAACGAAAAACATAAAAGAATAAAAATTTGAATTTTTTATATAAATTCCGTTTGTCTCTCTTTCTTAAACCTCTTCAAAGTTTTTAAAAGCCAAGAATTTATTAAGGTTGTCCTCTTTGCGAATCCAGGTTTATTTTTATCTCAGCACAAGTGATGTTCTTCTTTGCTGAGAATAAAACTTTTTATTACTCTTGTAAATCGTATGCACCGTTCACTTATTTTCTCATTTATTGTTCTGAAATTTCATATATGTGTACTCAAAGTGAATTTAAGAAAAGTTTAAGAAAAAATAAAAAAAAAAAAAGATAAAATAATCTGTTCAAAAATATCTTTGATCTATATAATCAATCATTAAGATTACATATAGCTTATAAATTAAAATCTAGCTTTTCCAGATTACACGAATCGTTAAACGTTTGTATGTAGCAATGAGAAACTATTCACTCAATGAATGATCGTGGAATGCATTGTCTTACTTTATTTAACAAGCAATTAATGACAGATCACATATATTAAATCAGCATAACTATGTTATGCAATAAAAAGTAAATTTTACTGCCTTTCATTGCATTTATCTCAAATTATGGGTACATATTCAGAATATATTACTGCAAATATTTCACATCAAGATTATGAATGTTCATTTCAGTTTATAATCGCGAGTACTTGATAAAAATTTTTTAACACTATAATTGGTATATTTCCATGTCCGTGATGTGTATAATTGCATTTAAGCCAAATAGTCGATAGTGTCAGAGTTTAAAAAAATCTTATGATGTTCAACAGAGCGTGCACACCGTTAGTATATGCGTCGTATAGAAGTATAACTCGAGAATACACATTCACTCGTTTGCTCATAGAACTTACACTGATAATGATAGGAGCGTGCAGTTTTCGTGCAGAACTCATCATATAATAATTATGAAGATCAGAGCCGAGATCAGACTACTTAAACTTCCCTTAATGGTCTTTTATAACGTCAATTTGCGCACATACCTCAAATAACATTCATAAATACATTATTCTTCTTCAATTGACATGATTTTCGTTTTGAAAAAAAGTTAAAAATTTCCATCATGTACTGCATACCTATTTAAAAGTAGCGTTAAAAAATGAAAATTTATGCAACGAGGTAATACTTTATTTTTCCTTTCTTTCAAACTTATTAAAAATGAATCTTGAGCATGCTCAAGTTTCTGCAGAAATTCATTAAGTAAATTCATTAAATTCATTTACTCATCATTACTTATAATATAAATTATAATTTTTTAGGTGGCGGCGACTGTTGCTCAAGATTATGAAGTCTCAGATATTCAATGCAGTGGAGCAGGAACAGCAAATGATTTGTTAACTGCAAAAATAAAAAGGCCTGTTGGTTTTCGAGGCAGCCCTCTATTTGCAGACGATAGGGCCGCGGATCCTCTTACAGACATTAACTGTCAAATAAGACCGGATCCCAGTGATTCTCAGGAAGATAATTATTTTTTAAAAGTCACGGATTTTGCGCGTTGTGGAATTCTTAGGAGGAATGTAAGCATTTCTCATAATAAATCATTTAATAAGTTTCTTCAGAGGATACTCCATTATTCTCAACATATTTATATAAAGAATTAATGTTATTTATAAAAATAATACATATATAGTTTTCTTCTCGTTTCTGATTATAGGGATTTATTCATTTGAGGGTGTGGTTCCCAGCATTTCCGGGTGTTGTAATGCTTGCGGACCAAGAATTAATCCTCATGTGTCGGCCACCAGAGCCCACATTACTCAGGCATAAAGCAGCCGGTTTTGCCGGAACCTTGTAAGTTCCCCAATGACCTTTAAGGTATTCATAATTCTAGAAAGGGAAAATAAATCTTCCTTAGGTTCAAATTATTATAATCATCTCATTTTATCCAAAAAGTATTCAAATTACGAATTTTTTCGCTCTTTGCTTTTAAATTCTATTTTAAAAAATGATTAGCTCTAAAGAACTCAAAAATGTCTAATTATAACATTTGTTAAGCAAGATTGAGAGAGGCTTTGATTAGGTAAGAATTAAAAGAATTAATTAAACGCCTTTGCAGTCCTCATGGAGCCAGGGTTTCTGGAGTCGTGGAAGAAACACCAGGACGTCTAGAGTACGAAGTGGCCCTTTATAGAGAAGCTACCGGAAATTCATCTGACCCCAGTCAAGGATCTCAGGCAGTTGACCAGGCAGTTCCAATCGGCACAAAACTGCAACTGAGAGCTCGAATTAGTACCGAGAGTGCCTGGGGCTACATCAAACTTTTAGAAGTAACAGTCAGTCCAGATCCGGATCAACCTCATGCACCAGGAAGTGTATACCTAGTGAAAGAAGGTTGCAGAAATCGTGATTTCGCTTCGATAATTCCACACCAGCCAGCCAGGTATCGAGAAAGAAAAAATGAAGTCTTCCTCGATTTTGAAGCTTTCCTTCTAAGTTCGATGAGGGACCGATCAACTTTGTGGATTCACTCTCAAATCAAAGCTTGCATGGAACCACAAGACTGCCAACCGGTATATATATATATATATTTTTACGTTGCTGAATCTGAAGAAATTCGATATTCTAAGTTGCCTTTAACGTGACTGGATATTTCAAATTTAATTTTTTGTTCGATTTACAGGTACATATCTTCCTTTTTGAGTTCAAAATTCTATTTTCTCTATTTTTAGGACTTCTGCCTAGACCTCTTTGAGCCTTCAGGACACGGAAAGCGTAGAAGAAGAATGACTGGCGAAGAAGAAAAGGAAGAAGAAGCTTCCTTCCCAAGAGTGGAGAGAATGATTCAAAAGTACAACGATTCGACCCCCATTACCAAGTTTAAAGAAAACATCGAGTACACAGTCATGATGCCAGATGGTGTGTGCCTTTCAATGTAATATTCCAATCACTCAACATCAAACAAACCGGTTTCTTCATTTCAGTCTTAAAAAACTGTCGGGAATTCCTCCAGATTTTCCACTTATCTAGAATACTTGAACCGCTTCGAAACAGGTTCAATTTGATTATTTAAAAATTTGCGATTCATCCAAAGTGAGAAGTTTAAACTTGGATTGTTTCAATTTATCGGTTTTCGAAATTTAAAGAAGTTTAAAGTTTTTTGAGATTTCAAAATGTAAAACCGCAAATTTCCAATTTTTGGTTTTCAGGAATTGAAGCAATTAATTAGTTTTTATTTAATTGCCAACCACAGCTTTAATTAGACATTAATTTTGCTTTCAGATGTTTATGACAGGATGACGGCAGATCTGGAGAGCAGCTGTGGAAATTTTCTTTATGTCGCAACTGGTCTCGGGGCTTTACTGGTTCTTTCAGCTCTGATTATGTGTTATCTGGCATCACGCCTCCAAAGTATTTCCTCTTCGATACCACACAATAAAACCATCGACGAATTGGTCCGAGATCGCACGAGGAAATATTGTCCGGATTACACCGGCCGCTCAACCGTTCAATAACTCTCTTTTTCACTCGACAAAACGGTGCAAGTTGCACCGCATCCGATTCTAGTCGGCGTATGCAAGCAGCTAAAAAATTCTTCTCCTAAAAAACAAAAATCATAATTAGCCAGTTTACTCTATCTATAAGTAAACTTTATCAGGTCCTATTTAATCCAAAAGGAATCGACCTTTAATTCGAATTTTATAGACTGATTTATAAAAAGAAATCATAAAATACAAAGGCAGAGTATTTTGTCTCTTATAAAGTTTCATCAAAATAAAACGTCACTGACACTATATTAGCTTTACTTTTCGTTACTTAAATTTAAATAATATTTCATTCTAAAATAGGAGAGAAATATATTTAATATTTATTACTGCAAAACAACTTCTTTGTGCACACCTAACAGATTTAGATATGATTTTTACATTATTAATTTAAAAAGAAAAGAATTTCATCTTTTTACATTTTCAAGTACATATGTAGTAAATTTTCTTGCTATTTACTCTCGAAATTTCATAAAACGACAATTAATTTGATTAATTTGTCAGCAATGCTATTACGTGACCTGAAAGAGCGAGTTTATCTTGTTCATGCAAGTATTTTAGATTTTTTAAAATAAGAAATTGGTTATTGTTAATGCAACAGTTGATTGAATTTATCTAAAAATTCTTCATTCCATATTGTTCACTTGAAACACAATTTAAAGATAATTATAATTTGTACATAAAGCGCAATCACCGAACTTGGTAGTTTCTTTCGTAATATATTTATTTATTCTTAATAGTGTGATAAATACAAAGAAAGAAAGACTAGACTAGTTTATTGCGATATATAGGATGCAAAAGATTATAGGAATACATTTTTGGTAAGACTTCCATTATCATTACTATAAGATTTTCATATTTATTTTAAAATAAGAAGGGTATCTTTTAATATTAAGTCTTAAGTAAATAAAAAATGTATTTTAATAATTTTCTAATTTATTAATATGTCGATCGAAATTAATTTTTATAAGCGTTTGAATGCAAACTTTGTACATTTAGGATTAAATTTCCATTTCTTTTTAATCAAAGCCACTCTGAAAACGTCTTCAAACATTTATAACTCTGTACAAAACTGTTACCTTGAATTATTTCTTCATCCTACGAGATTAAAGTTCTTATAATTATTTCAAATGCTTTCAGTAATAAAGATATTTAAAATTAATTTTGAAGTTAGCCTTTATTTAAAATCCGAGCAAACGTACACCGACTATGAATGTTTAATAAAAATGAAAATTGCTACATATACAAAATAACATCAGTCATTTGATATGATGTGCCATCCATTTTATAGAATCGGATAAACATTCCCGAACTCGAGAAGAGGTAGTTTAGAATTTTACTCTATAATTATAACACGATCGTAAGAATTATCACATATGAGATGACTTGCACAAATAGAAATAAAAATACAAACTAATTCCTTTGAACACCAATCAAAGTGCGCTCGTAATTTCTTATCACAAGTCCCTCGAGTCTTGCTCATTTGATTTGTGTAAAACCTATCTCTAATCAATTTTACTAAAACATAAGCTACCGCTTTTAATTCGCGATTGCTTTGGTACACTCAACTCAACACTTAACTTAGCACATGAATATCGAATCGAATACAATAGCTCTAAATAAAAAAAGGCAAGTATATGATGTAATAAATAGGGAATTATTGTAGTTCCATATTTACAGATGATGCATATGCGAAAATTCATTCGGTTTTCGCAATATTTTGTGACTTAACGAAGGCTTCGTAAGCAGCAAGCTCTTTTTTCTCCTTCTTTATATTCCTATCCTCCAATTCCAACCTGCAATTAAACGCTGAGTAAACATGTAGCATTACTGATTTCTTTGGGATAAGCAAAAAAATCTGCATTTTAACTTGAATCATGAATGAAAATAAAAATTAATAAGAAAACGTAACAGAAATGAAAAATGCATATCCCACAGAGTGAATTAAATGGATGAATGAAAATAAATTAGAAAACGTTAGCGTAAGAAAAAAAAGACGTTTATTTTAAACCAGATGGTTTAATACAAAATAGGAAGATGCAATGAGCTATTTGTACTTCAAGTTCTTAATGACTGAACAAAGTTCCTCGGACCTAAGGGGGTTAAAATACTGGATTCAGTGAAAACGAACTAACAAAGTTCACCTATCACAACTAACAAAGGTAAAAAAAATAATCGAGCATTGCTACTCTGATCGAAAAGGGAGAGAAGCCAGTAAATATTCCACAAAATGAATTCGGGTAAATCCCATTGATGCACGGAAAAAAGAAAAAGAAGAATATGAATGCAAATCATATTGAAATGCAAAATTAAAATTTGATCTGAGCAATACTCGAATTAAGCGCGATATATATATATATATATATATATATATATATATATATATTGTTAAGGATGTTCTCGGTGTATAATCAAGCTCAAAATTAAATAATCTTTAAAACGGTTTATAATATCAAGAAAAACCCCATGGTTAAAACTTGGATCCAACAGCCTTAAATTAAACAATTACACCGAGAATATCGTTAACCTTAAAAGTGAAGCTTACCTGTGGAGGATGATCCTTTCGATTATTTTTTCAGTCGTCATATCATTTTGGCTGTCCAGAAGTTTAAACTTTTGCTGTCTTTTCGGTTCTGCGTAAGGATCGGCTCCGTTCTCGCATGGCATTATTGGCGTTTTTCCATGGCAAACTATCGAGACGTCGAAATGCTGCATCAGCTCTTTCGTTACCTCATATGGCGCACCTATCACAACCTCGTTTACATACTGCGCAAAAAGATTAATGGTATTCAGTAAAATGATGAGCTTGCCTTAATAAAGAGATCTGTCATTTTAAATTGAGAATTCGTTAAAAACAAAATAATTGTATGGATTTATGTAACAAAAATGATATGCAACAAAATTAATTGATCATTTTACTTGAAAATTGCAAAACTTCTAAATTAGATGATTAAAGTACTTAAATAAATTAAAATACTTACTTTACAGGCTAGAACGCTAAGGACCCTTTCGTGGAGATTCATAATAGGATGATTTCCACATTTGTATCTATTTACAGCAGGATCAGTATGAAGACCAACAATGAGATAATCGCCTTCCTTTTTGGCGACTTCCAAAAAGTCCAAATGACCAACATGGAAAAGGTCGAAAGCACCAGCAACATATACAACTCTGTCTCCAGGTTGGGGACTTTTTCCATCGCTGAACTGAATAATCTTCTGAGAAGTTGGCAAGAACTGAGAGCATCCGGTCCAAGGACTTCGAGCCGTTCTGTCTTGTCCCATACTTTTGCTTGGTTCACGATCGACAGAATATTCACTCTCTCCTTGTCTGAAATGTTGTTTTGTCATCAAGAGCATTCGACCCACCAAGTCGGTTGTAGAAACTCCAGCTGTTCTCTGAACCTCCCTGTAAAAATATAAAATGTAATTTAATTAAATATTAATATAAACTTACTTTAAAAAATGAATTTAATTTTTTTATTCTTTACCTATAACGTCCTGCAGCTTTCACGAGATGATAAGTATCAATTCCATCAGCGGTCATTGTGATATCATCTCCGTGCACACAGAAATCGCACTTATATTTGTCTAGTGTTTCTAAAGTTGTAACGTAAGGGGCATCTTCAACAACTTCATCCACCCATTTTATACCTCGAACCATTTTATATCTAAAAAAAAAAAAGATAATATTTGTTAAATACATTAAATTTTATTTTAATTTCCTCTAGAGAATAAATTAAATATATTCGATCAAATGTGATGCGTCTCTCATCAAAATATAATACAATTATTGTTTAAAACATTCTTCAACTAAAGCAATGTTACAAAGCATTGTGCTATGTGATATAATAGTTCATTTTACAAATCCTTAGATATCGAGCATTGTATTACACTTTTAAAATCCACTCTTCATTTCTTCTTCACAACAATTTCCGTGATAAATATTCAACGCTATTTTTTTATTAGTTCTTTTCCGAAGAGGTAACTCAAAATATAAAAAAAAAGCGTTCAGTAATGCACGGAAATCGATGACACGTGTATAAGATAAAAATGAGTTATGATGTAAGAGGCTAACAAGTTTCCTTGAACTTCCTGTGACTTAGAAATTAATATCTTATTTTTAAAGCAAGCAAAAACGTTTATTTCAATGACTTTCAAATTTCACAGTGAGTCATATTTATCAGTCAAATAACAAGGTGTATAATCCTATATTAATAGACAATATTTCATAATTACTTCGTGACAATCTAATCAATCTAGTTCTGAAAAACGATCTAGTTTTTATATTATTATTATTTCTAACTTTAAATGTATGAGTTTGTTTTTAATTTTCAACTTGAGCTTTACTGCTGAGATAAAAAACGATGACGAGTTGCGGAGAAATATACTGAAGATAAATAAGAAGAAATGTATTAACGATGCATGAATAATCCGAATTATACTTGGCTATTTAGGGAATTGGAAATTACTGTATTTTCAGTGTTTACTTGTTATCAAGAAATAAATGGTTCCAAAGCAACGTAAATTACAATTATTGATTTCCGTGCCTCAGTAGTCTTGACCATTATAAATTATAGTCTCTTAACTATAATTAATGTACATACGTTAGAAACGACGAGAAACTAAACCGGACATCCTTTATGATAATTTGTAATTTGATTAGCTGATATATCCAACATTCTCTGAAATTCTACACTCAGAGAATTAATAAATTGTTAGAATGACAGAAATTAAAAATACCTTTCCTCTTGCGTAAATACAGGGGGACCTTTGTGTTTTGTAATTTCCTCATCCGTGTGAACTCCTACTACCAAGTAATTTCCCAAAGCTTTTGCCTGTCGCAGTGAATTTGCATGGCCAAAGTGCACCATGTCGTAGCTGAAAAAAGAAATATGTATCAAAGACGATCGTTAATTAACTCTAATTATCGCGTGCTAATCACTACCATGACCATAAATCAGGAAAAACTTTATCGCTCATTTAATTAACTTTTCAAGTGCCATAATTTCAACACCAATGTAGTTTAAATTTAATCTTTTAAATCTAATTTTTTGAGATCGGTTCTGGAGTATTTGAAAAATTAAAATACATAGTTCTTTTAGCTTCGCAGCAAAACTGAAAGTTTTTCTTTAAAATTTTCAATGATTGAATTATCCCCTATAATTTAAAGATATATGCCAAAGAATTTTTTTTATAAATACATATAAGAGGAAAAATACATAATAAAGTGTCTATTAATTTGTTCAAACATAAATGCACTACAAACATAAACCACAATCATTTCCAAGATACATAAAAACTAACATTATTAAAGTTTTAAATGAAAAAAAAAAGGCAATTTAAATCGAAGCTTTCTTATAGTCAGAAAGGTCAAGTAAAATTAGCAATTTCATAAAAAGAAGCACAAGAAATTCAAGATATTTGCATTGAAGAGAAAGTATTTAACTCTGATTTCTATGGCATCATGAATTAAGTGACATTCGATTTTTGAATCGAGAATTAATTTGTGTGGTGACAGATGACTTTAATTAATAAATTAAAGCTGCATTTATGAAAATTGTCAATATAAATTTACAGTTCAAGGTGTCAAGGATGGCAAGGTTTCATCGTTAACTTTAACACCAAATTGATCGTTTACGTATGCAAATGATATATATATATATATATATATAATTTTATATATATATATATATATATATATAGCTTCTCTCTGTATATAGTAAGTATAATGTATATTATTATACATGTATGTAGAGCACTGAATCATTCCTACAGTTGGACATCTAAAAAGCTTGTAAAACAACTTGAAACTTCTTATTATGACAGAGAGTTTCCGTAAAAATATGAGGAAGGACAAGAATCACTGATTTGGGTGTTGATTCGTCATGATGATCATGATTCGTCATATAAATATTCTATATAGTTCGACAATTTCTATGAAAACTGTACTTACCACCCATCACACCAAACGCGACCCTCCTTTCGTTTTTCAGACATTTTAGAATCTCAGGATGAACTGCTTATATTTAAAATATTTAAAATGTTTTCATTACACGAAGACACGCCGACAGAGATGACTCGATGATGTCCTCGATGTGATGACTATAACCTCAAAACCAACTAACTCCGGCAACAAACGACAGTCGACACACCACTGTGCCAGTGTGCCTGTGCTCAGTCACTCAGTGCTGTGCAGTGTGTGTGCTGTGTCATGTGTGTGACTGTGTGCACCACTGCGGGCACTGCGCAGCGCAGTGCGCACACCGCACAGTCATACACCACGGCTGACGGCACCACGCCAATACAGACTTACACTCTTACAGGCTACCCGATACAGGCTACACACTACAGTTGGTGTCGATTCCACATTTTTAATCATCCTCCCACCATTTGACCTTCATCAAACGACGTCATATCATCCAACATCAGAGCCAATCAGAGCACATCAGAGAAATGCAGAGAGAGAAGCCCTTCGAACATCAATGGATTAAAAACACAAATTTTTACTGGATTTCAATTAATTTGAGTGACTCAAAATTACACTCCTCTTATTATATACATCTTATCTTATGAATACATCTTCATTTTTAATGATGAAATGTTTAGATTCAATTTTTAAAAATAATTCAAATAAGAGAAGCTCTATCTATTTATAATATTTATTGTTTAATATGAGGAAATAGAATTTTGAGTATAAGACTTGGATCCAACAACCTTAAAGTTTAAACTAAAATTCAATTACATTTATGCAGATTTTTCAATCTCGTTTTTTCTGAGAAATATGGAGAACTAAATAATAATTCCAGAGGAACCCTCGAAACACTTAAAGATATAATCTTTCATAGAAGTTTCCTGTCAATTAGTAATAGATGAGCATAATATTGAAGCATTTTTGTCGATTCCAGACACAACATGATTCATTATCCGATAATGATCGACTACACTTGTAGAATCCAATCCAAACTTTATACTATTGAGGACAATAACAGTTATTCAGACTTCAGACGTGTCTTTGACTCGTACCACATCGGGTGATTTTCGATTAAAAAGCTCTGCCAATGAGCTAAGAGTTCAACTTTTCTGATTAATGTTTACTCTCTTATCCTTATCAATGCACATATTAAATAATTAATTCTTATCGTTCGTCAAATAGAAAAAGTCTCTTACGAGTTTTCAAACAGATTTAATGTTTTCTCCTTGGAAATATTGCATTAAAATGACTTAAGCTACCTTTTATAGATAAAAAGACTGAACGAATTTCCAAAACTATATGCTAATTTCGATGCTAATTGTCTACGTCCTGTCCTGATAACGCAAAATTGTTCAATTCGCAAGGTCTTTAAATACACAAGCCTGCAATACGTTTTCAGCTAGTGAAACTTTGACAAAAAATTTATTTCAAAGAAGAAAAATTAGAGGCTATAGAAGCTAACGAAACAGAAAGTATTTTCATTCGTTTATTCTTTTTTTTTCTCAAAACTGTTTTTCTCTTTTGCTGAAGTTACAAACTAAATATATTCAAAATGCCGAGAATTGTACTAAAATTATAAGTAATGTACAAGGGAGCTAATGTACCATCTAATGTATGTATTATGAAAAATGAATGTTCACAGCTGCCTAGGATATATGTAAATATGTAATTGATAATATTTAACTGTTTGGCTAACTATATTATTCGATTATTGCAAAACACTGAATATGAAAAATTAAAATATTCTAGTCCCGTGGTTGTCTTTCATCTTTCTTTCATTGAATTAAAATACTTTTATTCCTTTTTATATTCCAGTGCTTTAGTAGCCATTCGGTTGTCTGTAATTGGTTTGTCCGTGTCCACTGCTGCTACCGCCACTTCCTCCATAACTGTTTTGGGAAAAGGATTTGTTTCCGTATCCCATTCCACCTGAATGAGTAGAATTAAATATGTTAAAGCACATTTATTATTTAAAATTACGAGACTAATCGCGCGTGTTTCTTTAGAAACTGAAATGACAATTCAAAGCCACATGTCAAATTTCAAATAAGGTAGTGCACTACGCATGCAGTTAGTTGAAATCCATGTCCTTTTTACAATAGAGAACAAAGATAGATATTCTAAAGGTTAAATGTACTTACCACTGGAGTTTCCTCCCCATTTATTTCCTCGATCACCTCCGCCGCCACCACGATCAAATCGACCTCCTCTGTCATTATCACGGTCTCTGCCACCTCCTCCACGTCCATTTCCAGCACCTCGGCCACCACCACGTCCACCTCCGCCGCCACCACCACTTCTTCCTCCACCAAATCGTCCCCCTAATTTCAATTTGATTTATAAAATACTACAAATTTCGAATGCTTCTGATTTATAGTTGTTGAAAATAATAATAACACGAACGTTTGTGAGGAGTATTGTCAATAAAATACGAAGTAAAACTCACGTTTGTACATTCCCGGATTTCTAGATAACTCATATAATTTTGGATTGACGACTTGTTTTGCTTCTTCAAGCACCTGGATCAGGTCGTTTGCCTTGTGTGCATTTCCAGGTGTAAAGAAAGCATATGCAGTACCAGTTCGCTGTGAGCGACCTGTTCTGCCAATGCGGTGAACATAGTCTTCCGAGTTGGATGGGTAATCCAGGTTTATAACAAATTTCACGTCTTCAACATCTGCACAAAAACTTGAGTTACACGGAGAACACATATTACTTGATTCTTTGTGGTTCAATCAACTTACAAAGCAAATATCAAGAAAGCGCATGTATTCATTATTCAATGTTCTACAAGTGTCCTACAAATCAGATTATCCCCTGTAAACGTCTCTTAAGAATTTGAAAAACAAAATATTCCTGTTAGCTTTTGTTTTTCGTAAACAGGGGATCGAATCCCATTTGCACTAACACTCGACTCGTAATAAGTTGACCACAAAGAGCAAGTGTAGTTTCTGATTACCTGATTCAGTCAAAGGCTGGAAATATAAATACATTTTTGAAAATGTAGAGGAATCAGAGCTCAGATGGTTGTCAAGGAGTCTCGCTCAACAGAAAGCGAGCTCCAGATTTAGTCTTAGCGACTCAAACACCCTTCTCTCCCGCACCAAAGTATGGATCTGTGTTGATCTTTGAAAATCTGTTCCTTGCTTTTCTGAAGTTGAAGCACTGATTACTGTATCAATAGTGTCTGTATACATCTGTCAAACGCTTGGCATCAAGACACTGTTTTGCAATCTCAATTTCAAGACATCATCTTAAGAGTCTTTGGAATCATAAGGCTTAGAATCAATAGAATTTGCTGATGAGCATTGCAGGAAGAAGCTTGATGCCTTGGATTAACCTGAGCTAAAGGTATTAGTAATTCCCGATGGCGGCCGTCTCATTAGGTGCCCTAACAATATTACTTCCATACTTTGGACCGTCGCAGGTTCAGAGTGAGAGAGTATATTTTGAGTGGCACGGCAGGCCGAGGCACAGCGCTAGGTTAGCTTGTTGCGAGGGAGCGGAGATCAGTAGTCACGCCCCATTTTTATTATTCCAAATCAAGCTCTTCAGAGTTGTTATCATTGATAAAACTCCGTCGCATGTGCCTCTGAAATCACATAGAACAGCACGTTACTACCAGACTGCTTGATCAAAACACTAGTTAATAAAGTTACCTCACTTACAATCTTACCTCAGCTTACTCTATTTTGGCTGAAATATTACAGATTACTTTTCAATCTCATAGACTCCAAAATACTTTCATCACAAAACTGATTCATCATTGATATTACAAAACATGTCATGGGATTTCTAGAGACTAAAAAGTTATCTGAAATCCATCTAATCTAGTTTAAATTACTAGAAACACAAATTAAACACAATTCGTTCCTCTCGGATAAGCATTTCAACTCCTATCAATCTGCTAAAAAGAGATCTGTTAAATTGTTTGTTATTTTTCACTTTCCACCAATTGCAATCACGCTGTTGGAACAAGAGTGTCAATCAGTCTGGCATATGCCGTCGTCCGTTGCCACATTTGAACTACTTTGAATTAATTTCGCGAATAAGTAAATAAGTTAATAACCATCACAGCCTGACCCTTACATCATATGAATAACTTTAAACTGAAACTCTCACCTAAACCACGTGCTGCCACATCAGTCGCTACTAAAATAGCGGATCTGCTACTTCGAAATTCTGAAATAAAAATTCTATTAAAGCTTCTAAAAACCTAAGCGTTTTGATTTTTTGAATAAAAATGCTTACGATTTAAAACATAGTCTCTTTCTTGTTGACTCTTATCTCCATGAATACCAATCGCCTGCCATCCATACCTATTAATGGCTCTCGTAATATCGTCAACTTTCCTCTTGGTTTCAACGAAGATAATCGTTTTGTTTTCCGGCTCATTGGAAATTTCCTCCAGCAATTTCATAAGTTTACCCTCCTTTTCGTACTCCTCACAAACGTCAACAATCTGCAGAATATTGTGATTCGCCGCCAGTTGCAGAGATCCAATATTAATCTGAATATAATCCGTTAAAAACTCTTCAGCGAGGTTTCGAACCTCCTTTGGCCATGTCGCAGACCACATAAGTGTCTGTCTGTCGGGTCTAATTTGTTCTACAATCTTCCTAATCTGTGGTTCGAAACCCATGTCGAGCATTCTATCAGCCTCGTCCAGCACCAAGTAAGTGCAGCGACGAAGATTCGTTGTTCCTCGTTCTAGGAAGTCGATCAAACGACCTGGTGTCGCAATGCAAATTTCCACTCCGCGTTCCAAGTCCCGAGCTTGTGGACCTTTAGGTGCGCCTCCGAATATGCAGGTGTTTCTTACCTGTGAAGAGGTTCCGAAATCTGAAGCCACTTGCTGGATCTGCTGTGCAAGTTCTAAAAATCAAAACAATTCGAAATCAGTATCATTTGTATTACTTTATTCTGCAATAGCACAATTATGATAATTATTAAGTATTAACCTCTTGTTGGAGCCAAAACAAGTGCAATCGGTCCGTCGTTTCTGTTTAAACGAGGCTGGTTGTTAATATGAACAATGGCTGGAAGGATGTAAGCTAAAGTCTTGCCGGATCCGGTTTGTGCGATGCCAACCATGTCTCGCCCGGAAAGGGCGATCGGCCAACCTTGAGCTTGTATTGCGGTTGGTTCTCCAAATCCTTGTCTGCGAATTTCACTTAGAACATAATCGGGGAATCCACCCTCTTCGAAGTAGATGTTTGGACTGGGAATGTTGTTGCCTTTGATGGTGATCTCCTTGTCAGAACGGAAAGCCTCAACAGAGTGCATGGAGCGGTTAATAACATTCATGTGGGGTTGGTAGAAGTCTTTACTGAAGGGCTGCAAAGAATTCATGTCCCATCGCGGTTTGCGAAGATTACCACCAGGTTGACGGTTTTTGTTGCCAAAACCTCCGTCTCGATTTCCCATTCCACCTCCACCACCTCCGCCGAATCTTCCGCCACCACCTCCATCACGATTGCCGAATCTACCACCATTTCCTCCTCGTCCTCCTCCGCCTCGTCTGTCACCACCACGATCTCGATCTCTATACGCCCTATTTATAAAAGAAATTCTCAGATTTTAGACATTTTACATTTGTTTCTTGAGGGTTTACATCCATGTTTTAAGATCAAATTCGTTCTCTACAATTTATTTAACAAATATTCTAATTAGACACTTCTTCGCCCTGTAGCTGCACTTATTTTTTGAATATAATTATGTGTGTAGAACGAAAAATGTCTAGTTTTAATCAATTTTGCGAAAAAATGAAAGATTACATTTTATTTTATGCAAAAATCATTAAAAGCAAGGATTTTTTCACTCTGTCTATAGCTATGCTTCTATTTTTAACAAAAGTTCCTCTACTCAGCGTAAATATATTTAATAATCAAAAGAAATGAAAATCCAGCTTTTATTTGTGTTAACAACTTCTCCCCACCTCCACCTCCTTCACCTTCATGAAACACTTGTCGAGACCTCGTTTTGGAGCAGAAAACAAAACCACACTCTGGAGAATTCTAATAATAAAACTCACTTAATATCACGCAATTTAGGAAAGAGTCAATAACAAATTTGCTTGGTCTAACACATACAGACCAATTTCACGAAATTAAAATATGTAATATAAAGTTCATGCAGACTAAGATTTCTGACATATGTACAAAATATAGAGAAAAAAAAACAAAATTAATAACAAAGGAAGTTCATCCAAACTGACTTTGAATTGTTAAACTACGTTACAAGCAATTGTTTTATTTATTGTCATTTAGAGGGTAGATTTAAGTCATATTAGAATATAAAAGCATGAGTGAACAAAATTCACAACATGGTGTACGCGCAGTCACAACAATAAAAGAATGTCATTTTTTTCAACTTAGACTCTTAAATAACGAAGGAAAACATTAATTTGTATAACTTACATTGTCATCCAAACAAATATTGATTATAGGTGAAAACTACGTGAACTTTCGGATATTTTTGACGGATAAGACAAGAAACACCCCAAAACAACCAGTGAAACGAAGAGTAAGTACGCCCAAACCCAAATACGCTTGCAGCTAGGGAATCCCTAGTTGCAAATGTTGCAAACTTACGCATATCCCTAGCTCTGTCCCTAGTAGCAGCTAGTAGGGCTAGGGATTGTGAGAAATATGAGAAATATATCATCAAACATCAAATTGATATCAGCATCAGATCAGCATCTCCTGGATCTCCTGTGATTTCTAGAAATATCAAAGAAATATCTAACAGAAAGTTAGAAAAGACGAACCAATAAAAAGCTTTTATTAGTCTTTCTCCTAGAGCGCGTATTTTTCATGCAATAAACTTTGAATTTGTTTGAATAAACGTCGAGGGTCTGCGGGAAAACCTTATACCTCATTTGTACCAAAGATATTATAAAATATTATCAAAGATTTTAATATTATATACCAATATATACCTACCTAGATGCGGCAAAACTGGCCGAGAGTATATAATATCTTTGGTATATATATATATAGGGCAATTTGTACATACACATTAAAAACGTCGATTTTTTATTTTTTTTACTTCTTTTTTCGTTTTCCAAAGCAGAATTTTAGATTATATCAGTTTATATCTGGTTTATATATTTAAAAATAATTTGTTGATTAAGGAAAAACTGAGTTCTTGTTGAATAAAATATGAATAAAATATTAATTAAAGAATAAATTAAAATGTGGAGTCGCACTTTACCACTTAGTCGTATCAGAGTCGTATACTAGACCCCTTGTTCTTCTGTTTTTTTTTTGTTTTTGTAAAATACGAAATGTAGAGAACCGTCGGTATTTTTTTATTCAGAGCTATAGTGGCGGTAATGTGTGCTGCTGACGGTCGTGATACGCGGTGATCATGTCGTGATAATCAAATCGTTTGCCCAAGTCCCTATAATACTCCCTGGCCAAATGCTACATATCTGCCTCGAATTCTAAAGGAGTTGTTTTGGACATCAGGAACAACATTGGTCCCAGAAACCAATTCAGGCAAAGCTAATTATGGGTATAAAGATCTTGCAATGTGTAATTGTCGAATTGTTGAGTTGTAATGTAATTATTTATCTCTGGAAATTGGTATGATCGGATGGTCTTTTCGATTTTTCTCAGGTAACATGGCCTTGCAGCAGTGACAACACACCCCAACACCTGCAGGAGGCCAATGTTATTAAAACTTGTGTGCCTGAGAATGATACATATGTAAGTCAAACTCTAAAACTAAGCATGATACAGAAAATATGTCCACCTCCGTATAGAGACATCGGGTGAGATAATTTTTTAGTTCGAAAAAATTTTATTTCAAACTTTTCCTGACTAACAATCCTTTACTTTTAAATGGTAATGTTTTCAGATTCTGAAGCAGAATATTTTAAAAATTTAGATGAAGTTATTGACCCCGATTATTCAAAGTTCCAAAATCTGGACGTGGATGTGACATCAAATTGCAGTCAAATAGAAGATGATGATAGTTTAGTGCGAAAGGAACTGGTACGAATTACAGTAAGTAGATTTTTTTCATTTATTTGAAAATATTTTTTATAATAAATATAGGTTAAGTAAATAATACTAATAATTTTTCAGGGGCTGTTGGAAGAAGAAAGAATAAAAAATGCACAGTTAAAATCCGAATTAGATCGTCTTCGCGAATTTTATGATCCATAGGAAATTGGGTAAATTTATATATAAATGCGCGTTTAGGCAAAATTAAATCTCACCCTACTATATGAAAAGATTTATTTAATTTTTAATTTTATTGAAATTTTTAAGACAAAGCTGTTATTTATAGTAATTTTTTACTTCATTGTCTATTTTGTCATCAAAAAACTGCATTTTTGCATTTTATATATTTATTATTTAGTTCAAATAATGATTTGTATATTTTAATCAATTCAAATCTGTGCGCCAACCTACCCTCTGCCGCCATTTTTTTATTCTCGGAACTTTTGTGTCGTCTGCTAGTTTGTCAGGTGCGCAAGCCGCAAGGCGATGCCGTGATGGTGATAGCGATAGGTATCAGTCGCTCGATCCAAAAAGTAGAAATGGCTGATTAATCAATTCGTTTCCCATTATGTGGACCTAATGTGGACAATAAATAGTGAGTCATGTGTTAAAGTTCGCGTTATTGACTCCAGGAAGCACTATTATACAAAGTGCATTTTCGGAGTATGGAAGCAGAGGTGAGAGTATCGTTCCGGGTTTTTCGAGTCGGTACGATCCGCGAAAATTTGTTAGGAATCTCGCTCGTGACACTTCGTGCTCGTGACGCAAAGAGCGTGATCAATATTGCCAAAAATTGAAATAAATTTCGTAATGTTTTATATATAAATTTAAAAAGATCAAATGAAGCCACTCTTATTGACACTTCGTCTTTGATTCAATCTAGCTGAGATTCAGCTACCGAGTGACTTTTTGTACATAAATTGAACATTTGAATGAAATTATCACTCTTATACCTTTATTCCTCCTTTTCTGGTTAAAATATCAGAAATTAAAGGAAAATTTGTTGTTAAATTTGCCTAGTAATGAAAAATGGATACCGCACAAAATCCAATGTGGAAATAGTCGGTATTTAAATGAAAAAAGAGTGATACTGATATACCAAATATTATTCACTAATTAATTATTAAAAAATACTTAAGCCGAACATGAAATCGACTTTAACTGGATATAAAATATCCAGAGACTATTTTCATTTCTTCATAAAATCTAGTCATCTTGTGAATCGAAAGCAAGTTCATTTTAGAAAAGTGACTATTGCTGAAATAATAGAATTATAAAAAGATTTATGTAGGTAGTTGTTTTAATAAAATTTAATTTATAATGGATAGTTGCAATGATAGCATTGCGAAAGCCGAAGTTTCGCCCAAGTCAAAACAGAAGAAAAAATCTCTTTGCCAAATGCTCATGAATAAAAAAACTAAAGTGGGATGTTTAGAAACTTCTCAAAGGGATGTAGAACATCATAGAAATTCTAAATTGGAAAATTCGCATCACAGCTCAAATACGAGTACAAAACTGTCGCTCTGTTGTGCAATGACAGAACGGAGCAGAACTCCTCCACAGAGTTTAACAGTCAGTCGTTTATCTCCAACTTTGAGTCGGACTTCTATGAAATCCGAAGTTGTTCTACATGAAGAAAATTATCAAACAGAAGCGTTGGTAGAAAATGGAATTTCTTCACACGCGATGTGCCTCCCAATTAATAATATTGAGTGTTGTGCAAGAAGAAATAAAACCGTCGTTGGGAAAGATCGACAAAGTATTTGCGCTGAAGGTGAGACGATTTATTTTAATATTTATAATGATATGATCTTTTTTCAGGACACAATCAACGTAAAGCTTCAAACTTCCATTTGAAAATTGATTAATTTGTAGGTTTTCGATTTAGAAAAAAACTGATGAATGCTAAATTCTGAAATAAATTCAAATGATGATTTTTGTATTTAAGTACAGATACAATCCAAGTGGTAATTACTAATTGAGATAAAAGCAGCAAACAGGTCTTCACAGACATAAAATGAGCAAGGTGACGGATTTATAACAGGAATTATGTGTAATTTCATTGATTGAGAGTTGCACTCAGCAATTCACTAAGAGAGATGAGATTTGCCCTTTTACCTAATTGAAATACCATTCGATTTTAATATTAAACGTTGAAGTAGCTCTAAAATTGGCTCTATACATATTGATGTAATTTAAAAATATCAGCAAATATTGAATGTTCAATTTGTTGAAATAGTTGCTATTGCCACGCGTATAAAATCAAATCAATATTAAATCTTTTTAATGATCAGTATCAATTATCTTATCAATTCCGATAAGTTTTTCAAAAGTAAAAAATAAATAAAGAAAAATAGGAAATTATGACATTATGACAAATCATTTCTCTTTTGTCGTTTGAATTTGATAAATATATTCGGGAAAAAGGAAAGAGTAGGAAAAAAAAGCAACACGTGGCTTTTCCATTCGAAATTATACTCCCACTTTTATTTTCAATGAGAATAGGAATCCATGCAAGACCTTCAAGCTTCTTTCCCCTCTAGTTTGTTGATCGCCCCTCTCTTGAAAGAGCATATACATATACGTATTGGGAGTTGCCAAGAGTGTCTGGGTCTTCTACTTCTTTATACGCATACAAGTAACTTTGGAAAACAGAACTAGTTGGTGGAATTCCTTTAGAGCAAACGGTTCGCATACTGCATCTGGAATTGATTTCAAAACTATAAAGTGATTAGAAACATATTGTGACACGCAGCTGATGTTACTTTCGCTGTCAGCATGTCTGACATCGAGAAATCACCTCGAAAGAAGAAAAGAAGTTTTCTGAATAAAATTGTCCACTCTTTTAGAAAAAAATTTGGAGAGGAAGAAGATGATAATGGAAAAGGTCAAGACTGTCGTGCTAAATACAGAAGTAAGAAAGAAGGGGACATTAATGATTTACAAAAAGCCTCGAGTTCTAAAATATCAGAAACTGATTCCGATCAAGATGGAACCGAGGAACCTAAAAGTATAAAAAATATAATCAATATCAAATCTGATCGAAATACGACATTTGAAATTTTGAGAGGAAATCAAATTCCATTTTCTATTTCTAAACCGAATCTTAATTCGCGTTCGAAAAAAGAAGTTGATGTTGAAGATAAAGATGGGAGTAAAACTAGAAAGCTTATTATAAAAGAAGCTAATCGTGCCGATGACAGTAGCGATGACAGTGATTATTCTGTAACAGATTCTGATGATTTAAGCGATGAGAACGAACGTTTGTTAGATATTGAAAAAGGAGAGTATGATGTCAAAGAAGATTATTTCACTAAGGGGAAATATTTGTCATTCTTCTTTTTGCAAATGGAAAAAATGAATTATGATCCTTACGAAATTTATACCATTATTCAGTATTATGACTCTAAAGATCCCAGAACTCCAGATGAGAAAGGTACAAAAATTCCAGTCGATTTTAATTGAAAGTTTGTGTTATCATAAAATGTTAAATACTTCGTTTGTCACAAATGCATCAATTCTTGATTGATTCTGTGGATAACCACAAATCATTGTTAGCCTTATTGGCCTTGAATTAATTGAAACTCTAAATTTAAGTCTTACGTCGCTTGAATAATAATTTATTAAGAATAATTTATTTCCATGTTAGGTAACTTCAGATCCACGTCTTTCATAAATTAAAAGATTTAAAATCAAGATAAAGGAAGAATGATTGTGAAACTAATGATTGACTACAATATCTAGTTCTAAAATAAAAACGGGTTATCCTATTATGGTGAATAATTCAAAGATCGTAACTAATTTCATTTCGAATAATTGAGGCAATTTATTCTTGTTAAGATTAAGTAATATCAATCTTATCTCATGGCTCTTGCTTCATTCTAAATCAAGACAGATCGACATTTAGAATTACTAGAAAGATGCAAATTTTCCAAAAGTAATTCAAGCCTCTTTCTGATTTCAGAAAACTCATCTTCTGGTTCAACCTCTCCAAACATCCCAGCTAATCTCAGAAAGAAAATTCTGCACCGAAGATCTGTTGATAATTTAGTTGTGAAGTCTCCCACTAATTCCATGAGACATTCTAGTCCAGAATCGATTAAGAGTGCTCCGCTTCACCATAAGCTGAGGTCGACTTCTCACGATGCTTTAACAGGATCTAAAGCTCGTCGGTTAACTCAAAATGATGCGGCTTCTATGGATAGTCTCGCAAAACAAGCTTTGTTGGCTGCTCAAGTTCTCAACTTGATCCCGACTCAGAAAGCTAGAGAAAGGTACAATTTTAGACTCTCAACCTAAAAATCTTTGCAAAAATATTTTATTATTTCTAATACTTTTTATGTACAGAAATTATCTGCATGGAAGAGTTGCAGCAAATTCTCTCTTAGGTCCTGCGGAGTTGGAAAAGGTTCTACCAAACAGGGAACTCAAAATTTTCATTGGTACTTGGAACATGAATGGTCAAACCCCACCGAAGGAATTGAATGATTTCATGTTGCCGCCGGATATCGAAACGGTGCCTGATATGCTCGTAATTGGTACGCAAGAATCTTGTTCGGAAAAAACTGAATGGGAAGCGGCTTTGCAGGAAACTTTGGGACCGTCGCACGTTCTATTAACGAGTGCAGGTCTCGGAACACTGCACCTTGCTCTTTTCCTCCGAAGAGACCTAATTTGGTTTTGCTCGATTCCTGAAGAGGATAGCTTCTCAACGAGGACTGGAAGCGCCTTTCGTACCAAAGGAGCTGTTGCGTTGGCTTTGATTATTTTTGGGACTAGTTTCCTGTTTGTTACATCTCATTTAACGGCCCATCAGGATAAAGTCAAGGAGAGGATAAATGATATCAAGAGGATCGTTCGAAATCTTGACCTACCGAAAGATCTTCCTACGAGACACAAAAGTAAAGGTATTCTTTTTTTGTTTTATATTATTAAATTTCGTCCAGTTAGATTATATTGATTAAATAAAAAAAAGTTTGTATCTTGATTTATTTTAGACGTCACGCAGAATTTTGACTGTGTCTTTTGGTGTGGCGATTTAAACTTCCGACTTTCGCAACCAAGAGAAGAAGTGATTCAGTGGATCACGGATACAAGGTTTCCACGAGAAAGCCCAGTTAATTTGAGTAAAGATCAGCTGCGAACAGTTCTTAACGACGGATCGGTTTTTCGAGGATTTGAAGAAGCACCGATTACGTTTCCTCCCACTTATAAATACGATCCAGGCACACAGAATTTCGATTCGAGTAATAAACAGAGGACACCTGCTTATACAGATCGAATTCTTTTCAAGGGAAAAGCGCACACCAGAGGATATATTAGAAGACTGAGCCATGAAAGCACAGGGACACAAAAGGACGGAGCAATTGAATGCTTGATATACGATTCTGTTCTGAGCATTTGCACTTCGGATCATAAACCTGTTTGGGGAGTTTTCAAGACTACAGTTCGTCCTGGAATCGATACGTTAGTATAAGATTACCTATTTGGATTTATTACAAATTTTTTTATTTTTAAATTTCAATCCTTTTTCAGAATTCCCTTGGCAGCTGGACTCTTTAACCGAGACATTTATTTGGAAGGTATTCGAAGAAGAGCAGCAGCTTGGGACGATCCTCGAGGGACCTCGAAGGTTTGCTCCATCCAGTGATATACTTTCACGACATTCCTGGAACTGCGAAGTATATTTCCTACATTATTTAATAATCTTCCTGCGCTAATCGATGAAAATATAATATTCTGCAAATGTTTCTACACACATTTCTGCAATCCAAAGAGAAATAGAGCATCATCAGCTTTGATTGTTGCAATCATAAAGTTTAGTAAGATAAAAGGTGCGAATGTAAAAGAGCCTACGGCCTTTTAATTCTACTGCCAGTATCAATTTCTGGATATTTTTAATTGCAATTTTTGCCTACCTAATACGTTTATTCGTCTTTACTGAAAGACAAAATTTTTTGCTTCAGCAAAGATTGAGAATTACTAATGCAATTTAGTTCAATTTTTGCACTATTTTACTTCAAGAGGCACAGCTTTTTGCAAAAGCCTTTAAGACATTCGTTTTACAGTTAGGTTTAAAAAGGATAAGATTATATATGAATCACGCGTGAAAAAGGGTTGGGTAAAAAAATTCATAACTGGTGTGTTAAGATATTCTAGATATGAAAACAGGCTCTAAAATATTAGGCCTCAGCTCTCCAATTTTCGTAAAACTCAATAAGATTTGTTAATTCTCAACCCTGATTTACTGATGTGTAAGTACAAGAAACTGCACAATTCGTGTCCGATGTTAGCACAATTTTATAACGTTTTTTCGATTTGTGCGTTTACTTAATAAAAAGCAAAGCAACTAATGAAGCTCTAAGGCATATATGGCATGAATCTAGTCAAAGAATTAACGCAACTGTGATGCACAAATGAATCGTGATTGATCAATTAATACGATTGTACTTGGAGACAAAATCGCTGGATTTAACCAGTATCTAATTTTAGTGAAGAGGAAAGATGCAAAATGGGGCACATATTTCAATTAAAATTGAAGATGCCGTGATAGTACAAGAAAAACAGTATTGATGCTTATTATTTAAAGGCTGGCTGGATCAGCAAAAAAGAGGGTAAGACAAGTAATATGAATAAAAATGAATAAATTGAACAAAGAAGATATTTCGCGACATTGTAAATCTGTGACACACATTAAAACATTCGGAAGAAATATTAAATATTTTAAATCTAATTACAATTCTACATAAAAACCACCAAATATTCTCTGCAAAGTTTTATTATTGCCGTTCCGACGTGACTATAAAGATGTTAGGTTTGATAAATTACTAATAAGGTGTTATTAGTGTTTTACATACTAAGGCATCATCTCAGGAATAGTAAGGATTTTCTAATTGAAATCTGTCCTTTTTATAACACAGTTGGAATTCTATTCTGACAATAAGACAAAAAAAGGACTTACAGAAATTATTATAGCTTAATTAAGTTTCTATTTTGTTTTTCTATGGAGTAAATCTATGAAAAAAAAATAGGGGAAAGAGTATTTGTAAAAAGAAATAAACTCAGAAAGCAGAATCGATTTGAAGAACTATCTTATAAGCTTCTTATTAAATATATAATAAATATATGATTTAAAAAACTCATTAGTGTTATCTAAAATGAGACATTAATTGTTAAAATGTCAGTAAAATTAAACACGAATTTTCTAAGGGTGTTTTCTTAAACTAAAAAGGAAGTCTTGATTTCGACTTCATTTTTGACAGGAATTATTTTTTAAACAAGTTTTAGAGCAGATTTTTCCAAGAAAAACACCTACTTAATAATATTAGGAACATTTTATAGATTTTTTATGTTTCTTTTGCTGTAATATATTGCATGTTCTGTATAGCGATGGAATCAAGGCCTCTAGCTAAAAAGATGTTCTTTGATATTGGTATTAGCAGATCGTACTTAACAATTTAAATAAAAACTGCTAATTTTTATGTAAATTTGCTACCTAAACGCAAATTAGAAAATAAGATCCTGAAATGTTCCATATAGGTACAATTTTAAAAATGTCACGCTCTTTATATCTGTAAAATATGTACAAGCCTTACTCATGCCTTATCTGCATCAATACTGACATAGTATTCACTGCGATTGATTCTTTTCTTTATGTTCCATATGCATTAGAATTTAAAATCTCATCTCGAGGATGATTTTATTTATCAGGATTTAAATTTTAATTTATTATTCTAAGAGTCTCATTTTTTAGAACGCTCTTATTTATTATATTCCTAAGTATACAGAAGTTTGAAATTTTGTTTTAATTAATTTTTGTGTTATTTAATTGTCAATTTAGTGGCTAATTTTGCGTGCTTGATTAATTTTTGATTTCAATAACTAAATTTCAAAATGTGCCATTTGCTATATTTCAAATGAACACTGTTTTTACATACTATTCCTATTATTTCGAGATAGCAAATTAATGTAAGAAACATTAACTAATAAATAGACTGTTTTAGGCAAAGCTTACATTCGATAAACATTCCAAAACAGTAGATAAAAGTCCTCCTACAGAGATGAATGTTAATCCATCAAATAAAATAAATCTCCAGCTAGGATATGTAATGTCTTGTAGTTGAAAAATTATATATTCATCCGAAAAAATTAACTCCCAGTTAAAAACATTGTCAGGTTTATTTGAAGAGTTATAAAATTTATTATGAAGTTTTTTTATGGATATGTGAAACCTGAAAAAGTTGCCAATACTAAATAGAAACTTTTAGACTATATTATGATGTAGAAATGAAGAAAAGGTCATTTCATAGAGAAATTAAGAAAAATATACATTGTATAACGTACAAGACTGTTTGTAACCAGTGTATTGTTTTTGGGCACACACATTACACTGTGATACGTCATGTTTAACATGTTCCTGTTTCATAAATAGGAGTAAAATTTGAAGTCTCTTGGACGTTCTTGTAACAAAAAGACCATTTAGATGTTTATTGCCTTTTGAGAAAATTACTTTAGTAATTAAAGTTACGATTATATTTTTCTCTAAGGATCCTATAGTGATTACTTTCTGTAACTCCATACTGACTTTACATTAAAGTAAATCAATAGTATTTAAAAATCTTTTTACCCTTATCCTCTCCATCTCTAGAAGTTGAACATTAAATATTCCAAGTTTAGATATAATATAATTTTTAACGTATAGTATTTAAAATTAAACAGTTTAAGGACTAGACATTAAAACTAGTTGCAAATAACAAGTTATTTATGTCGCTTGATTTTTATGATTTATTTGTAATCAAATTGTTTACACCTATAAAATAATAAAGATCGTATTTTTTAACATTTTATAAAAATACAGATATGCATACTCAGATTCATTCATTTATTCTGAATTCTCATTCATGCTGTCTTATATACCACGATTACCACGTATTATAGTTACATTTGATTCTCTGTTATACAACACCCAACTTTAGTGTGTTATATATATGTTTATGTATATACACTTTTTGAAATTACAGACAGAAAATTTCGAGAAAATTTGGGTCACTAGTAAAGCCTTTTTTGAGTAACCTTACTCAATTCATAATCAACAAAATTTAATTTTTAAACTGAGGGTTACCTCCATGAAAAGAAAGTATTTATATTTTGTTAAACAGCTGTATTTTCAGTTTTGAAAAACATGAGGCCGCTATACGACGATATCACAAAATTTGCTTTACCTTGTAAGCACATAAAACGAAGATTCTATACATTTTGCAATTATATTGCATATACTATCACAGTGAAAGAAACTATCATTAATTTTAATGAGTAATTAAGTACTCGTAAAAGGAAATTTAAAAACTTGAAAAAGCACAACATAATTATAGGTTATAATCTAAGAGAATTTCCAATTTCAAATTAGTAAAATTTGTTCTGTGATTTGTGATCCTTAGTTCGTATTTCTTTACTTCTTTAAATTTAGATAATCAGCGATAGAAAGAGAGAGCGATGATTAAAGAAAGAGTAGTATAAATTTTCAATATCGCTCTTTAAGACCAAGTTAAAGATTTTTATCTTTCACTGTGATACCTGGTGATACCCTACATTACTTTTTACATAACTATACAAAATTTCACGGAGTTTAATAATAATTTTAAATCAGTTCTTCTCTGACCTATTTCGATAATCTTATTCACAAGTTCAAGACTTGAAACATGTGCGAACAAACGCTTGTCTTTTTCCTAAAGTTTTAAGGATATACTTTACACATGTAATACCGAAATGGTATGAATGAAAATAAATAACTGTGAATGTCAAACGAAGTGAGTTTTAATGTTGTCGCAAAATAATTAGTCTATAAATTTACAACAAAGACGCTCGAAAGCTTCCAATTTAAAGAAAAACCTAGCAAGAAAGTTTTTTAATCAAACTGAAGTGCTAAGTGAAAAAGCAAATATAAATATCGTATTTCATAAGATAAAAATAATATAATTAATAGCCTCTAGTTTAAAAAAAAATTAGCAACAATATTCAACGTTGATACAGTTTTTCTTGCTAAGCTTTTGGAATGTATTTAAAGTCGAGAGAAATTCGTTGTTAAAAAAAAATGATAATGCTAAACCTAAAAAGGCTAAAGTCAAATTCAATAAACGAAAATTAATATAATAGTGGGTTACTCCACGAATTGGAAATTTTATTTGACTGATTAAGTGGTACTACTTCAGAATAAATTGCAGCAAAATATTATCGTTTCGTAAATATAAATATATCAGAATAAGATGAAACAGCATTCTTGACAAAGAATTAAATCATGCAATAATAATTCTGAAGTAAAAATCCAACAATGATATTTTTATTCACAGTACCACGAATAATAGAACCACTACTAAAATCCAAAACTATCGACTCGACTGTCGAAAAATAAACTTTAACATGCAATTAAAGTTACAATACTTAATTTTTCGATAATCTCTGTAGTACTTTAGTTCATAGATTCTGGAAGAACAGAGTTTTTGGAAATCTGTTCGTTGAGAAATTAGATAAACCATAACAATAAAATAACAACTTTGATAAAATGTAGAAAATTAGATACTCTCAGATAATTTTTTACAAAGTAAAAATGTATGGTAGCTTTTTAAATTCGTAATTCAATATAAATCGTCATGGTTTACAGACCAATCATGGCGTAACACTTTCTTTGAGAGAAGAGAAATGAAAAAATAAAGAAACTGGACCAATTGCACGATAATCGATTGGTTAGATGTAAAAATAAATTATTTTTCCAGTTACAGTTACCTGTTTGATAAATGTTTGAGGGGGCCAAGACTTAAAATCGAAGTGGCACCAAGAGCTCCTAAATTGCAAACATTCGGATTCCTGGCACCATCAATAGTTACTATAGGTAAACCGAAATAACCTCCAGTTTGGGCGCTCAGTTGAGACAGTGGAATGAAACTTTGAATTCCAAGATTGGAGAGACGATTCACAACATGAGGTGACTTTAGATCTACAACTGGTAAAGCTAATTCTATACCTCCATTCTGTAGATTCGTGTCTACTTCCTTGTGATAGGTTTGTTTATGAGTCATTAAAGCTTGAGCTGTTGGATATTGTGCAGGACAGAGATTACACCTGGAAATATATTAGTATTGTTAGCATTTTATTTCGCCACTTAAAAAGTTTTATCTCCACTCTTTTTTAATAAAAAACTTACTTGTGAAGCAGTTTGCTAGTTGCTCTATGATTGGCCATGTGTTGCGTCAGCATCTCCTGGTTTTGAAATCTTTTATCGCACACTTGACAAGTCAATACTGCCCTGTAAAAAAATAAAATTAAGTATTTAATACAAGTTTGTGAGCAAAGCTCCTTAAACTAACTATTTACTTGCAAACTAAATGAATTGTTTTTTAAATAAAAATTTCAAAAATTCACCTAGGTGGTCTACCGCGCCTTACAAGAGGCGGTGGAGGTGGAGTATCCTGAGTAAGATCGACTGTCGGTGGTCTTGGTGGCCTCTCAATATCACTAGACGGTGGTTTGCTCTGTTTGTTTTGAGGAACAGCAAACTGACCTTGTTGTTCCTGCTGTTTTCTCTGAGAGCTTGCAGGAATAATAGAAATAGCAGAATTTAGATTCAAAGCTTGAATATTCTGCGCAGGAGATGGCCTTTGTAGTTGTTGCTGCTGTTGTTGCTGCTGCTGTTGAGTCAATTGCTTATTTTGTTCAGCCGCTTTTCCTTTCTGCATAGCAGGAGTCACTGTAATGCCCCGAGCTGCTAAAACATTCGCAACAGCTTTCGCGTCCGGCTTCTTCCCACTTGGCCCTGCCGTACTCTGAACTGGGGCTGGAGCGGAACCTTTAGATTAGTAACAAAACAAACGATTTTGGATTTCAGTGCACACCCTTTTCTACGGAAGATCTTTTCATTTTAGCAAACTGAACGACATGTATGTGCACATAGCTAAAGAAATCCAAATCAATTGCATGCAACTACAAAATGAGCAATAGCAATATTTTTTATTTGAAAGAAAAGGCAACTATTTAAAAATCGAACACAAAAAATGTATATTTTTGCAAAAAAGCAAGACAAACAAGAAAAGCATATAATAAATTTCTTACCAGGTTGTCTGACACTGAGAGTTATAGAATCTGTGAGATGTATCGTGGAATCATTTCTGTTAGGTTGCGTAGACGCACCCTGAACATTTTGTATCACAGGCACTCCGTCATTGCGTTTTTGTTGTGCAATAACATGACAATCTGGATCTTCATTTCTATCTGGTAGCAGAACATCCATTCTTCTTTGTTTATTAACTGCAGCATTATTCGGTTGTTGCAATTGTACCGTTTGTTGCATTTGTACCGGCTGTTGCAGCGGCCTTTTCAGGCGTTGACGAGGCATTGCCTGTTGAGGTATTCGTGGGGCTCTGAAAATAAAAATAAAAATTCATTTTCATACCTTCAATTTTGTGAACCTCTCTTATCAATAAGTGATAAAAATATGAACTCACCGTGGAGTCTGGACGATTGTAGAATATCTGCTGCGAGGCATTTGCTGAGGCATCTGTGGATGCATCTGAGGAGGGTGTCCCATTTGCGGCCCAGGATATCCGGGAGGTGCGTACTGAGGATACATGTGTGACATATGAGGATACATACTCTGAGGAGCGGAAACTCTATACATTGGAGGTCTTCCTGGAGGCTGAATATACATATTAGGCGCAGGTATCATTGTATTTGCTCCCGGAGGAAGGCTCGGTTGCATTTGTCCTTGTGGAAGGGGCATTCGTTGCACTTGTTGAGCTAATTGCTGAACAGGTGCTGGCAACTGTTCAAAATTAACCGGAGTTATCATCTGCTGAGCACTGTTAGGCACTGCATTGTAAGACGGAGAATTTCTTTGATGTGGTGAACTTCCAGTGAGTTGAGGATGAACCCCTCCTTGCGCATCTACAGTCATATGATGAGGAGAGTTTGCATTCATATGCGGAGAATTTTGATTCATCTGTGGCGAATTTTGACTCAAATGGGGCGAATTTTGATTCATGTAGGGCGAATTTTGATTCATATGTGGTGAATTTGCACTCATGTGGGGTGACATATTATTCATGTTTGGAGACATCGGCGCTCCGTGGATTTGCATTTTGTGTATAGAGACTTCCATCTGAGTGTTGAAAATCAAACTCCCACATTCGGGAATGTTGCATTGGTAGTGTCCCAGTTTAGACCGGTGAGCATCGAGTTGAGTCATGTCTTTGAATTTCTCATTGCAGACGCGACAAGTGCTAACAGTCTCAGCCAGCCTTTCTAGGGAAACGTATTCTGTTTCAAAGTGTTGGATATTATTTGAGAGGGTTGTTTCGTTTTGATTTCGTCTTTGATGTTCCATCAAAAAGCTCTGAAGCAGAGTGCCGGCACTTTCGTTGTGTCCTTCGCCGGAGGTTCTTCCAGTTTCACTAGTCCCATCATTGCTTTCACTTCCTCGTTTACCATTCTCGTCAGTGGTTATTTGGTTCCAACTGAATGCAGAGTTAGTACCTGATTGTCCATGGTCCTTGTCTAAACCTCCTCCCTCGTTTGATGATGAACGATCAGTCTCCGGTGGCATTATAGAAGATTTTGGTACTAGGCTTATCTCTGGTTTGTTTTGGATATTCTGCATGATGTTTGTGGAACATTCACCTCTTCCTTCCTCATTCTCTGGAACTTTTTCCGATATTTCACATCTGGAACTAAAAAATAAATTTCTTAGTTATGTTTGTTTATTACCATTAACCACGTGTAAAGAAAAGAACATAAATTGCTTACAAATTTTCCGAGCAGAATAGTTTGCATTTTACAAACCTCGAGTGTTCGCCAAGTTTCTTCAGATTTTCGATTGTTTCTCTGCACGTCGCTTCTAGAGCGTCTGATTCTTCAGGATATTCGCTTTCTGTGACTACCTTTTCTGAATTTTCATAATGATCACCCGCTTGCAAATCATCTATATTCTGATCTTCCTTTTCTGAGGGATTTGCCATATCACTTCCTACGCCAGAATCACCCTCATTGGTATCCATTGATATTCTTTCTGTGTCCTCCAAAGGATTTCGAGTTTCCGTATCGAATTTAGAGTTATCATAATCTTCCTGAAAAATATATTTGTTAAATTAGCAAATTTCTGGTTAACAGACTGGCTTTAAAGGTCTGAAAAAGATGAAGATTCATGAGCAATACCTGCTGATTTATCATTACGTTTTCAAACGGCTCGTTGACTGATTTTTCGACTTCCGTGTCATTCTTATTATCATTTTCTCTAAACCCTGCCACCTCTTGCTCGCTGTAATCACTGGTTGGACAATCTAAGTTGCTGTTAATGACTTTGAAGTCCTCAGATATTGAAGACTTCTTCAAAGTGAGTTTCAGAGAATCAGAACTGCACTGCTTTTTTAGCGTTAACTTTAAAGTTCCCTTTTGCTCTGGATCGAGCCAGTACTTTTCGTCCTGCTGCTTTTTGTTTACAGATTTCAGATTTGGAATCCTCCTAAGGACAACTCTAGGCTGTCCCAAATGAATATTAATGTGACAACGCAAATCCTTCTTTTTTAGAAACTGTTGACCGCAAATTTCACAATGCAGGAGGTCGGGTGTCAAGTCATTTAAAGGACTTTCAGTGCTTAGGTTTTCATCTGAAAATAAAATATCTTTTTAAAAAACAATTATGTCGTCAACGTTAGTAACGAATAAAAAAAATTACAAAACTGGTTTTAAAAATTATATAAAGAAGTTCCAACAAAACTACCGCAAGTAAGTTAGCCTTATAGATAACAATCATTTTTCCAAGGTTTTAAAGTCAATAGGAAATCAATTTTTTGTTATAAAGCAATTTATTAATCTTATAATCAGAAGGAACTTCCTCATGATGACCACAGATGACCATAACCACGATAAAATTTCGAGAACCTAAGATATTTATAAACAGAAAGGACTGTGGTAAGAAAAAAACCTTTCCTGCCTTTGTAAGAAGTGTAAATTTGAGTCTTCTATGTTAGTATAACGTCTGTTTTTAATTTTCAAGGATATAGGGTCTACCTTCAATATTATATTCATTTTGAGTCTTCATTAGGAGATCTTCGGTGTGTATTTGAGCTTAAAGAAAAAATATAATATTTAGTCTTAATTAATGTTAAATTGAAAAAATGATATTCCAAATAAGCTTATCAGACAATATAGAGATCATTCACAAAATGCGATTATAAGGAGTATGTACTTATAATATATAACTCGACAATAAAACCAGGAAAATTCATTTTAAAAACTGTGATCTGAAAAAAGAAGAATTAAATTGAAAGCCAAATTTCTACTGATGCAGCGAGCAAGTTTATCGCAAACAAAACACTGGGAATAAAATAAGATTTGAGAATATTATATTGGATCTTTGAAATGTTTTGTCAATTTAACCTGAACTAACCAAAAGAACACACGTCATGTGACACGAATATCGGCTTGCCGGTGTCGCTTGTGACGTTTTCTCAGAAATAATTTACAATCTTCTCTGGTGTACAAAGTACAATAAATTGTAATTTATTATTAATTTATTATCCCACAAACCATTTTGCTGGCGAAGAAAAACTCCACGCACTCACAAAAAACGTCGAAACAAGAGATAAGTCAAAACAAATGACAAATTACCCCAAATTACACCGCGGAAAGAGTTACGTCTTGTAACAAAAGCACAACTTGCGCATTTCCGTAAATATAGGCAAACAAACTATGTTATGTAATATATACATACATACATACATACGTTTGCAAAACGGAACCAGGAACGCGACAATCGCGATTCACGAACTGAGAGAGTGCGAGCCTGCCTATTACAGTGACGTATGTACAATGACGTAGTGGCTGCGTTCAGGTTTCCCATCCGAGTGCACCCCGTGCACCTCGGATACAGCGTCCTTTTCTTACAAATTGAAATTTTGATTTGTGGAAAAGGACACAGTACCCGATGTGCACCCGGGGGGAAACCCTGAACGCAACCTTTGGTGAATCGATAGATGCGACCCTATTGTTACCTTGCCCGTCTTTGTAACTCTGCCTTTGCTCCACTTTGCTCTGCCCTCTGCCTTGGTCTCTGCCGTCTCTGCCATTACTACCTCCATTACCTGCCATTACCGCCATTATAAAACGCAAGCACGCAACAAGCGTAAATCCATCGGCAATAGTGGCAAAAGTTAATATTTTGTTCATTTTATTTGATATTCAGTGTTTGAGCTTTGTTTACGTAAACAAAGAGATAAGATTGTAAGATCAAAATTGTTGCAAAATGTCGATTATTGACGATATCGAATTGATTGAGGAAGTGAAGAAACGACCATTACTTTTCAACAACAGATATCGAAATTGTGATGAAGCGAAAGAAGCAGCATGGATTGAGATTGCTGAAAAGTTTGACGCAAGACGTAAGTTCTATATTTTTGTTAATTTTTGGTAATTTTGTGCAACGAGGACTCTTAAGTGTTACACTCGCATGTGGGAACATAACCTATAAATCAGGATGAAGCCGATGAAGCCCGTTCGACAAAGGGCGCATTTTTTATTTTTACCGTTTTCATTTAATTGTATACATATCCCTCGTTTTTGTTTACTAAGTTACTTCTTGAAATGTAACTTGTTACAGACGCGTTAAATAACAACTATTTAATGGTAAATTATACAAAAGTAACAATAAAGTAACTGAAATAAAATTATAAATTGCTGCAATAATAGTATAACAGGTATAAACAAGTTACTGTCTTCATAGTACATAATAGTTATCAGTTTATTGTTTTAATATATATATATATATAT
>JAUEJJ010000017.1:13449644-13460155 GCA_032164275.1 Synergus coniferae | reverse complement strand
ACGCAGTAGTAGACCGCATCTAGCAGAGGCTGCTACATGTGTTAAAAGAATTAATAAATTTACTTGCCTATAGGGTTTTCCATATTACTTTGATTTTGATAGTACGTGACCTCTGTACGGCGGTATGGAACGAGGCATTCCATCCTATGGTATTCCATCCTATAGCGAAGGCAAATTTGCATCTTTAGGCCAGCTTTCAAATTCTCCTTTCCTTCAGATCTGAAAATTATATATATATACCTATATATAAGCATTAATTTTAACACAACAAAAATTCTCAATTAATATATACAAAAATATTCAAGTTCTAATATCTTTATCTTTACTTGAAATTCAGCTTTGAACACATATTATACCTACACAAAAGGAATTGATATTTACATTAAACAATAAAACACCGACGATTATTTTCGGCAACAAAGACTCTACAGGTGTATAGGCACTAGGTAATCTCAACAATTTTCCTAACTTAACCTAAAAGCGAAGTTTTACTTACAATCGTTTAAAGTCGTGAAATTTTCATTCACCAAATATGTTGCCTTGAAGATCAAAACGATGTTTTGCTTATAGTAATAAGATACCACCGACGAATAATCAACGCACTTACATTCTTTGGCCAGCTTTGGCGACCGAAAAAATGTTCACCAATGTCTACCAAGAGAGACGGAACAAAAGACAATTCACTACGAAAGCCCCCCAATTCGCGTTTTTTAAACAGAATTTAGCCGATTTATGAAACAAAACACGATCAAAACAATCAGCCTCTAAAACGATGGAATGCGGCGCTTTCAGACGAATTCCCGAAACAAGCTAATAGCACTATTACGTTTTAATTTTCCGAAATTATTAGAAAAACTTCAATAAATTAGACTTTAGTACGAATTTGTGATATAATTTAGACAATACGAGAGTTAAATTATACACTTTACGAAAGAAAATTGAGGACCACGAAGACGCGGTTTCGGTTCTCGAAGCAAACTGAGATCAAAATAATCAACATGGCGACCCTGCGCGCGACCGGTTAAAGCAAAATTCGAACGTGAATTTTCAATTTGCAAATATTTAAATTTAGAGCATTATTTTGTCTTAAAAAGTGCAAAATAAGAAGTAAGGATACTTATATTTCATAAATTTTATACTGAAGTTCAATCTTAAGCCTCAAAATATACAGAAATTTGAAAATAATGAAGTTGAAATTGATGCTTATCACGTGACATTATGCGCTTGCGCACTGCGCATTGCCTGGTATGATCTGACAAACGAAGGCGGGAAAATTCAAACGTAGTTTTTCGAAGAACTTTATTTTGAATTGTTGAATATTCATATATTAATCTGTTTTGTGACCAAATTAAATTTAAAAAATTTTTCTTAAGGCTGGGTCCATTAGGTTTTCTAAGTATGGAAGATTTAATAATTCCTGGAAATCAAGGAATGAAAGATCAAGCACAATCGATTCGATGGGTGCAGGAAAATATTCTTGAATTTGGAGGTGATCCGAATAAAGTAACTTTATGTGGTTCGAGTGCAGGTGGAGTTAGTACCCATTATCACATGATAAGTCCACTTTCCAAAGGTATTATAAATTTTACAAATAAATCTGTTGTAAAAATAAATTTCTATATTAATTTTTTTTATAGGCTTGTTCCATCGAGGAATATCGCACAGTGGAACGGCTCTTTGTCCTTGGGCATTGGCCAAGCCAGGACTGGCTAAAAATCAAGCTGAAAAATTGGCCCAACTTTTAAAATGTCCAACAAATGACTCGAAAGATTTGTTAAAATGTTTGAAAACGAAAAATCATATTGATATTATTGCCACTGATCGAGCTTTTCAAGTAAAATATATATCTATTAAATATAGTAAATTTAATTAAAAATTAATGCTTTTCAAGTGTTCCAATTTTTAGGTATATGATATCTGTCCAATGATACCATTCAGGCCAGTCGTGGAACCTGATCACCCTGGAGCATTTCTAATAGAGGATCCAGTCATATCATTTAAAACTGGAAAAGCGGCTGATATACCATGGATGACTAGCATTACTTCACATGAGGGTGCTATCAAAGCTTCTGGTTTGTTAATTCCATTATTTATAAGTTTATACTCCTTATGTTTTATTTTTTAGTGCATAAAGAATTTCTCTTCTTTTCACTTTATATGCAGCAATTTATGGACTATTCGATGGCGAATTAATAAAAACACTGAACGAAGAATTTGAAACTATTGCACCCTTGAGTTTACTTTATGAAGATTTCTGTCCTGAAAATTCTATAAAAAGTGTAACCAAGAGCATTCGAGAATTTTATTTCGGTGATCGACCTGTCGATGAATCTACGAGATTTGATGTCATAGACGTAAGCTATTGAATCGTTTTTCTATTATATATATATGTATAAATATTATATATATAATATTATAATATTAATAATAAGAAAACTAATTTTTGAAATCAAATTAAATTTTAGATGTACACAGATGCCTGGGTGTATATCCCAACTCACAATTCTCTGAAATATCATTTAGAATTTTTATCGTCATCTGTCTACTTTTCTTATTTCGCATATAGGGGAAGTTCATCTTTTAGTAAAATTTTCGGAGACGAAATAAGAGATTATGGAGTATCCCACGGAGACGACCTGCAGTACTTATTCCCCATTGGTGAAACATTATTCAAAAATACATCTTTGAGCGATGAAGATCAAAAGATGATTAATCTGATGACCAGGTTTTGGTTTAATTTTGCAAATTTAGGGTATAAACTTTTAAAAATCAAAATAATTTTAAAAGGATAACTATTATTAGAATCTAACTTTTATTTATTGTACGTTTAGAAATCCAACTCCGGAAATTACACATGAAGTTCCTGTAAAGTGGAAAGCAGTCAAAACACGTCCTTTTGAATACCTTCATATCAAAAATTCGAAAGAGATTTTCATGGATCGTAACTTGTGGCCTGAAAGAGTACAATTTTGGAAAAATCTGCCTTGTGGGAATGTCTTTTCCACTTTGGAAGATAAAAAATTATTGAATGACGAGCTTTAAGCTAAATATGTGAAAATATTTTGTTCTTGAAAATGTTTATTAAAATTGTAATTAAAAATACAAAAGTCATTTCGTTTTTTTCTTTTTCTTATCTTTCTTTGTATCTGCTTTCGTCTTTAACCAAGGATTATAGGCATCAGAAATTGAAATTTCAGGAATTAATTCGATAGTCAAAGACATGCAGTATAATTTTTCATTTTTTATACGACTATTACTAAAGGGATCTTTAATATCGCTCAGTAACAGTGCATCTTTAAAAGAAATATCCTCCAGAAACTTGAAACCTAATCTTCTTGCTAAAATAATTATTGATGAGTTATAAATTGTTCCTATTGAATTTAATTAAGAGTAATTTATTGTCTAATTCATAATGATGTTATAGAACTTGACCTATAATTAATGCTGGACCAGGATAAAATGCACCAACACAAACTGAATTTTTTAATTCCCTCGATTTATCTATGAAAGATCGAAATAATGCAAGTCCAATTCCTTTTCCCCTGTGTTGCTTTTTGACATATAAGATATACATTCGAAAATAATTTTCGACATTTAACTTTCCATAAATTTGAGATTTGGAAATCAAGCAACTATTTAAGGTCATCAGATAGAAGAGACCCTGTCCTTGATCTGGCTACGTATTATTTTTAAATATTTATAAGGATTCAAAATTGCTTAGGATTATTCATTAAAATTTACGAATTATTTTTCTTTTATAATTTAAATTATAAATCTAAAAGAAGCTCTACTCTTATCCTTGTTTCGGTCCTTTCTTGGTTATTTTTGGGTTGCAAGGATCCTATTATGACACCAACTAATTTTCTAGTACCCTCTTCTATTGCACAAACACTGTGCCAATCAGCGATTTTTCTCATGAGAATGTAATCCAAAGTTTTGAGGGAGACATGATCCGATGCTATGTCTATTGCTTTGCATAATGGATCAGTTTGGATGCAGTGATTCTGAAAAATAAAATACATACCTACTTCAATATTTTTTTCCCCTTATTTCAATTGAATAATTTGAAACTAATACAGGTCAATGCCAAACAGAATTTTCTTTCCTTTGATATTCTCTATACTTTTTTTCTTCATCATTTTATTAGGAAATATAATGAAACTTCTTTTTTACAAATAAAGTAATTAATAAACACTTGTAAAAAAATCTGATATTTTTTCTATCTTTTTTTTAATGATAAGAACTATACTTGGAAAAGACTACTTTGATAAGTTTTAGTGTTTCCGTCATACGATCCAATCGAAGATCAATGATCCTATATCCATTTGATAATCTCTCTCTTATTACTGGATTACTCGTACTTTTAGGATCGGATTTTTTCTTTAATTCTATGAACCAAGATACGAAATCGGGTCGATTAATAATTTCTATCATATCCTCTTCGTGAAAAGATTTGCTTTCTCTAAGTATAGATTTATCCAAAAAACTTATCCTATGTTTGCTATATTTCGTTCCTGAAGTCAATTTATCATGGTTCAGCATTTTATTTATTTTCAATTACAATTATTAATATGTAGAAAAATTTGGTGTCATAAATATTCACTTTTTTAACTTGTGAAATTGAACCTTATCAAATATATCGATACTTGTCAAAATTATCCATTCATTCAAATTTATTAAGGGTGTATAAATATATTTTAATTTTTAAACAAAAAAGTGTTCTTTATTTTTTTTAAATATTCAGTCGATTATTATCGGTTTACAAGACTGCTTGCATGACTGTCAAAACTAATAACCTAAATAGTTTCTTAGTTTTAAACAAAATTTCAGCAGTGTTTATCAATAAAAAATTATTTTGAATCAGAAAATGGAGGAAGAGGCAGAAACGGCAGAAACGGCAGAAATGGCAGAAACGGAGAGTGCAAGTGAAATAGAAGAAAAATGGATACCACCTTTGATATGGGAGGCACCACCTTTTTGTGAAATTATGGATTTAAAGGAAAATTATTATGACGAAGTGCTTCGGTTAATAACAGTTTAGTATAGGAAATTTGAAAAGATATTCTAATACAAAATATCAAACAGTACTTCGATCATTCATTTACATGTCAATTTAAATAAATTTTATTCAAATTATTTTTAGTATCATTACTTTAAAGAAGATCCAATGTGTAGGTCTTTACAATTACTGAAAGATCGTAAGTCCAGAAAACAATATTTGGATTTGATCAAAGTTTGGATGAATGATAGTACCAGTTTAATTGCAATCAGTAAATCATCTGGAAGAGTTATTGGCACTATTATTACAAGAATCAATAGTTCGTTAGATAAAACAAATACATACAGTAGAGTCCTGGTAGGTCGAAAAAAATCATACTTATATAATATAGAAATAAAAATAATCAGTTGTAACATGCAAATTTTTCAACAAATAGATATTCCAAGGAAAAGCCTTAGAATCAATTATGAGTTTAAAAAATACTCTGATTCACCAAGCAGACGCTTACAATCAATTTGAAGTCGATGAATATCTCCGAATTTATATTCTCTGTGTGCATCCTTCTTACAAAGATAGAAATTTAGATGTTGAATTATTATATGCTTCTTATCAAGTAGCAATGACTCTTCAACTATTAGCAGTTGGAGGAATTTTCACTTCTGAGAGAGATCAAACCGCAGCTTCGAAAGTTGGATTTCAAATCGTGACAGAAATTAAATATTCAGATTGGATTGTCGATGAAGAAATTGTATTTGACGATCCCGGAGTTGGTAATTATTCTGCTGCTTTTATGGGTAAATTAACTCCTGATGAAAATTCTCAAGAAAAAATTTTAGAAAGTAGAAGACGAGTTTGGGAACAAGAAGAATATAGAAGATGCAGAAGATCAAAAAAATAATATAAAATTAATTTTTATATGAAATTAAGATAAGAATTTTAAAGGGTCAAATTGATTTACACTTTTATTAAAATTTTTTAAGTGTTGTTTATATATTTATTTACGAAACAATAAATATAGATAAACAAGTAGTCTGGTGTACAATAATATACTTACCTAAACCATAAAATGTTACCCCCTTACGTAACAATTTGCTCTTAAATAAAAATAAATAAAAACATAAGAGAGTTCTCTTTATTATCACAGTGCGTAATAAATGCAAAAACTAATCACTTCTAAAAGGCTTTTGGGTATAAATCAACTAAGACAAAATTGGCTTAATCGTCATCACAGCGAAGAAAATAATTCGCAATTTAGATATAATCAAATTACTACTGATAAAATGAGTTTCTTAAAATTTTAAAAATGATTTCTTAATAATATCTAAGCAAGCTCTTAAACGTGAGGAATTAATCATTAAGGTTGTAGTAACAAGATATAAGATGCCGTCACAATATGTACCCATTCGTCTTAGATCCAACTTTTTTTTGTACAATCTACTAATTTTAAATACTGATTTATCTTCTATAATCTATAATACATATAATGAGAATATCGGTTTTCATTAAAACTTACGTTATCTTTGGTTCTACTTCCATGATAATTTAAGACAACTACTTGCAATTTATCTGTTGCATGTAATCTTAAAAAATACTTCAGAAATGAAAATATTATGTAAAATAAAATTCTTTTGAAAAAAAATACTACAGAAAATAATTTTGAAAATAAACTAAGGATAAAAATCGAAAATGGGACCTATTTATTTAAAGAATAATTAATAAAATTATTGAAGAGGTGTGCGTCGATGAGCTGTAGTTGGTCTAGGAACTCCTGATCGACTTCTAATTTTTTTTGGGGGAGCCAAATTCGATTCTCTCTCGGTGTTGTATGATAGGTAGATGTTCGATAAATCCGGAATAGCTTGCTGTAATTTAAAAAAGAGTAGAGCTCCTATTATTTAAATTTTACTAATAAAGAAAATTGTTTAAAAATAAACTTACATCTTTATTACTTCCAACTGTAGATGTGGCTTGAGCTTTTCGCATATTATTTCCAGTGTATGCTACACATTTTAATTGCCATTCGCCAATATCTTCGTTCCAATGAACATATCTTTCAATCATAATCTGAAAAATAGTTTAAAAAGAATTTGTTTTATCGAAAATTAAATTATGCAGTATAGTTCATACTCGTAAGATTTTTAAAATAAAAATAACTCTTACTTGGTACTGGATAGGTATATAACTATTCAAAATAAGATCCTGAAGTTGCAACTCCCTGCCGATTCCTCTCACACATTCCAGAAGCCCTTCCATTTCTCGTTGATGCTCTTCTTGTAAATCAGAAAGTTCACCTTTCACTGATAATAACATGGTTTGAATTCTAGCCAATTTTTTCGTTTTTCCAGCAGCTTCTTCCTGTAAAGAATTATATTTCTCCTCTATATCTATTCTTTCTGCTTCTTTTTCTTCTATAGCCTTCTTTAGTTGTTCTTCGCGACTCTTCCTCTCTTCCAATTCAATTGAAGAAGCTGCTAATAGTCGTTCCTGAGCTTCTGCTTTTTCTAAAAGATTTTCCCCACCGACTAGTATCTTGTTTTGAAGATTCTGCATTTTCTCTCTCAATGCTTCCTTTTCACTCCTATAAAAATAAAATAACAATAAGTAAGATATGTTGAAATAATCTTGTTTCTGGATATTTTTCAAATTTTTAATATTAATTTGAGGATATAAACTTACTGAGTGCGCTGTAATTCAATAACGTCATTATCATCAGAACTCTTATCATCCTTTTCAGCCTTATCAACTTTTTCTCCTTCTTCTAGTCTATCTTCAAGTTCCTCCATCGTCATCATTTGACTTCTTCTATGTCTCGCTTTTCTTTCACTTCTCGTTTCTCCGGATCCGGTTCCACTTTCCTCAGAATCATCAGTGTCACCCTCAGTTTCTGATATTTCTGTTCCATTTTCCTCGAGTTGCTTTCGCAATTCTTCTATTTCGACCTGAAATTGCCGAAGAAGTGCATCTTTAGGATCTTCGTTCACTCTCGCTCTGTTCTTAATATTCTTGGCTCTATTTGCATAACGAAGAGTGCTGATTGTTTCGTCATAATTTAAGTCCGCTGGACTTATATTAGCACACTGAAATAGATAATATCCAATAAGTAAATTCCTAAATCAATAAACAAGCAATAAATTACATTATAGCTTTTTATTTGACTCTTGTGCCTACCATTAGAGTTTTTGAATTACCACCCAGGGAATCTTGAAGCAACCTCGTTAACTTCGAATTTCTGTAAGGCACATGGGAGCTTTGACCATCGACGAGGGCAGAAATTACATTGCCTAAGGTTGAAAGCGATAAGTTAATTTTTGTGGCTTCCCTTAAACGAACTCCACTTGCCTTCGTTTTGCTTTGGCGCTCCGACCCCTAAAAAAATTAGGTTTTTATTTTAATTTGTAATGATAACTGAATATGTTAATTAGAACTGAAATTCATTTACAGCCAAATCGACTAAATGAAGCTTTCCCATTTTTACGTGCTGTTCACCATCTTCTCCGGGTTGACTAGATTCCACAGTAATTGAGAAAATAGCATGAGATCTCGAACTAGAAACATTCATTGCTGTTGTTCCCACCACACCTATAAAGATGTACAAAAGTTTTATTCATACTCTCTAAATCAACTTATATAAATAATATTGGATATATTGGACTATCCAACTTACGATTATTATTTCCAAGATTCATAATTCTGTCCAAATCATCAGCATTGTTGACAACATATCCACTGAGATCTTTAACAAAAACACCAATGTCTGGTCTCTCCTTTATTTCGAGTTTTCTATTCTGATCTTTTCCTAACAAGTCTCTGACTTCTTCATTATATATTTCCAAATAAGTTGCTCGCACCAGAAACCTATAATAAATACATTTCAAAAGTAAAAAGAAATGAATTAATAATATTAGTTGTATTAATTCATTATTATAATTTAAAAAAATTTTAATTACTTTTGATTTTCATCAGCCTTTGCTATGTGTCCAAAAATGTGAGCAAAAGTGTTTGGAATAATGCCCCTAAGTTGTGGAGATGTTTTTGCTCCTGACATTGTATAAGTTTTTCCAGTACCAGTTTGTCCATAGGCGAAAATTGTTCCATTGTAACCTTGCAGAACTTTATCAACAATGGGACGAGCTGTTTCGTTATAAATATCAACTTGGGTTGAATTTGTATCAAATACAGCATCGAAACAAAATATTTTAGGAGGTTCTCCATTAGTAGCATTTGGATTTTCTACTGTTACTTCTGCATTTAAAGTGTCCACTTTTGTTACAGTTTTGCAATGGTTGTCCAATTCCTTTCCATTTAGAGGTCGAACTCGAACTACGACCCTAACATTTTCGATTTCACCGAGTTCAGTTGTGTTGTCCTATTATGAATATTATTTACAATTATTTACATTAAAATCTATAAGTAAAAGAAGTAAAAATATCAACCAAAAAAGAATTTTAATTTAAAAATTAAATTAATTTATAAGAAATTTATAGATATATAGTAACTAAATAATTATCTTGTAATAAACTTATTTATAAATAATTTTTCGAAAAATTTGATGATATGAAACGTTTGAATAGAAATTTCGATTACATGATGTGTTAACGGTTTCAAGAATCATTTCATGATATAAATCTACTTGGAATTTTTATTAAAAATATTATTTTAGTGACATAAATTATAATAAACAATAACCAATTTTTGTGTATGACGCATAGTTTGACAGCTAGAACTGTCATTCCTGTGCTCTAAAATTTCTTTCGAGTCTAATCAAGAAATTGTTAAGAAAATGTGTAATACGAACCCCGGATCCTGGCATCATTGAATTCGTTTTGTTTTTTAGTGTAATATTAATAAGGACACCAATTTATTGCATAATAATATATTTTTAATTCCAAAGAACTTCTTCAAAGGGGTCGATTAGCAGACGACCTCGTAAACAAATGGATCGATGGTGTGACAATCTGAGAACGATTGTTAGTTCAGGTTTACTCCAGTAGAGGAAGCATCTCCTGGACATTGAAATTTGCGGGAAGATTCAAATTAACACAAAATTAAAAGCTTAACGAAAGATTTTTGAGAATAAAATCTTTAAATAAATTAATTATTAATAGAGAGAGATTGTCATAGCATTTAAAAGGTGAATCGACTTGATAGAATTAAGACATTTATATTGAAATAGCGTGAGGAAGTGAATCGATTTGTTTAATATTAAGATATGAATACTATAAGAATATGGACTAACTGCAAAATAGATTTAATATTAATTATTCCGAGAATTATTAACGTAAGCTTATACAGGAAGAGAGATTATTATAATCTGACTTTTAGTATGCAATAAATTGATAAATTAACTGAAGTTTAAATATTGAGAGAACGTGAAGGAATGTATAACTAAGGAAGTAAGAACTAGCTAATCTTAATTGTTTAACTGATGAGAACACTCAGTGTGAGAAAGGAATGCGAAAGAGTTTAAACTATAAAGTAATAAGAGAAATTATCCATGAAGTTCAGGGACTCA
>JAUEJJ010000017.1:13415425-13449544 GCA_032164275.1 Synergus coniferae | reverse complement strand
TCAGTGTGAGAAAGGAATGCGAAAGAGTTTAAACTATAAAGTAATAAGAGAAATTATCCATGAAGTTCAGGGACTCACAAGATCAGCAGAATTAACTAATAATTATTTAAATTTCGCGCTTAAAAGAACACATCAGTAACAATGGAACTCTTGTAACTCTTGTAACAACATTCAAGAAATCTCGTGAAAGAGCGGAAACTCCTACTCAAGTTCCTTTTCCATCGATAAACACAATCACTCTTTTATCCACTAAAATTTGTTATAAAAATGTCACAATTTTTGAAAAAAAAAAACATTTTACAAAATTTACGATTTTTTGATTCTTATAAAAAAAAATTTATTTAAAACCCTTTAATATGAGGTTTTTATTAATTTTAAAAATTTTATACGTATTAAATCTTATCTGTGAACTTGTTATCATTATATAGAAGCAATTTTGATAAAAGGTTTAAACAGTTTAATTTTATTAACAGTTTTATTATTTAATTTTATTATTAACAGTTTATTGAAATTGTCACACTTTGTACATTTTTTCAAAAGTTCATGAAAAATTAAGTCTTAATATTTTTTCATGATATTTTAGATATGTATAGATGCCCTTAAGTTAAAAAATTCCATATAGAAATCTCTAATAAATATTATCATTAATGAGATGAGTTTCGATAAGCTGTAGTCGGTCTAGAAAGCTCAGATTCACTTTTATATGAAAGATAGATATTGGATAGATCTGAAAGACTTTGCTGTAACTAAAAAACGAAATTAACATTATTTCAAAATGATAATCTCAGTAATAATGAAAAACAAACGATACTCACATCTTTGCTATTTTCAACTTCACATGTAGCTTGAGCTTTTCGTATATTATTTCCAGTGTAAGCTATACATTTTAGTTGCCATTCACCAATATCTTCATTCCAGCGAACATACTTTTCAATCATAGCCTGAAAAATTAAGTTATTCTAAAAATTGATTATCTTCTTCTAAATTAAAATTTACTAAAAAAATCATTATATCTCATAAATTTTTACCTGGTAATGAAAAGGTATATAGCTATTTAGAATAATTTCCTGGAGTCTCAACTCCCTTTCGACTTCTTTTACAGCTTCCAAAAGTCCTTCTATTTCTCTCTGGGTCTCTTTTCTTAAATCAGAACATTCTGCTTTTGCTGATAATATCATCGTTTCATATCTGGTCAGTTCCTTTGTCGTTCCTACAGCCTCTTCTTGCAAAGAAGAATATTGTTCTTCTATATTTATTCTTTCAGCTTCTTTTTCTTCGATTGCTCTTTTTAATTGTTCTTCACGACTTTTTCTCTCCTCTAATTCAATTGCTGATGCAGCTAAAATTCGCTCCTGAGCTTCAGCCTTTTCCAAAAGATTTTCCCCGCCAACTAGGATCTTATTCTGAAGATTCTGCATTTTCTCTCGTAATGCTTCCTTTTCACTCCTGAAAAATAGTATTTTATAATCATTTTGTCTTACAATTTATAATACTGTAAACTTTTTTACGTTATAGTATGATAAGATCTTACTGCGTTCGTTTCAATTCATTAATATCATTGTCATCAGAATTCTTATCATCTTTTACAGTTCTTTCAACTACTTCTTCTTCGAATTTATCGCCTAGTTCTTCCATCGTCATCATTTGACTTTTCCTATGTCTCTTTCTTCTTTCCCTCCTCCTTTCTCCAGTTCCGATTTCGTCGGAATCATCAGAGCCACCCTCATTTTCTGAAATTTCGGTATCATTTTCCTCCAACTGTTTCCTCAATTCTTCTATTTCGATCTGAAATTGCCGAAGAAGTGCATCTTTCGGGTCTTCGTTTATTCTTGCTCTATTTTTGATGTTTTTGGCTCTATGTGCATAACGCAGAGTGCTAATCGTTTCGTCATAATTAAAGTCTGCTGGACTTATATTAGCACACTGAAACGGACAATAAATTTAAAAAGTGGTAAATGAGTGTTAAATAAATAATTAAGTCAACAAGTAAATTTGCATTTCCTATCTTCATCTAGTACCATTAGAGTTTTTGAATTGCCACCGAGGGAATCTTGCAGCAGCCTCGTTAATTTTGAATTTCTGTAAGGCACGTGGGAGCTTTGTCCATCTACGAGGGCCGAAATTACGTTACCCAACGTTGAGAGCGATAAGTTAATTTTCGCGGCTTCTCTCAAACGAACTCCGCTTGCTTTCGTTTTGCTTTGACGCTCTGACCCCTGAAAAAATGAAGTTTTTATTATCATTTGTAACGACAACTGAATAATTAAAATTGAGGTTCGCTTACAGCCAAATCGACTAAATGAAGCTTTCCCATTTTTACGTGTTGTTCACCGTCTTTTCCAAGTTGACTAGATTCCACAGCAATAGTGAAGATTGCATGGGATCTTGAACTTGACTCATTCATTGCGGTTACCCCTACGATTCCTATAATAAAATCAATATCTAGTTTTTTAAATTCTTTACACTTTTACATTTAAACAGTTTTTCATATAGTCGTTTTTTTACATGAGACATGTTGGACTATTCAACTTACGATTTTTATTTCCAAGATTCATAATTCTGTCCAAATCATCAGCATTGTTGACAACATAGCCACTGAGGTCTTTAACAAAAACACCAATGTCTGGTCTCTCCTTTACTTCGAGTTTTCTATTCTGATCTTTTCCTAACAAGTCTCTGACTTCTTCATTATATATTTCCAAATAAGTCGCTCGCACCAAAAACCTGGAATAAATATACATATAATGTAAGAAAGGGGGAATTGAGAACAATTAAACTATGAACTTGAGATGTTGATTTAAATTACTTTTGATTTTCATCAGCCTTTGCTATGTATCCAAAAATGTGAGCAAAAGTATTTGGAATAATGCCCCTGACTTGGGGAGATGTTTTTTCTCCCGACATTGTATAAGTTTTCCCAGTGCCAGTTTGTCCATAGGCAAAAATTGTTCCATTGTATCCTTGCAGAACTTTATCAACGATGGGACGAGCCGTCTCGTTATAAATATCGACTTGGGTCGAATGTGTATCAAATAGAGAATCGAAAGAAAATACTTTAGGAGGTTCTCCAATTGCATTTGGATTTTCAACTGTTATTTCTGCATTAAGGCTGTCAATTGATATTATTGTTTTGCAATGCTTCTCCAATTCTCTTTTACTCAATGGTCGTACACGAACTACTACTCGAACATTTTCAAATTCACCGAGTTCGGCTCCATTCTCCTGTTATGTTAATAAAATATAAAATATATTATATAAATTATGTTGATTTTACTGATTAAATTTGAAATTTTCTAATAAAAGATGCAGTTCCAAATATAAAATTTTATATTATGATTTATGAGTTATGACTCATACAGGTGAAGAGACATTGTACTATACTTCCAAGAATGGGAAACTTGGAGAAAAAAATATTTATTGTACGAACCCTGAGTCCTGTCATTGTTGTTTTTTTATAATAATAATAATAACAGAAATTCACTGCATAATCATATATATTTACTGCAAGGAAAATTTTGCTACTCTATAAAGCGTAGTTTTAGCAGAGGACCTTGTAAACTTCAACTTCAGGTTCAAACTGAATTTATTGGTGCTGTGCTGGCAACTAACGAGTAACGGGTACGTGAACAAATGGATCGATGCAACATCTGCTACGACATAAATGGATCCTGGTGAAAAGGGGAAAACACAAGTACAAATTCCTTTTCCATCGATAACTACATTTACTTCTTTATCTTCTACCATTTGTCTAAAAGTAGTATTTTGTAAAAAGCTATTTTATATTCTACTGGTAGATAGACAACGCATTGCATCTTTTATTTATAACTAGATATGGTCGACAACCTAACATCAATCTTAATTGTTACTAAATGTTTGACAAGTTTGACAAGTCAGAGTTGTTAGCAGAAAATTATGCATTGTAAAATTATCTACTGTAAAATTATGTACTGTAAAATTATGTGACTATAATATGAATGTATAAGATATATTATTATACAATCATCTAATCATCGTTTGCTGTAAAATAAGACCATTAATTGGCGTCTGCAAAGTAATACTAGAGATTTCTCAAATTTTTAGTTACATTATTTTTAGTAATTTGTCTAGGGAATTAGGGATGAAGTGACATGAAAATTTTGTAAAGTATGGGTTGTCCAAATTGGGAGAACAATTGACAGGCATAATTCCTTCGTTCTTATATACGCGTGAGAGTTATTGCTCAATGGGGATACCACCCTTCTTTCATAAGGAATACATCCCCCATATAGTCTGCTTGTCGTTAGTCCACAACCCCGATGTATATGCACGCTTTTCGCTTGTTTGGAAGGCCTGCAGCTGACGACGATAACAATACGATCCCCTATTTTAGGGAAGCTAAATTTTTCAGACTATAGCTGAATATAGGAATTGGGCTGATCTTTAAAGACCATTCTGGAAGCTTATAAACATCAATTATTCATTACTTATTCCAACGATGTATGTTATGTCATTACATCACTGAAAAAGTTATTAAATGGCCCAATTATATATTATAAATTATGCATATGTGTGGCACATATTCATAGATCTGCCCCACGTTTAGCAATGATTAAAATAGAAGTTAATTTGTTGTTAAATACTAATTGGTATAAATATCAAGGGGATCAATGTCCGAGATATAAACATCGTTTCCTTGGCTTCTTTCCAAATAAACTTGAGACAGTTGAGACTTATCTGGAGCTGATCTTATATATCCACACACAAGAAACATGCACAGAGTGCAACATGCGAGTACATTTTGTGTGTGCATCATTTTATGTTGCATGCTCATGTGTTGTACATTATGTGTATGTAGATGCGTGTACATATATTGAGGGTACTTGTCTCCCCGTAGACTTTCTCTCTGGCAACGTTTTACAGACTATATACACCTTCCTCTCTTACATTCGATAGTCGCACGCATCCCCATTTTCATTCAGCGTCGCTGCTTGCTTTGCCAGTGAATCCATAGTAAATATACTGCATCGTTGAAAATTTCCTCACGTGACGCGACGACGATCACAGGATGTACCCATCCACGTGTTTCTTCGTGTAGTTATATATAGACTTGTCAGGTAAGTTTTCACAGAGCATTCTACCCTTTTCTACTTTCGTTGGCTGCATTTTCTTCAGGCTTATTAACTGATGACGATGTATTTTAAAATAAGGATCTCTGCGCATTATCATTCTGATACTCTTGTCTATTTATTATGGAATTGAATTGTATCAATTGAACATCACTACTGAAATTTGAGACAATTGAATTCAATTTTTGTAGAAAGAGGTTCAGGGTAATGTTTACGTGCCACGAAGCAACAATTACAATCTCATTTTCTGAAAAGCAATCGCAGATTTCGTGCGAAGGTAAAACGAGTTCAGTTAGAGTGTCATTTGAAATAACCAACTTAACTTGAATTTCTTGTTTTTGTTACAAAACGTAATTATAGGTCATTTTCGCGTAAGTGTATTGATTTTTAGAGAATATTGGTAAATAAGTTTTTTCTTTTAAAGGAACAAAGTACATGTTTATTGAATCAAATCAGTGCGAAGATTTACGTAAAAATGTACGTAAAAATCAGTAATATTTACTGAATTGTCATTGAAAATTTCTGTCCATTCTGAAAGGATCAGTGCCAACAATCGCAGGACTTCATTTTTTTTCCATTTTTTTTGTTTTTCTTTCGAAAGTACTCAACATAGACTGAGTATACTGAGTGTAAGTACACTCTGCAGGACACAGACATTGCTTCTCAAGTTTGTGTGAAAAATGTGACTCGTCCTCAGCCACAGATGTGTTTGTGAGCGTGTGGTCCAAGGAACTCAGGCAGTGATGGGGGCCAGGTGGGGTAAAAGGGGGCAAAATGTAGGGAGCATCAAGCGGGGAGTAAGAGAGACAGAAAGAGAGAAAATGAGAATGAAAGAGAAAGAAAGAGAAAAATGAGAGAGAGGATGGATCTGTTACTTGGTTCTGTTCCATGGCGGCAGGTCAGTGTTGCGGTGGTAACCAGCATTGTATGGTCGTATCTTCGCGCTAAATCGTACCATTTTTCGCGTTAAAAATCGCACTTTGTACACGTTAAACGATTAAACGGTTCACGAACCATAGACTCGTGTAAACCAATGGATACGGAAATGTGAATCTTCTCCTGGAAACTTCAAGTCACGCGAGAGGAAGCAACAGGTAAAAAAATTTTTTACCTGATATTAAACTCTCCTCATCCTGAAAGAAAAAACTAGATTGTGTATTAACATCGTTTTTTGAATGAAAACGAGGATTTTTTTGAGAATTTATGCTTTGAATTGGGTATACAGATATACTGCACTCTTTTTGAAGCATTGCTTGTTTAATTTTTTGTTTAGAGTATAGAATATTTAACATGAGTTTTGAGTTGATACATTTTGACATCGATGAACATTGTTTAATAGTCAATTGTTCAAACTTTAAGATAATATTGAAATTATTATAAATTATTATGTTATAAATTTATATAAATTATAAATTATTTCTGAAATTCAAAGTGAAGAAATTTTAATTGAAAACACCTGTGTGCATCGATGGCATGTTATCTCAGGGTTCGAGTTTTGTTTGGAAAATATCAATAAAATGGCGTTGCGTTTATTGAAGACATTATTTTTAAAATATAATGTGAAATACGCAATTTATTAGACATTTAATAATGCATCTTTATTCTTTAAATTGCGAGTATAAGTAAATCCAATATTTAGTATACATGTGTAATAGAAGGAAAATCGAAGCAGGTGTTGCTTTATTAATGTAGTGGTAATCATAATTCATAAGATACAGGTGAAACGTGAGTATTTCCCATTGCGTGAAACGTGTTCTCGCTGCCTATTAAAAGTTTTCATCTTAATTTTAATCTCAATTAATTAATTTCAGTGTCGTGCAGAGGTGCATACAGAATGGGAATTCAACTTTGAAACACTGATATGAATGAATGAAATACTGTAGAATATAAACAAATGTTGCGATAGTGAATAATTACATTAAACTGAAAATTTTAAAGGAAAAATTGTATGAGGAAAATTCATTGATTCTTCGAAAAAATACTCCTGGATAAAGAGTTGCTCGCTTTACTCGATATCTTCGATTTTTTAAAGAGAAATATGCTTTTAAATTCTCGAGACGATGCACCTTGCACCATAAAGTCAGATCGGTATGTTGTGTACGGGTTGTGGCACTCAAATGGAGGATAGTAGTGTAGTGCGTAAGACAGATGTTGTACAGAAACAAATAAAAGATCAGTAACGATAAACTGGTAGCTGGGAGCAGCGCCACTCCAGCGACCCCATTACTACATCGTATTCGTGGTACATATTACAAATGTAACTGTTTCAATTGCAATATCTCTCAGAAAGAGAAATAAGGAAGGAAGCTTTTCCCTTCAAATGAAAAAAAAGGAACTTCGAATTTGATAACGTTAGAAGTTTTTCCTGTCATAATTTAACTAAAATTGTGTAGTTTATTATTCTTGAGTCATCGTATGTATGCAATGAAGTTTTTATAGAGACCGTAAGAAATTCCAACATGAATTTAAAAGATGGGAATTTTCACACCTGTATCTATAATCAAACAAGACCCTTTGAAGTATGTATCAATATCAGAAATTCCGACCTTCGAAAGTGTACAACTGTACACAAAGCTCAATGCAGTTTGTAAACACCAAATATGAAAATTCCAAGATATATTCAGAAACTTTCTATCTGAATTGCTGTGCTAAACTGTTATTTCCTCCAGTGTATTTATGTCCGACAAAAAGTGATTCGCCATAAATCACACATAAAACTGCCATAAAACTACATAGTTATAATTTTCTAGTCTAAACAAGCGGAACAAAGCAGAGTAGTGAATTAAAATGACATTTGGCGAACGCTTGAGAACAAAATTGGGAATATTGAACCGTTGCACGCACGATGCCGTTACAAAACGGTGCATCGGGTGCAACGGGTCGTGTCTTAAGCATTAACGTGAAGAAAGTGCTACAAGTGCTACAAGTTTCACAAATTATTTTTGTCACTAGATCCTAGATAAAATGTGCAGGCATTACTTTAACATTTCCGACCAGGAAACGGTTCTATTCAATTTATAACAATTTATGAAAACAATGAGAGGGAATGATGAGAGAATGATGCATCAAAACGCATAAAATCTAATTTCAAATACCATAACAATAAAAGATGCTGAAAAACATGATCCATCTTTTTATGAGTTATACGTTAAACGTAAAAAAGGCAAAACCAGTTGTTTGAAGTTTTGATAAAGAAACTAGCATTCCGACACGTATGATCAGCAGCATAATTATATCTTTGACGTAATTAGCAAGTGTTGAAACTTGTTTATAGCAAACAAAACTTTAAGCTTTATTTTTAAATATCCTTGCAAATGAATATATTTTTATGTCAAATTTCTAGTGTGCCATCATAATAACTTTTCTATCATCAGATACAATCAAAATTACTTTAAATAAAAAATGAATTATTTAAAACCAAGAATTAATTATTGTTCTCAATTAAAACGATTAAATTGAAGATCAGCGCAGACGCAATTATTCTTGATTCTACGGAGGTAGAATATACCATGGTAGGGTAGGATATCATATCATCCAGTCAGTTCGATTCCGCGAGCGAAGAAGCAAAGAGGCAAATTCTCGCTTCATAGTCACAGAAGCACGTGCTTTTGGAAAATTTTAATTAGCACTAGTTCAAATAATTGTGATACGCTCCTATTTTTCGTTTCCACTAATCTAAGCACAAAACTACTTATTTCAATTTAAAACTTAACTTTCTACACTGAAACTTAAAGCTGTTTACAATATATAAATAATCATAAAGCGGTGATATTAAAATATATTAGCATTGAGGTAAAATATTTATGTGTCGAAAATGATTTATTCAGAGAGATTTGGAAATTGAAAACATTATTTATGATATAAAACTAAGAACATTTTCAAATATTTTCCACATTTCCAGTTCAATTTATTCGTTGTCTCTATGTTAATTGTCTGTATATTTGTTTTCCTGAGGGCTGTAAATAATGTGAGACAAGGCATTAAATGAAGAAATTCGTGTTTATGATGCTTTTTCCGAAATAATTGTTTGTTCAAACTACGAAATTTTCGTGTATTAAATGAAACGACTGCATAATGTTGTGTGACATAATGTGAGACCAGAAACTGAATGCATTTCCTCATAATTCATAATTCATAATGGGAAATTAACCAACTGAAATTACTAAATGCGTCTACCGGTTGCAATTTTCATAGCGGAAATAAAACTCGTTTAAATTCCATCTTTAACGGTACGAATTATTGTGCAATTCGTTAATGCTGCATGTGTTATGTATATAGAGGAATGCAAGTGTCCTTTCTTGTATGCAAAATTAAATGATAGTTCTTTTTATCGTCATTTGGGCAAACAATAGAGATATTCTTATCTAATTAGATTTATAGTTAAACTTCAGAAAAAGCTGCCTTTAAAATCATTCAATTGAACAGTAAATAAATCTTTCGTATTAGCATAAATACAAATAATTATATAAAAATAAATTGCAAGAAATCATGTAGAAATGATATAAAATAATGGCTCAGCCTAAGTAGTTAATAATTTTACTTTGGCCTTGATCTTGAGGATGCGAACAATATACTCTGCCCCCTGGTTTTATTACATAAGAATGATTCGTCAATTGCAGATAAATTTTAATAAAAAAGTGACTTCGGTGATTGTTAGAGAAATATGTGTTAAACACGAAAAATTAATTTATCTTAAATAAAAAATCAAAAGTGAGCAAGTTATGAGGGGAAGTTATTAGCGCTGAAAGTAGAAATGCAGTTACTATCGACATTCATGGCAAGACATCTGAAACGTGCCACATCCCTTAAAAAAGGTAGAACAATCTTAATATTGTATATCACACAAAAAACAACATAATCACGTTTCTATATTTTTTTTATATTTCGAATTTCATTATTATTGCGCATTTCAATATACTTTTTGTTTATAAATTCTAAATTCTTTCAACTTTGGAGAAGTTACTTCAAAATTTCCGTTCCGAGATAAAAAGCGCATGATCTAATGAATTATTTGATCAATATTTCCGCGGAATGTCTGCATCGCGAAAGCATGGGCACGATCACGCGATCTTTATGGTCCCACGGCCAGTTAGGATACGGTCGTTGTTCCTAGAGGATACATACAATTTTTTCCAAGAATAAAAACTATAAACTAACTACAGGTAATTTCTTCTACTGAATTGTAGTCATATTTTTCACAAAAAATTACCACCTTTCAGTATTTCACTTCGAATTGCAGTTATTCTATGTAGGTCAATTTGAATATGTGATCTATGGATCATTATAAAATCTGAGTGAAAGAAGAAAAGCACACTTCTTTTGGCGATCTCTTTTTATGGATTGATCTGTATCTTATTGCATGCGATAATCGATCATGAGAAGGAAACAGTCCTAGAATTCAGAACGTTTGTAATATAAATTCTGTCTTAGGTTGCTTTCATAATGCCAAGGTCGTGTTCCCGATTGCCCTTAGACGTTGATCTTATTTAGTACACCTTGCCTGATGAATATCTGCAAGGGGGAATCAGGCCGTTGCGTGAAGGTTCCGAGAAATGTTAGTCCTAATTAATTTTCCGAGACCTCGGAATTTCGTTACGTGCTCTTGCTCACCTATAATACTTGATTACATTCAGATTAGTAAGGCATAGATACAAAACAATACAATTAATTGAATTAATCATCTGTTACCTTATCGGCAAATTTATGGAAATTTTGAAAATATTAAATTACATAACATGCTCGAGGTTTCCCAAATTTGGAACTAAAGCATACATTACTTGAAATGTTGACAGTCGACATTATTTTTGCGTAAGTTTCTGCCACTGCCAGGAATGAAGAGTTGTTGAGATTGATTTAATCCTCGTCTGGTTGAAATGACCATGCACTATTCATTCGGCATGCACACATGGTTGTTCCATCAATTAAGTTCAAGTGACATTTACCTCTGCAGGTTTACCTGAGCACTGATTGGTGCTCGAGGAAGCGAGGAAATATACATAACATATATACACGCGACGCTATATGTGAAATGTTGTGCATGCCAGGTCGTGCAACAACTTTCATATCGAGGTCAAGTAAATAGACTTGAATAACTGCATAATAATGCTAAATCGCGGGTGACAAGTTTTCATCAACAAATACAATCAAAGCGACAATTTTTGCTATTTGCAATGCCAAATTACACTTCCTGTGGAGAGAAATGCGGTTGGAAGATGAAATCAGGACCTGAAGTTAGAAATCAAGAAGCGTTAAGCATCATTACCAGTCAATTGCAATTTTCTGGTAATGGTAATGCAATAATTCAGCTGATAGTTTGATGCAGTATAACCGGATCATATTATCTATAGTTATAACGCGAATAATGATCAGGAATATTCCTTTTATAAAGATTAACTCCGAAGAAGATTTCAGATAAACTTTTTCATTATTAAATATTTAATGAAGCTCTTTTACCGGTGGAAATTTCTCTCTATTGTTATTATTATCATATATCGACAACTTCTCCTTTTTGTTTACTCATCAAGGAATTTGAAAGTTTTGTTTACATTATCCCAAGAGTTTTACTATTTAGGAATCAGATGAAATGGTAAATAATTTAAATAACAACGATGATTTTACTTTTGTTTTTGCAGGGAAACGTGAAGGTGGGGGGAGGTGTAGTCCAATTGAAGAGTGGCAGGCTGAAAAGGGGGGACCTTTAAGGCCCCTTAACAAACCTGTCGGCAACGGGGCTTCAGGGGGTGACAATATGACCCCTGATGATCCAGCTCCTGATGAAGAGTTTGCTCTCGCAGTTACCCAAAAATCACAAGTAAGCTTGATTGTATAAAATATTACTTATTTCTTTACTTTGTAATTTGAGTTCAATTATCTGGTAATTTTGTAAGTTTATTCTGTGTAGCTTTAATCTCTGTCATTTTCTCGATTCAATGATGAAAACCTCGTTTAAAATTGTTATTATAGTGATCCACATCAGAAATGATTTCATCGGAAAAAATCTGTTTATTGAAAGGGGCGCAGTTCAATTTCTCCTCTGCTTTAAGAACATTCAATCTGATATAAGCTGTGGTAACTCTGAGACTTTGCGGTTTTAGAAGCCACAGGGAGCCTCGTTGCTATAAAGTGACTCAAAAATAAACAGGCATAAGCTACCATTTCCAAGCAGCTGAGCATTTAAGCAAAAGATATAAAGTCACTCGGTACGGAGCAATCAATCTTCAATTTTTTTCAACTCACCTAACCGCATAATATAAGCATAATCTCGATCCTCTAGTCCATTTAAACATCAATTTAAAAAAAGTATGCATATTTATAAAGTAACAGATAGAAATAATAATCAAATTATCAAGTTGAAGACTTTACTTTTTCCAATTGTGAGGCTCGAATAAAAAATTGCAATTGTATTAAAATACACCGGTCTACAAAATGATAAGAACGTGAGAACAGCCCCGAACAATATTATCTGCTGCGGAAACAGAAATTTCCCAAGTGATTTAATCTTGACATTCTTGAAATTTCTACCGTTAAAGTAGCTTCAATTAATATTCTATTTACGAAGAAGGGTGTTTTGATGGAATACTGTTCTTTAATCACTCCGAGAAGCCTTTTGTCTGATTCGAAGAAAGACATTTTCATTCAAACAAAATGTTGTAGATTCAGAAAATCATTTTTATTCTTTCTATTGAGACGCTGAAATTCTCGTCAAACTACGTGATTTGAATAACGTACAAATTATCAGTTATTTTTCACGGAAAAGAAAATTAAACGTAAAGAAACGTTATTTTAGAGAAAACACAAGTGAAATTTTCACGCAAGCGTCACTTAAATGAAGAGCGATCATTTTTTGCTTGTCTTTTTACACTTTCCATATTTTTCGATCTCAATAAAAAGAAACTCACTCGTTAGTAATCTCCTCTATTCTTAATTCATCATAATTCATAAATAATCTTATGACTCAAATAATTATGAAGTCCGAGCAATTATTTGTGAACTAATGACGTAGAATAATTAATCATAATCTATTTATAAATATAGTTCATCATGGAATTATATTTCTTCATTTTTAGAGCTGAAAGTCTTTTCTCTCATTTGTTAAAATCCTTTTTCAGAAAAAAAAGGATATTAAATTTCCATATATATTTATAATTGCCCCTTTGTCTTTCGAAACTTTCTTATCAATACAATCCAGATTCAATTTATAACCTGAAGTTATACACCTATAGCGTGTGTAAGAGCTATTGAGAGTAGAACTTTCAAATAATTTCCTTTTCGAGTGCGATAAAATGTTAATTTTTCGCAGGAAGTCTGTATAGAAACTGTTTCCCATTTATGTCATTCAGTCGAGAGAGTTGAGATTTTCTCCATACAACTGGCACCGTCACGTTAAGAAGATGAATCTTTTCCATCTTATTTCTATGAAAGATTTGCATATGTGCACGTGAAGTAAAATTTACTATTCATACATTTTTCATTATATTAAGGGGGGTTAATGACGTCAAGGAACTTCTTTCTTGAATCACGCGATATTGCGTGAACGAATGGTGTATGTCCATTTTCCGGGACTCCATCAGTTACAATTATTAAGTGTAAAGTTTGTTTTTCCTTGCACTCATTTCTTGAGACTTTCTGGTCGTAACTATTTAAGTGCTAACGTTCTTTTAAAAGACATTCTTAATGTTCATTGAAAAAAAAACTTACGTCGTTAAGGAAAAAAGTATCTGTAATTATTTTATTACCCCAAAATTGTATGTTATTAGAGAAATTGGAATAGTGTTTGGATTTACATTTTAAGAAACGAATTTTATCACTTTTTATTGAATGATAATACTAGAAAAATTATATAGAGTAACAAAAAAAGAAAATTCTTTTTTATTACAGAGAGATGCAGAGTCAATACGTGGAGCTTTGTACTTAGGAGGTGCTTTGACGATAGCCTGGATAGTTGGAGCCGCTGGACTATCCTTGGCATGGTTAGTCCTGGTTTTGGCATTAGTAGGGACTATAGTAAAGGGCAGACTATCTAGATTACTCCAAACAGCTCTTCATCACGATTTGGCCAGGTTGCGAAGAAGAAGGGCTCTTTATAAGGACGAAACTGCCGAATGGCTCAGCCTTCTAGTTAACAAATGGTAAGCACATCAATCTCTATTACCACTTGTAATTTGCATCGACTTTTTAAAATGTCAGCTGTCAGGCACTTAAACCTGATTTTCTAATCAACAAGAAAGAGGATTTTACTTGCGTTATATCTAAAACCTTAAGTGAAAAATTTGCCCGCTTCGTGCTCTGGAATATTTTGTAATATTTTCTCATATCTCACGTTTTTTGGCGGGAAACTTTAATTTTTAATTTTTTAAAAACAGTTTTCACGATTAAAAAGAAAAATACTTGCTTTATCAGGTTCAGGGGCTCTCAAAACGTGGACATTTGACAAAAATGGGGGGTGGGGTTAAATTTTACACAAATCTAATACATTCTCTGATGAGAATGTAAAAATTGACATCCCGTAAAATTTATCAACTTATACTTATTCATTTATTTAGTTATTACAGGGGCTTAAAGTATATTAATTAAAAATTTTTAATATTGCGGAATTGGTTTCTCTATTGAGGGTATTCTGATGAAAAAATAAATACTTTCAGTCCTTTTGTGGCTTTGTGTGGACATAAAATGTAATCGCTTCTTGAAATGCTTTTATGAGTATGTCTACCTAAAGTGGCTTCTATTTATAGCTGAACCCTTCACTTCTCTGTAAATGACTATGATAAAAACTTCAAATTGAAATATTCTTTGTTGCTATATTTTTTATTGATGATTTTTGCGTGATCTTATTCGGCATGTTATTTATAAATTCTAATTTAATTCTGTAATGATATTCCAATCTAAATATAATGCCATTCTAATTATTCTATTTCTAACTGAACATCAAGCTTCTAAAAATAACGTGACCCTATTCTAATACATTTCTCATGATTTGAAAGCCACGGAAGGACATGTGAACGTTTCCGACACAGGCTGATAACTGATTGCTTTTATTTTTAATTATTTATAGCTGTAGTAAATTAAAGAAATTCGAAAATTGTGTAGTAAGCTCACGCACAGCGGGTAAATGAACTTTGATAGGGAATGAGCTACCGGCATTCGTAAACATTCCACATTCCTATACCTTGTGAAGATATTGCCTTTCACGTTACATGTTACATGTTACACGCGGCAGTATGGCATACACGAGGAAGCGTTTGCCACTATACAGCTGCCATACGTGGCCAGAAACTAAAAACGAATATCTATATGGGTCGACAATCGTTTATTTGAGTCCAAGAATGTTAAGAATTCCAGTTTTCTGCTAACTCGAGCCTCCTCTGAGCCAGCCGGTTCGATGCCAGCTTCGAAGACTTGAAATTTAAGCGAGAAACTTTAAGTCACGATCGACCAACCCGGTTGATCCTTCAGGAAATCACGCTTGACTTAAATTTCAAGTCGAACCGGTGGAAGGTAGAACCGTGTCTTGAGCTCGATTTCTTCAGATTTCAAATCCTAATCAAATTTATCGTATCGAGAAGTAATAACTCAATTGAGGTTCGATTATTATTGAAAGGGGTTGTGAAATTCAAGCGTGTTTATTTCCAGATGCCATGTCTGCAATTTTTATTATGTTTACCTCTCAACAATGCTCCATTCAGATTTCAACAACTTGGTTCATCAATCGACTTATAGATAGAAAAATTCAATATTCCAATGCTTTAAATCTTCACGTTCACACAATTTGCGCAATTTCCAAAAAATCAATCAGGTTTTCGACGACATTGTGTTCGATATTTTCAAGATATATGGAAACATTGCTTTTTTTTAGATAGAAAACCTTGCATACTATTTTAAACTCAATTTGGAATTATAATCCTGGATATTGCGGATGAAATGATGATCTAAAAATTGAATTTCCGAAGCGTGTCCTTAATTCAAGTTTTCATGATTGATGTCTTACGCGCTGTCAATGAAAAATTCTTTAAAACATGATTCTTTGAAAGGTTCGTTTTGCAAGACAGGAAGTACGAGGTGCGGTATTGCAGTGCAATGACATCTAAAGGATCGTCGCATACAATCGCACTGCTATACATGTCCTTACTGCCTTACACCTACTGCCCTAACGCCCACGAAAGTGCAATACACTGAATTACCTACGCAGCCTTTCCTTCGTAATGAATTCATGCCATTAAAGCAATATCGCCCTTTATGAAATGCTGCTGCCATACGACGCTTATAACTTGCTAAGGCAATAAAACTGACTTTCATTCTAAAGACATTTTTCCGTTTCAATAATAAGAAATTAATATTTCATTTCATTTCTTAGCGCCTCACCAGCTATAAAGATGTAATTTTCCTAAGTAGTGAAAAATACTTCACTGTCGGCCTATGAATAATGTTAAAAGAAAAACATTGTATTCAGTTCTTATGAACCTTTGACAGTGAAATTGATGTCAAGGCAATATTCTTATGTCCATTAAAAATATGTTAAATTGGAAACAATGAAAAATTTGATTATTTGTTTTAAGTGTTTTATCCACTGAATTCGAGATTTCATCAGGAGGAATTAAAGTCAAGTTTGTACCACTCTAGTTTACCATTTTGCATCATGAAAGCTTTTTCTTCAACCCGAGAAACGAGTCTATCAACTATCCAAATACGAAGTACTCTAACCACATAGAGACCAGTGCTTAATAAAAAAAGTTAAAAATCTATCAAGGTTCGAGATAGGAAAACATCTAAAAACTTGTTCACTTCTATGGACAAGTTTCTCAAGTTGCCTTTTATTGCAAAGTAAACAACTTGGGATATTGATATATCAACTGGAATTTAATAATATTTTTTATTGCTTCAAATTTTAATTTTTTTTTTGTTTCTGAATGGAAAGATAAACCCAAAGTCTGCAGATTTTTTATGAATATTACCTATACCTGTTCCTAAGACAGAATTGTCATGAATTCACCATTAAAATAAAATAAATTAATTTGATTCCCACACTAAGTTGATTTTATCAAGTGGGTAAAAAATACTTGGAATGATAAATAAATCGCGTTTACTCTCCGTCATCAAGTCCTACTGAAATAGCTGGTTTCACAATCAGAATTGTGAATTATGTATGTGTCTAATTGGAGCGGTATCTTTGCAAGGAGTTAATTTCTGTGTGTTGGAAAAGAACCATGAATTAAACATAGGTCACGCAAGTCCCCGAGACGCCCGTAAAAAGCCTCGTATGGAACAATAATTGTTATGAATGGGACTAGATTCTCATTTACATTGTAATTTATAATGTAATGTTAGCCTAAACTATGCAAAATTAATTTTTCTTTTATTGTTTTCTTCTAAAGATAGACAAAAAGTAAACCATAATAATAATAATATCAAATAATGGCTTTCGCACATGCTAAGAAAAGATCAGCGGAGAATAATGACCCAGTAATCACATTGCATAAATACCGTTGCTAAATTTATACACTTTTTAGGAAAGATTACTAATATTAAACCTACAGCTGCCTACAGCATTCATTGATTTAAAATCAATACACTTGATACAACGTTGAGACTTGAGAATCTAAAAATGCATTTAATTAATAAGATTATTAATTATGCCAGTACTTTTTAATTACAGGTGGAGATTCAGTGCTGGAAGTATATTTTCATTAGCAAAGGAAAGACTCGAACCCCTTTTGAATGAAGCAAAGCCTGGAATTCTCGGTAATAATCTTTCATAATAATTTTCTTTTGGTTTATAAATTGAATTACTGCATTATTTGAAAGGAAGTTAGTTTTAAGAATAATAGTATAATTTATATGAGAATAGAAATCATTGTCTGCTTAAAAATGAGAATAGGGCAATTTAAAAAGAAAGAAGAACGCCAAATCATTTACTTCTTTAACAAGAGGCTTATCCTATAATCAAATGTGAAAATTGCGTTGGAATACATTGTAAAGAAATTCGAACTGTTAACTCTATAAGATGAAAGAGATCAGAGATATGTAAAGTCGGTCGTTACAACCGGGTTACTGTGATAGATTCATCACATTTAATGAGGCTTCTGTGATAAAATCAAACGTTTGTGCCACAATAAAATGAAGGGAGAATATTCCTGTAAATAATAAATTTTACAAACAAGACCTACTTTTTAAAATAGCCCTTTAACAAAAAAATATAAAAAATCAATTTAAAAGTGGAGAGAGGTTTGATTGGAAATTAAATTGACCTGTTTTATGTCACGAATCTAATTTTTTGAGGGAAAAAACATATTAAAAATTAAATTGAATTTCAAGGGCCTTTGGAATTGAGGGAGCTGACACTTGGAGAGCAAACACCCTGCCTCACCAGAATAAGAACCCTCGATTATAGTGGCGACGATGATTCCCTTGGAAATCGCCCTGGAACAACAAAATTGTCCATCGAAGCTGATTTGCGATTGGACTGCGAGCAATTTCGCATGCTCATCACTACCAGGCTTTTCGGGAAAGGGTGAGATATTTTCCATAAAATTATTCTCTATTTTCTTCCAAAAATATTAATTATTTACTAATTTATAAAAAAAAAAAAACAGAAGGATAAGAAATACTTGATAAAAAATCAGTAATTTACTATAAGTCTAGCAACTGCTCTTCTTCAAGGAAATCTTGATAGATAAATAAAAAAAAAAGAGGAGCAGGCTTTTTATAAAGTTGATATCGATTTCTACAGCTACCGTCGCTGAAGATATAATTAAACTCTCGTTTATAAGAATGGAAAGTAACATTGGCTTTATAACTTTTAAAATAATGAAAGTGATCCCTTTGATAAAGAAATAACTCTAATTATAGGTCTCTAAGTTATTTCGAGATTCATTTTGCTTGGGTGCCCTAATTTTTTAAGACAGGATTTTTTTTATCGAGTTTAGATGAGATTTCAAAAATTTGACTAGCAATATTAATTTCAGGGTTGGTATGGATGTAGATTTGGCAGTTGAAAAATTATCTCTGTCAGGGACAATTTTAGCGACCTTGACCCTCGATTCTGCGGCACCTTTTCCACATGCGACTCACTTAAGTGTGAGTTTTATCGAAAAACCTGATGTTTGGTTTAGTGTGAGAGCTTTGAGGGCAGTACAAATGATGGAGGTACCACTTGTGAAGACCTGGATTCATGCAGTTGTTTCAGATGCTCTCGCAAGTTGGCTAGTTGATCCAGGTCACTTGGAACTGAACCTCAGGGCTCAGGAAAGACCTGGGCCAGGATTCGACACTGTGATGAATTCTATTCCTCAAGGAGTTCTCACTGTTACCTTGAGCCAAAGCGGATGTCCTCGTAAGATTTATAATTCTCAAAATGAATTAATCCTTAAATTATTTCTTCCTAAATTATTCCTTAAAATATTTTCAGCAGCTTTGAATGACGAAGTCAGATGGTTGGTGGTGACAATTGGAGATCAAAGAAGAGTCACAGCCCATTTAAATTCCACCTGGACCGAAGATGTTTCATTCCTGGTTGGATCTCTGGACAATGAGAGGATCACTATAAAATTAAAAGCCAAGAGACTCGTGAGCACCATCACATTGGCTCAATTTGAATTAGCCCTGGGAGTTTACAATTGGGAAAGTTCACAAGTGTAAGTTAATTAAGAGAAATTAAGATTATAGGTCGGTTAATTAAATATAAAAGTGAGATTCTAGCGAAGTCGCCCAGTTTTAATTAAAAATAATTGTATGAGAAGTTTAATTCCAATTAACTATAATTGATACCAGGGTCGAAACAGTTCTCCAGCAGAAGAAACCCTCGAGAAACAGCGCCAATATACCAAATATTAATGCAAGACTGGAATATGCCTCTTTACCAAAATTGGATCCGGATCTACCACAACCGAGTTTTACAGAAGAAACAAACTCGCATCCTGCTGGTTAGTTCTGAATTTAATTAAATACTATCAACATCTTCCAGCAATATTTTAAATTGAGAGTCAATGTAAATCCCTTTTAAATATCACGGGTATTACAAAAGATTTCCTATTTTCAGTTTCACGAAAAAATCCCTACCGAAAACAGAAATCAGGTAAAATTTCAAAAGAATGCGATCGGAATGATAATGTTTTTCGCACAGATTCTGACACAATTTTGTATTCTTGTCTGACACACTAATACACTGAGCCTTCCTGAAAGTGTTATCGAATGGAAAGAAAATGTTATAGAATGTTATTAATGCTAGTTGAGATATAATAGTTTTGAAAAGTATAATTTAAAAAATGATATGAAGAAATGGTTTAACATTAGTTTATAAATATTTTCTTTCCTTGGAATTATTTTTTTGACAAAGATGCTAAAAGCTGTGCTTTCGTAAATCGCTTGCCTATAATTTTAGGAGTCCTGGTTGTTTACATTCATTCGGCGGAAGATCTTAACAGCGATCCATCCCAGTGCAATCCTTATTGCATGCTGTTCAACAACCGTAAAAAGGTTTGTATGCATGCCTACTCTGGCTGGTTCTCATTTTTACAATGAGGAAATATACTTTAGTCACGCATTGTTCACCTTGTAATTACAGGTCAAAACGACCCATTATATAAGGGGCACCACTTCCCCTCGTTGGGAGGTCAGGACAGAGTTCCTGGTTCAAGATTACACTCAGGTGTCTCTTAGCTTTGTGATATACTCCTGGAATATCTCAAAGATGGCAGATACTGACATGCTTGGTTTATCTATGCTATCATTATCTCAGGTAATATTTTAGAAGAGCCTGAATCTTTGGAAGTACTTAATGGCATGAAAAAACATCCTTTTAAATAAATGTTTCACTCTTTAGGATACGAAGTGGATAGTGAGGAAGGAATTAGTTCTAAGTGGTTCAACCAGCATGTCAACAATGACAGTATCCGTTCTATTCTATCCTGTCAGAAGTGTTCAGCAAGTAACCACAAGTAGAAGAAACAGTGTTATTCCTCCATCTATAGATGAAGAACCAAAGTCTAAAAGAAACAGTCTTCCTTGGATGCAGCAAGCAGTAAGTCACCCTAAAAATGTAATATGAATATCTATTATCTAAAAATGATTAAATTATTGTATCATAAAAATAAATTCTATTTCTACATTGGATTAATTCTACTTTCAGAAGCTGCTTTTATCTCACAGAGACGTGGATCCTGCTTCTTCCGATATTTCTAGTTTACTTTCGACTGGAAGTGGTTTAATGGAAGTTTCACTCTTGAGAGCAAAGGACTTAGTCGCCAAGGATTTAAATGGATTCAGCGATCCATATTGCGAATTGAAATTAAACAACGAAACAAAGTACAAAAGCAGCATCAAAAAGAAGACTTTAAATCCTTGTTGGGATGAAAGTTCCATCATGGGTTTGCCTAGACATGGAGAAACTTTAGATGTGGTATAAATGATCATCAATATTATTCAATGGATTAAATATTCCATCATTGGTTCTTGAAATTTATTAGTATCTTTTTTTTAGATACTATGGGATCACGACACTTTCGGTATGAAAGATTACTTAGGAAAAGTGTCTTTGACTCTTGAAGACATCAGAAAGCTCTCGAACAGCGATCAGTCTCACTGGTTTACTCTAAGAGGAACTAAGTCGGGATCCATTGAGCTAAAAGTGAAAGTCCTATCTGAAGAATGTGAAGTAAGTTAACTAAATTCAAAAAAATAAGATCTTAAAATTTGTAAAAAGAATTGTCATATATAATTTGAAATTCTAGACACAGAGCACATACGCTGCAAGTAACATCAGTGAAGCTTCCACACGACCCAGTGCAGAGCCAGAAACAGTATTAAATACATCAAGTATTGTTCGAAGACCCTCCATGGAAAAATCGAAGATGAGGCTCCATTTGGAACCAGTTGTGCCTCCACCACCTCCACCTCGAACTGTTACCTTATTAAAACCACCTTCTTCTAATCACTCTGGTATTTCAATCAATCTTTTACCTTCTTTTGAAATGAAAATAGAGAACGAAAACGATTAATTTAAAGTATGAAGAAATTTATTTTTGTCCTATAGACAAAGCCAGTACAACGAGTAAAGAGTCTAATGAAGTTAATGGAGGAACGAATTCCTGGACTCCTAGAGTGATTACAGAAACTATTTCTGATGCTGTCGATGAAGCTGATTCGACACCAAAACTACTAGAACGGAGGTCTTCTCATCACAGTTTAACTCCGAGTCCTGAGCAAAGCTTTGGAAAGAAGATGCCTCAGTATAATAGTTTTAGAGTCATGAAGCAGAAGGTCAGTCTCTTGATATGTTTTGGATTCAGGATAGCTCAATACAAATATTGAATAATTATAACATTTAATTAATATATGTTTTTCTAAAGATGAAAAGGGGTTTGAAGCTTCGGAGGTTTCGTTCAGAAGTTAATATTGAAGATAAGTGTGATAGCACAAAAGGAGTTACCTTAAGTTTGGAACCAAGAGGAGGTGGTGAAGCAGATGCTACTGAACTTCTACAAGGAGCTTTATCTCATGCTGTATCCCAACCAGATATGCTTGGAAGGATAAGACAACCTAGTCCTCGATTAAGGATGAGACCAAATGGTTAGTTTAAAAAGTATCAGAAATTCTCGAATATAATTTTTTTATGCTAATAAGTATTTATTTAAGTTGAAACAATCTTTCAGATTTGAAAATTCTGAATGGAACTAGAGAGAAGTACTTTGGAGTGGAAGGCAAAGTTCTTCAAGCTCAGGGTCTTCATGTGGCTCATATAGCGCAACTTTATGTTCGAGTCAAGTTCCAAACGTAAGTATGAGCTCGATTTTGCTCTTAAAATGCAACCACTGATTTTAAAACAATTTTATTAATGTAAAATAAAACTCAATCTATTTTTATTAAATACAGATGCACAAGTCCCGATAAAATATTGTCTTCGATCAATAATGGGAAGACAATAGCCAAGTCTCGATTGTTACCAGCGATGCCTAATCCGCAGTTTAGTATCGATTTCCAAATTGACGGAGACAGTATCCCTAGGCAAGCGTTACTTGTTTTTGAAATTAGGAGTGCAAGCAAAGAACTGTTAGCGAGTCGAAAAATTACTCTTCATGAATTGCTAGGTGAGCTATGAATAGATTAGGTTTGCAAACTCCTTCAATCCTGAGTAAATTTCTTGCATTTCATAAAATTACTAATTTAAAAAAATTTGCTTTCAGGAGCAACAGCAGCCACGAATGATGTTCACACTTGGTTGGCTTTGAACAACGGAGCATCGCTCGAAGTACAATTAGCTCATGGTCGCGAACTCAAGAGTAAGTCTGCGAAAAAATTATTCCGATCGTGGTCAGTGCACCGCATTGGCAAAATATGAAAGTCTTGCTGCTCGAAGGAAGAAGAGGAATGAAGTTCGATAGAGACCCTTCGAGTCAGAACTTATTTTCAGAGGCAAGAACCTTTTGAAGAATGTGATAAGAATGTAAGAGCGAAAACTGAAATTTAAAAAATTCTACTGTAAATAAAATAAAACGAAGATTTTATCGACGATATATCATTCCACGAAGTGTAATTAGGATTACTGTATAATGTGTATTGTAAATTATATACTGCTAATGCGTCTTAGACTTTGATATAAAAATTATGAGAGAGAAAATATATATATTATATACAGAACTACAGAAGCTTTAAAATGTTTAAAGAATCGAACCAGCGAACTGAATAATCTAGATGAGCTTTTATACGTGTACCTATTTAATTTATGACTTAAATATTACCATAATTATTTCTGGACGCATAATATTAAAAGAATGGATCGCTTTCGCTATAATTTTTATATGTATATAATAAAATATATTGTGTTTTTCACAATTATCCAAATGACTAAAGTTCTTTCGCTTTTCTGCGTGGTGTTTTTAGAGATGAATCAAATTGATATTTAAGATCAATCATTTATACACACATTTATATTGATATAATAACCAATAAATAATAAATACTGAGATATTAGATATAATAATATTATGCATATAAACTCTTAAGAGAATAATAGATTATTGAATAATCATTAATAATTTATACATCATTTTCGTGCATATCGAACACGCTTGAAAAAGAGACTTATAATATTATTCACAAATAAAGCAGAGTAAATATTGCCACAGGTACGGGTAATCGTCATACAAGTCGCAAATTTACTGAAAACTGATTATGTCTTATCTGGTCTTATGGAATATGTTACTATTAACATTCAAGTAGACGTTGCGCCTAAGGAAATACAATTTCTAATTTTAATTTCGTAAAAGAAAATTGCAATATCTAAATTTTTGATCGTAAATGAGCAGAAGCTTTTCTTAGACATTATCATAATTTGATCGGTAAATATATAAAATTCAAATATAAAACACAGATCATAGAAAATTCGTACAAACCAACCACATAAATGTTAACAGTCTCTTACATGAAAGTAATACTTTCCTCTGATGAACGCATGAAAACCTTCGACAATTTAAATTGCTCACTCCACTTGCCACTATAAATAAAAGTAAAACATAAATTAAATAATCTATAAAATACTACTTACAAATTAACAATTATTGGTTATATTATTTTGAATTAAGGTACCTTCATTGGACCATTAGTAGGACCACTTCCAGCCACTTCTTCCCGTTTTCTGCGGTCTTCATCTAATCGCTGTTGCCTTTTTACTGCATCCACATTTTTAATTCCCCTTGTTTCTTGCTCTGTTTGCCTTTTTTCTGCAGCTGCCACTAACTGTTGTCGTCTTACTTCCTGTTTAAAGATATAGGAAAAGAGAATTCAAATATTTTTAAACATATATTTTCTAAACATCTATCAATAATTAATTGAGATTTCAAATGAAATTTTTATATATTCTGAGCATCTACAATTCTATAGAATTTATAATATTGATATACTATATATGAAATTTAATTTAATAAAATTGCTGATGAAATGCACAATTAAATGTACTATATAATACTCTAAAATTTTAGAAATTCATAGATAACACTATAAATGAAATTTTTCACTTAAAGTGACACATTGATGTAATTGTTAATACATGTTCTAAAAAAATATTAATAAATTAAGACGTAATAAGCACTGAACGTAATAATCCAATGACTATAAACAACACTTGACATATAAAACAATCTATAAACTAACCTATTCAGATTAAGATTTCTGAACTTATTTGGTTATTCTTTTCTAACGCAAGCATTTCTATTACATATTAATTGAATAAAAAAGTAAAAATATTGATTATTTTTGTTGGGAGTCCATATGATAAGGTCACATGACATCGTAACTCCAAAACAAAATATAAAACTCATTCTTGGGAGTGTACCGTTATTTATTGATCTTATTAAAATTTTACAGAAAAAAAATAATAGGAGGAGACTTTGTAATCAAAGGAATTGATCATTTTAATGAAATTGAAAGAAATAAGGATACTTAATTTTGTTTAATTACGAATTGACACCAAATTTAATTGTGTATACCCCAAAAAAAACATAAAATTACCAGATCAGGTGTGAGGTCCTCGTATGTTGCGGATGGTTTGCAACAGGATGCAAAGATCCCCATTTCGTTAAATATGAGAAGCACAACAATTAATTATTAACACTCAAAAATATCTGTATTGATAAATATAAATGTCAAATTGACGTGCAATGAATGTGACAACTCACGATGTCAGGTAATTTTTCGACTGCTGTGCCAGCTGTGCTGTGCCTTGACTACTTGAATCAAGTCAATAATGTCCTGTTTCCCTTTGTTTATAATTAATTTTAATTGAATGAACATTAATAAATTTGTAATTAACTTAATCTTTAGACTTTATAACGAGTTTTTACTTTTTTTATAAATATCTAAAGGTATTAATAAAATATAAGAAAAGGATGAGGAAATAAATATGTATAGTAACAAAGCTTACTAGTCTAGTACATCATCATTGTGACCAATCGCAAAATATATTAATCATTTGTTTTAAGATAATATACAATAATTTCAGATTTTCGTTTTAACAAAGGAAATATTTAGATGATTAATTATTTCTTAAGTTATTATTTAAGTATATTTATAACTTGATTAAATAAACTTGTAGTTGATATATTGATTTTTGTGTTGGTGTCACTGACATCGGCCATTTTTCTTTTCATTTGGCAAGTGAAGTGCGATCTGTGAATAAAATGTTTTCGCGGCTGGCTCTTCGCAATGGTAACTGTTGCAATTATTATTATTAATAATGTAATTCCAACAGAGAGACGCTTTTCCTTTATCACGTCTATAATTTTTTTTTTATATTTCTATTTATACCTGTTAAGTTACGTTCCTGATATTGTGATTCCAAAATCTTATTACATAATGGCAAAAAAGTGGTCACATTTTATTAATAATCGTTTATTTGAGTAAAAATAATGCAGTTTTGAGTCTCTCCTCTATTAATAGTATATATCTCATGGTGATTTTGACTTATTTTGAATCAGTTGTTACTTTTTTGTCAATGAGGTTAACTTAACCTTCAAACGATGTTTGATACTACATATATGTACGATATGTACTTCTTGAACCTGCCATTGATTTTCTAGATATATCTACGGTTCCATATTAGTTTTTGTAGTTTATGAAAATGATTAAAACCTCTCGAAAATTGTGTTTCTATTTTTAGTTTTCTGGGAGTTTTTAATTGCAGTGATAAAAATTTAATTACTTATTCAACTGATGTTCAAATGGGTTACATATCAAAGTACATACGTCTGTTTTGGAAAAGAAATTGACACTCACATATTTTATACTTCATAAATAACAAATTTATATATTATTTTAGTACAAATCCTGCCTATTATGGCCCAAAGGGCACAGACCACCCAAACTACAACCACCTCATTTGAACGCCCAAAACGACTTATAGATCCATCCCCTACTCGTCTGGGAATTATTCCCGAAGAATGGTTTACATTTTTCTACAAGAAAACAGGAGTTACAGGTGATTATCGTCAATTCCTGTTTCTATAATTTAAATAGATACAAAATGCCTCAAACTGTTTTGTCAAAAAATAGTAACCTAAGCCTTTGAACATTTAAATTTTACGTTCTTTTTTTCAAATATGATCTGAATTCTTTTCCAGGACCTTACATGTTTGGTCTCGGAGTTTCGACCTACCTCCTTTCCAAAGAAATCTACATTCTTGAACACGAGTTTTACACAGGATGCTCTCTCTTTTTGGTCCTGTTTGGAGGTTATTACAAACTCAAGCCTAAGGTTCACGCATTCCTCGACAATGAAATCAATAAATACGAGGCAGACTGGAACGAAGATAGAGAAATAGAAATTAAGGCCAATCAAGATCTAATCGAGCACTATAAGAAGGAGCAATGGCGAACCGAAATTCAGAGATGGATTACGGAAGTAAAGAAGGAAAACATCAAGATGCAATTGGAAGCTACCTACAGAGAACGTGTTGCTCGCGTTTACAGTGAGGTAAATTTATTTGGAGTTAATTTACAGTAAAACTGAAGTAGGACCAGCTTTTTAATTTACAATCGAATCTAAATGATTAAAATGTTATTTTTTATCCAGGTCAAGAAACGATTGGACTACCAACTTCAACTAGTGACCGTAGAACGCAGAATTGCACAGAAGCATATGGTCCAATGGATAATTAACAACGTGATGAAAGCCATCACTCCTGATTTGGAGAAATCCACAATGCAGCAATGCATTAAAGACCTCCAGGCACTCGCTCCCAAAGCTTGATGGTTTTATTAATAATTAGAAGATATAGATTATTGAAACACGACTTCAATCTAGGTGTTACTGAATTTAATTGAATCATTGGAAAATCTGTACAATATTAAACTTTTGGTCTGTGCGAAAATTGGCTTCAATGACGGTGTAAATCGTTCCCACTGTTTCCAATAAAGTTCTGTTATTCTAATGGGTCTTTATTTTTTACTTAACTGGTGTTAGTTATAAAATGCAATCGCGAAATTTTATCACAAATCGTAATTTATCGAATGTAGGAATTATTCGATTGGGAACTTATAAATTTATACTATTTCAAAGTAAACAGAATTCATTTAAATAATATTCTAGGATTTTAAATGAACTAGCTATATTTATTTAATGGTAATTTTATTTAAAAGTAGTAAAAAATACAAATGACTATACGTACACATCTATGTATAAAGACGTACACGTACACAAAATTTCTACATACGTTATCAGCTGTTTAACGTCAAACTTGGTCAAACTGCTCAGCATATTTTGTTCGTGTTTGTTACAATTCAAAATAAAGCAAGTAGTGCAATTTTCTAATAATTATGGCGTGGCTATCAGGACTTGCCGGAAAAGCGGAGCATTTATTAAATAAGATTGACCAAAATACCGCAGCAGTGTTAAATAAGGAGAAAAATGACCAACTTGCAGAGGTTAAGTGGATGTCTCCCAGTGAGAGGCAAGGGATTTTTATTAAAATATTGAACGCATTGATCTTTTTATGTTTTCTACATACTCTGACATTATCCAAACTATTCATCTGGCATTTAAATAATTAAAATATTAACTTTTAATCTTCTGTTTGAATTCGAAATATTTGAAGTTTTGAATTTCGGTGTTGTTTCCTTTGATTTAATTTCAATAATCATTTAAATTTTACTTATATATTTTTGTACTTATAAATTGTCTATTATTTTTAGTTTAGTAAATAAATTAAATTGATAAAATTAGTCAAATTTTTCGATATAATGAAGTTTGAGGTTATGTCAGTTAAAAATCATTAATTTGTATTATTTTGCATTGTTTGCATTGGACAAGAATGTAGGATATATGTAATTATTCTTCAATTTTGATAACTTTGAGGTGACTTAGAGATGAAATATTTTATTTGGAATATTTTCAATTTAAGTGCCAAATTTTAAATTTCTTTGATTTCTCAGTGGGTTTTACTTTCAATTTTATATGTATTTCAGTCCTGATAATATTGTACTCGATCCGTCTATTAATTTGCCATACAATTCTCTCTTGAGTATTGAAACTCCATCACACTCGAGCATGAATTCGGTGAGAGATGATGAGTTAATTACGTATTTGAATACACCAATTTTAACTCCAACGAAAAGTGTGAGAAACTCAGAAAATGGAGATTTAATTCTCCACTTGTCTCCCAATGAACCAAATTTGCAAATAGAACACGATCCCTCTGACACGTCCAGTGTTAGAAGTGAAGATGCTGTATTGAATGTTGAAGAATTATCGATACAGAGTGAAAATTTTGTTTTGAGGAACATTGAGCAAAAATATACCAATGGATTACCCGATTTCGTTTGCGAAAATGTAGTTGATGGTAATTAAGTTCTTTCTTTGACATTATGTACTGTAATATGTTAGATTATAAACTAACTTTTAATTGTTTTATATTTAATATTTAATATTTTGTGAAGCAGAATCATGTAATATAACAGAAATGAATCCACCACCTCAAGATTTCACGAGACAAGAAATAGAGAAAGAAAAATTTCTGACTGAAGACTCTGTTACCAAAAAACAATTACAAATACTTCAAAAGCATATTGAAAATAAAAGTGAGTTGCTAGATAAACAACAAACGGATTACCAAAAGGAAATAGATGCCCTGAGGGATAAATTACAATCTTATAGTGTTGAGAGAACGCAGTTCTCAAAAAGAATATCTGAATTGAAATCAACCTTGGACAGAAATCGATCAGAGTTAAATTTTACGAGGTCTGAATTGGAACAACACAGAGCGAGGGCATTAAAAACTTTGCAGGAAAAGGAAAAATTGATTATGGAACTGAGGGGCAATGCGAATGCGGGATTGGATGAGGCAACGGCAATGGAATTAAATCAACTCAGGTATTACTTATTCATATTTTATATTATTTATTTATTTTTAAAATTATTTTTTAACTTCCTTCTTTATACAAAAATTTTCAATTAGACAAGAACGCGAAGCTCTTAGAGAGGAAAACGAGCAAGTTTGTGAACAGTCAAGACTCGCTCGAGGGGAACTGATAGCCGCAGAATTACAATTAGAAAATATGAAGCAAAAGATAATTGAAGTTAGCAAACAAGCTCAAGAATCAATTGCTGTTGAAAGAAGAAAACGAATTGATGCAGAAGAAGATGCGAGAATTCATACAGAAGTAAGTTTCTAAAAGTATTTGCTTTCTTAAAAACTTTTAACTTAAATATTATTTCAGGAAGCAAGAACTCTGAAGGAAGAACTCACTATACAACAAAATAGCATGTCCCTAAAATTGAGAAAACAAGAGTCAGAAATCGCAAGACTTAGGACACAATTATCTGCAGCTGTAACCCCGAGTAGCGAAGTTGAATCGAGATTGTCAACTCTTACGCAAACTTTGGTTTTAAAGCAACAGGCTTTAGAATGTTTAACGACTGAGAGAAATGCTTTAAGGTTGCAACTTGAAAAAATAGAGGTAAGATCGTTTTTTTAAATTAAAACTATTGTAAATAATTGTAATTATCTCTAGGTAATAATAACATTAAACTTGAATTTTGATATTGTTTTTTTAGCTCGAATATAGAAATTCGAGGAAAAATGTCTTATATAACAGTATGAACGATACTGACGATGCAAAAGCACAAGTTCCCACTTTTCTAATGGAAACTCCTTTCGACACGGGCGTTACTCGTCGAGTAAAACGTGCTTACTCCTCATTAGATGCAATTAGCATACGAACTGGAGTTTTTCTAAGACGATATCCCTTAGCCAGAATCTTGGTTTTGATATATATGGTACCCATTTCTAATGAAAGCTCTTTTTTATAAAACTCGAATTAATATTGCGGAATAAATATAGAATTCAATTTATTTTTCAGGGTTTGCTTCAATTTTGGGTCCTGGTAGTTCTTCTTTCACAGTCGCCAGAAGCTCACTGATTTTATCTTCTGAAAGTGTAAGGTACTTGTTATTAGTTTCTTAAACGTCTATTATTATGTAAACCAACAAAATTATTTTATAGCCTTACGATTTAACAAGAATAGAAAGTGTACATTGTTAAGAGAGTATATTTTTGCAGTTAGAAATTACATTTTAGAGAATCAGATCGAGAAATAAAAATGATGCTGTTTTTTTAAATGAATTTTTTATTTAAATAGCATACTTAGTACTTAAATAGATAATGAATCGTTGATAGTGGATAGATACAGTGATTACTTGAGAATGCAATAAATAACTTATAGATAAGTATAATTATACTTGAGTCCTATTTACGAGACGTTTGATTAAACGAGATCTTTTAATATCTATAAGAATGGAACATTCTGACTGTTAATTAAAAAAAAATTTTTTTTATTAATACACGACTAAAATAAAAGTTGACGTATTTTTGGAATATTACATGAAGTAGAAAGCAATGCATTCATTTGTAGTGAAAGTTTCGTATTTAAAAAATATATCGAGATCATGAATGTGTAACTTTGAGAAGAAAAGCTTAAATTTATCGCTCTTGTTAATTCTATTTTGAATACTAAATTCCTAATTCTAAAGATTCAATGAAAACTAATCTATGTACTTAATGTGCGAAAATAATCGCACCGTCATATTATTCGGTTTCGTTCCTTTTTGGTATGGTTCATTATGATATGCTATTGATTTTCGGAAATTTTACACGAGTCTGACAATGCTTATTCTTATATATGTGCGAATAGTCAAATATCATACTGATTAATACTATATTTAATATATCATGATTAGAAAATTTCGCTAATGCTTAATTTGTCAACAGGAGTACAAATACGACTACGTAAATTGTAAGCTGATAAGTTTGCTTTATATAATTGATACTAGTATAGAAAAACGAACAAAAAATTATGAAACTGATAATATTTCCTAAATTAAAAATAAATAATATTAGAGACTTATAGTTTTGGAAAATGTCTAATGAAAAATGTCGAAGTATTTTTTTTGAAAATAACAACTTTTGAGATGAAAATTCAAATTAGAAAGAAATTTTGAAGTTGTATTTTTCTAAAATGTGGTTTGTAAACGAGATTATTTTCTAGATGAACAGTATATCACATGTTTGATTCAGTGCTGATTAAATATTTCTACTGCTAGTTTATTGTAGACGATTATCACATGCTCGGAAACATGATTCAGGTGTAGAATTTAATATATTTTTTGGCGTTTTTTTTTCGTATCTTCTGGAAGGCTTCGATTAACAAAAGAAATTTCGCATTGTAAAAGGGGATATCTAAATTTTCCTACAATCTAAATATGTATACTTAATTATTATTAGGTTGACTAATGTTTTTTTTTTGTTATAAAAATAGGACGTATTTGGTCTCTTACCGATCTCATTCTTGGAATTCAGACAAAAGGCTTTCAGCTCAATTTTTTAAGCCAATATTCTTATAGGACTAATTTCCAATCATTTTCCAGGAAATTTTGTTTCAAAAATATTATTGATTAAAATTTCAAAGAACAATTTTTAGGAAGAAGGCTGAATATTACAATTTAGTAACGATTTATATAAATCTATTGCGCTTTTAAATTTAGTTTTTACAACTATCTTTGTTCATATTTAAATACAGTTTTCACAGCCTTTGTGATTCACTCGGCATTTGGATTGAACTTGCATTCATCGATTACGTCCTAATTTTAAATTTAATTTTATTTGACACTAAGTCTTAAGAAATTATTGTGACTAAAACTTTACGAATTTTAATTTCTATTGTAGTTGCGATAATCTAATGTTAGTCGAGATTAATTGCCACTAGTTTCTTCGTTTCAATTCTTATGAAATTGTGAAGAATGAACTTATACAATAAATCTTAAAATTATCAATGTGAAGTCATCAGTTATGTGAAGTTTCTAGATTAAAATTTTCAGTCACATGTGATTTTTACCGTGTACTGTTATAGTCGATACCCATGTGACAGTCAACTTTAGTGATTAATTTTATTCAGTGGATATTTCACTTCTGTTTCACTGATAGTAAAACTATTTACTATTGGGTTGAAAAATTCTCTGTAATGAATATCAACCAAGGGATTTTACGCTGGATCTGTTCAATTTTTTTCCCTCACATCAACCATTCAAGATGAGAGCTAAAGGAATTATGAACAATTTTTCTGCATATTATTCATTAGGTAAGAAAATTTAACACTGTTGTGATGTCCTTCTCTTGTGATCAAGTTTATAAAATTCTAATCACTGTTCTTGTTTCCTTTATTCTTTTTTGTAGAAAGAAATTTAGCAATCCGTGTCTTCTCGATCATCAATTTCAGTAGAGGAAGAGACTACGTTTAATTCGGAATCGGTTTTGAATTTCATTAACGAAGCCGAATGCGACTTAGAACTGATTTCTGTTGAGGAAGAAACGACGTAGTTTTCCTTGGAGGAAAGATGTTCAACTTTAATGGTCTTATTTTCCGGGTTGTGCATCATTGAAGAAATAAAGTTTTGGGTTTCCTTGCGAAGGGCGTCGACTCTCTTTTGCAAAATGTTGTTGCATTTTACGAGTGCCATTGTTCGGACGAAGATGTTGAGCAAACCTGAAGTATTTAAAAAAGAATTAATAATTAAGATTACTTTAGTTGAGTAATGTTTAATATAAAAAAAATATTCTAAGAATTTTAGAATAAGATAATGATTAATGATTTATTATAATTTCCGATTTACCATCTCTTTTCAGAACCATTTTCCACTCTTCGTTTTGCATCGATGGAACCCTTGTTGAAATTTTTGGGGTGGATCTCAAATTGATCGACAGAAAGGAATCTATCGGACACCTCGGTCGTGAAATTAGACACAGGGAATGTGCAAGATACATTTCTGAATTGTCAGGAATCTTCTTAGGCAACTTCTTCAAATCCACTCTCTGTCTTTTGGTGATACTGCCATCCTGATTTTTATGTCGTCGTCGAGAATACGACTGGGATTTCTCCAATGCAGGGAAGTCGGACATACAAACTGTTGGGGCCATCGTAAAACTCAATCTGTAACACAACATTAATTCCCGTAAGTACTTTTTAATAACAAAATTTAATT
>JAUEJJ010000017.1:13384549-13397047 GCA_032164275.1 Synergus coniferae | reverse complement strand
TAGATTATAACGCGCATTTCAATAATAAATGCTGAAATAGTCACAAAAGATTGACGAAGAAACACGTGAAGTTTTAACGAGAGTTAGGCACTATACGATTCTGCTTTAATTGAATCATATACATTTTTTATTGTATTCGCATTTAAAAGTGACCAACCCGAGAAGTTGTGACATGCATTTTAAATCTCGTGGTGCGTAGGTGTTAAATGAGAAATTAATTGTAATGTATACAATGAAGAATGATGAAGAAAGAAAAAGATCACAGTGAAACTCATATATGACCCATAATTGAGAATGTGAGAGAGCACCGTTGGAAGTCACGCAAGAAACACATGACTTTTAATTAGCTGTTTCACCCATTCTCTTTCATCGGTTAGAACTTAGTTCACAATCACAATGCACAAATGTGCATTGTTCTTGCCATAAACGTCATGCTTTCGTTTCATATACTTGAAAATATTGAATTCTCAAGTATGTATATGAACGCATAAACTATTATCTGTGATGTTTATACTATTTAGGTGTCGTAATTGGTAAAACATCCTGTAGACGGGCACACGCATTTATTTGAATCTAATTGCGATAATAGCGTCGAAAAGACACAAAGAAAGAACCCGCCTTTCATTGAAGTATCTCCGTACCTATGCATGTGTGAGTCTTCCACTCTATTACTGATCACGAAGATTTTCCATGAGTCATGCGCTTGTAGCAAGATCTACTCTAAACTACTTTCTCCATGTAGGAAGTAACAGGTTCAATGAGTAGGTATTTGTTTATTCCAGGGTCTTTCTTTCACTTATCTTGAACTTACGTTCATTCACTTATAATATTCATAATGAAATTAACTTTTTAGTGAACCGGAATAATTACATACATGGGAATTCAAAATTAAAAGTACAGACACAAATAATATAAATTATGTATCCTTGGTACATTTCAATGTGCACGATTCATATTTTGAAGCTTTTTAACCGACTTGTGAGTCCTCAAACACTTTAAAAATTAAAATTATCTAAGAATCCGAGTTTTAAAAGGGTTGTCATTGTTCAAGGCTTTTGAAACTGTCCAAAGGTCAATTTTGATCATTTCAATCTGAGACATTTAAGAATTTTTGTTCATCAAGCTCAGGAATGAGCAGGATTTGCTGATGCACTCGAACGAAATTTGAAAAGATAAGAACGAAATCGATCTTATCTTGACATTGATAATGAGGGAAACCCCAAAGTTTTAATTATAATTTTAGACCTAAGACAGGTAAATACGGTTGAGATGATCAGATTTGCAGAACCAGAGTGTAATAACATCGAGAATTGGTACAATAAAATTGTTCTAAGCTGGACTGTCATGAATGCAGCTATACAGATGTAGTGAAGAACAGAGTTTGGAGGATTAAATTAAAAGTTTATTTTGTTCGAGGTCCAAATTCAAAAGTGGACATTGGAAAATTGAGGCTAATCTTCCTAAGAGTTGAAAGTTCGAAGAATTCTGGTAAATGTGCAATAAACAGCTTCAAAACGGTTTTCGGTTTTACATTCAAAAACAAATAATTGTTGCGACTCAACAGCTAGAATTAGTGGTGGAGGCACTTGGACACTCCTTTGATTGATGTTACAATTTCTGAAGGAAACCGGAAGATTAAATTAGAATCTTGAGCTAAACAGGGCCTGAATGTTTAGGATGATGCCTTTAGCTTAAATGATAATAAAGATTTGCGTACAATCTGGAGCAAATATCCTAAGCTATGATCGCCATGAAAGAGTAGGTACAGAGAATGTGCCAAAGTATAACGAATATTAAAAATCTTGCAGACCATTAAAGAGAAGAATGTACAAGCATTGCAGTCTATCGTTCAATTCAATTTACACACAAAATGCTAAAATTAATGAGAATTTGTTTGAGGTTCAAGAAGTTTCAAAAGAATCATATGTTGTGGGGGAAATAAAATTTGTCTAACCTTCGGGTATATGTGTGAATAATAATACTTATCGAAAATCTCTCATCGAAGATTGAGTTCTGAACAATGGGAATTTTTGAGATAAAAAATCAGCATAAGAGCTATTATCATTTTTCAGATGTATTCAATATGCTAGCTGCGCAAGAATAAACGCCGATTGAATATCTATAAATGACGCCTACGCGAATATAGAGGATAGAATCGGAATAGGTCTGTGGCAGAGATGAAGTGGTCTGTGGCTGACAATGAGTGGAGTGGTGAAAAGTAAGTAAAGTTAGTATACGTTAGTCACGTAGAAGACAAGGCAAAGTCAGCGAAGTGAATCTAATTGCAAGGTAGACAATAGGTTGTAGATGAAGCCTCGTATTACAGTATTACACTATCCATTTCATTCGTTTGAGTTTAAGGTGGTTTGAGGTTTACATTTGATGCAAAAGTAGGCAAAAAGGTAATTTGACTAGCTACGCTCCTGCCACGGAGACGGTGTTGAATGGATTGCGGACTATTGGTCGATGTGAGGCTCGATGTGAGGTTACGTGCGCAACTCTCTGTGCGTTCATTCTGCTCCTGCAATTGGTCCGTATACGTTTTCCACATGCAACACTTGCGGGGGCAGAGGACTATCGCTGTACAGCTAGAGCATATATTGTCATATATTGTCGTACGACCATGAAGCAAAGAATCACGTACTCCTTCATTGCGATGAATCAAATATCAAACGACTACTGTAACCGCGCCAATCAGAATTTTGGCACTCTTTTAGAATTATACTAATAAATCTTGCATGCGATGGAGTCCTGACAATTTGAAAAATTAAAGGCATAATTAAGTAAATTGAATCAGATGAAAACTCTCTTCACGAGTTGTTTTACATCTTCATAATTAATAAAAATACTAGGCAGGACGGATTTTAACAAATAGAATGAAGAAGAAATGCTTAAAATTCTGAATATTGAAAGCATTCTTTTAGTGAAAATTTTACAAGACGAAAACACATCTCGAAATCAACCTTTGTTTCAGATAAACGTTGAAAACGAAGAAAGCATAATCACAATAGCTTATGTACGTCGCAGGGGAATAATAAATCATTTCAAAGAGAAAAAACCTGCTCGCAGCGCGCAACTAATATGACAAAGGATCCCTTTTTTCTGTAAGATGAATACACAGTTACACAAAATCTGGCATACACTGAAAATTTGTATATCCTTATTTCCACGAATTTGTGTTCCTTATAAAATTGGAATCTCGAAACAATAAAAATTATGATCCTGGATCTTAATCAACGATAGAATTAATGACAAAATTACGATAATAAAAATCAAACAATTAAAGTTGAATGAAACTTAAAAAATCATAGCGGAACTTATATTTGACCATAATACTTGACTTTATGATTTAAAATTGAGTGGTATCCTATAAAGCATATTCAGAACATAACATTTTTTACGATACTCCCCATCAAAGAATTTTTTCGAGAGAACAGAGCCTTGAGCACTTTGCGAAATTAGTATGTATGTTTTTCACAAAACTCAACCTGGAAATGTTCCTTTTATCGCGCGACTAGCTCGCTTGCCTTTAAAAACTTTGAATTCCTGCCAAGGGACATCGATGCCTATTAAAAAGTTTACGTTAATCTGCGAGCCATGAATGAAAAGCTGCAAATAGCTGTGTAACACGCGTAATCGTATCCAATGTCTAGACATCTTGACTAGCAACTCGTGCATAATAGTGATGACATAATGCGAAAAAATTAAATACTGGATAGTGGAAATCACACATCGTTTGCTCGCACATGTAATTGCTCTATTAGAGAAATCTTTCACATTTACGTCATTTATGCGAAAATAATCCCCCAGCAAAACTTGACGTTCTTCCAAAAATTATCTTGACTCGCCAGGGAATCAAGAAACTTTTTTATACTTAGAAAAAACTCTTAGTAACGACTACCTATTGATTTTCCTACGGAAAATTCCGTACGAATATCCACGGCTACTCTTACGGAATATTCCGTAGGATATATATTATGTACCATTTTAAAAGTTACAAGCTCTTTTTCATATTCAACATTTCCAAAATATGTAAAAGTTATTGTAATTTAATTTTGATTGCAGATGAAATTATTGCAGCGGAAAGTCGGAAATGACAGAACAAATATTTTTTTATGACTATAGTGAACTCTGTCAACCATATAGGTTGGTCATTCGTTGTGACTTTTTTGTCGTTAGTTGGATTTTAACGCCCGGAAGTCATCAACGTCTGGCATTATACCGCATCCCGTAATCAGTAACGCAAAACTAGTGTCGAGCAGCGCCAAGTCGTTGCTATTATTACATACAGAATCAATCGAAAGCTACTACACGTATTTAAACTGGGCAGGCGTACATAGACACACACACACATATATATATATAAAATTATATATATAAAATTATATATATATATATATAATGCTATGCATACATATATCTATACTTATGACCATAACCAGAAATCGAGCCAGAAATCAATAGGAGCCTTACATCCTTGCATTTGCACGTTATTTATTTGATTATAATCCAACAGGCCGACGTACTTCATCAGTTTGTTGTGCGTCCTCGTAGATTGATGTAATCCTGGTGCGAATACGAGAAATGAGTTTTCCGCCTTCAATTTTCGAAGAGCGCATTGCACGTACTTGACATGTGCCAGAGGATTTTACTACTGGCATTCATTACAAACTATCGCGAGTGAAAACATGTTTTTAGGGTTCAGAGGGTCTCAAATGGACATTTGACAAAAACGGGAGGGATCAAATTTTACACAAATCTAATACATTCTCTCTGATGAGAATGTAAAATGCATTGCAAGGTTCTTATATACAGAAGTGTTTACAATGTAAATGAACCAATATTCAAAATTATTTATAGTTTAAAATGCAATGAATAAAAAATTCTTTTATTTGAACGTTGAGGTTTAATAAAATTCTGTTCTAAAATTAAATAAGGAAAATGTAATATATTTATATAGCTTCACTTTTATAAAATGACTAGAGAATTTATAAAATCTTTCTCATTTTTTAATATTACTTTATACCTCTCGTAATATAAAAAGCAATTATTAAATGTCTGAGAGTCTTGATTAATAAAAAAAGGTAAAAAGTATAGTTGCGTTTTGCTGCTATATCTCATTCTTCAAACCCTGAAATTGAAGTTTGGAGTACAGAATTTCATTGAACGTTGCAAAACTGTGAAGAGAAAGGAAATTAAGTGTCAATAGAAATTGAACTATCAACTTTTCAACGTTATTCTGGCCCTAAATTAATTTCTTTTAAGAAAGCTCATTTAATGTTAAAAGTTTTTCAATTTCATCGCGATGAAAATCGAATAAAATTTTTTTTTTATTTTAAGTAATAATTAATAATGTTATGAAGTTTCGGAAAGTATAATTGAATATTGTTTTCCAAGAATTGTTCTTTCGAATTTAAATAACCAAGTTATTTATAACCAATAAACTTTTAATGAAGTGGAGAAATTTGAATAAACAATCTTCAATCCACTTTTTAAAGAGCAATAATTTAGTGTAAATACAGGATGAAAGAAGAATTATTAAATATATTCCAATATTGGACTCTAAAATTAATACATTTTGAATTTAGATTCCAAAATGCAGAATATCTGCAAAGGTGAAACTTCAACAGAAGATATTTTTAGAGCAATTTATTGGTTCTAAAATAATATCATAATATGTAAGATTTGAGTTATATATATTTGTTTTTTTAAAATAATTTAAATCCAAGTCTTTTCAAACCCAGTTAATTTTTATTATTTCAATATTAATCTAGGATTCATAAATTAATCAATACAATAAACTTAGAATGAGATTTAGAGTATATACTCAAACTTAAAGAGTACACTTGAAGCAATATTGCAGCAGACAAATTGATAAACCACCAATTAAAAAAAACAAAAAAAAAAAAAAAAACAAACATTAAATGCTATTAAAGCCTTCAACATCCAAATATAAACCTCGGATAAAAAATAAATTAAAAAACATCCCCGGAACCGAGTTCTTCAAGGTAAGATTTTCAAGGTGGAAGGAAGGGTTGGAGGCATTAATTCCACGAGTGTCAATAGCTCCCCAGGAAACATTGGGGCGACCTTTTTTTCTGAGAAAGAAAAGAGTCGGGGATTTCCCGCGAATAAGAGAGCAGAGGACCGACTATTATACAAGAGAATTGGGATTTTTTCTTATTACAAGGGGTGCGCGATCAATGCGGTTCGACAGTGAAAATATTTCATTCAGCAGTTGTCTAGCATATTCACGCTCCCGTGCCAAGCATTGACCGTAGAGAAGTCTAGCGTGTGTCTATAAGTCTATTCCGGCATCTATTAAAAGCGTATATACCTATAGTTATATGTATAGCAAATGTGCTCGGAGCGACTTTATAGTTGCGCGTGCGGGCGTCGGGACGCGCTCGTCTTGCGCCGAGCATCGTCGTTCGGGTAGCAACAGATCACAGAACTCAGTGAGCCGAGAAAAAGGTGCCTTGGGGGCCCCACCCCCTCAAATCTTCCTACACTCTACACTCTTCTCTGCTTTACTCTGCTCTTCAACTCGTTTCCCCTTAGAAGAAAGAACGCATGCCAAGCTGGAATCGATAACTGCCACAGAGTTTCGAAAATATTTCTCCCCATTATTAAGCTTTTCACTTATTTTCACCTTAATCCCTGCCATCAATTAATTAACCTTGCCAAACGGTTAAATATAGAACTACTAACTTCATCGTGAACACTGTGCGAAACAATCAATATGATTAACTTTTAGGGCGTTCGAAAAAGAGGACTTACAAATCCGTACCCCTGTATTTTAGAAAAAGGTTTTATGGCTCAACACGAACATTGAAGGAAAAACCCGTCAAATACAGACAGTTTGAACTTCATATTCATTCAAATTCCAACACAAAATTCACAGTTCATTATGACACAAAATTGTAATTTACGCTAGAAATCCAAAAACGGAGCGAATGCTCCGATAATCATGTTTCGCAATTTCTAGCGTGAATTACAATTTTGTGTCATAATCTCATAATGAATCGTGAATTTCGTGTTGGAATTTGAAAGAATATTCAAACTGTCTGTATTTAACGGGTTTTTCCTTTAGTATCAGTGTTGTGCCATAAAACCTTTTTCTAAAATACAGGGCCACGGTTTTCTAAATACGCTCCAAAACCATTTTCACAAATCAAGATTTTAACATTCAGAAAAATGTCAAAATTCTGGATAAATATTTCCTTACTATCTTTTCTGATTTAAATAACTAGAATGCTGGTTAAATCAACCAGAAAAAATAATTACAAGAACATACTTAACAATAATAAATGACAAAAAAGACACCTAAAAACTAATAACTTTCTTTGAATTCACCCCTGTAAAGATTTGTAATCGACTAATTTTCAAAACTTCATACTTAATTCCTGAAGCATTTCCACAATTTCGAAATCTTCAATTACAATAATTTATTCTATTTTGAACATTTTAATAGGACTTTTCTCTAGTCGAGAGATGTTTTTAAATAAGAAAGACTTATCAGCCATATTGAATTCTGAATTAAATATTCCTTAATCAGTGACTGTCTTCTGTCGAAAAAATTTCATTAAACGCGTCTCAACTGCAGCATATTCATATAATAGAATCTCGGTTGAAATTCTCCGAGAGAAATGAGTCGTATGAAAAATCGCGTTAAACCTGGACCGTAAAGCATAAAACTTAATTTGATTTCGTTGAGAAGCTGATTAGCTAATGTATGGCATGCTGCCCAATTCACTTTGGGTGGCATTTAACCCGTTTTGAGGAATGAAAATTGTCACCGACTTGGTATTCGGTCTTGTTTTATTTTTAATTATCGAAGATTAGTGCATATCTCATCCAAAAATATAGAACTAATTGTAGATCACATGCTTTAATTGGCTTACCATTAAATATACTAATTATTTTTCATGAAACCCGGCCTTTTATACATATGTCCGTTTTAATCTCACCGTAATTTGATATTTGTTCCTTACGGTACCCGAAATAATATAATATTCGATAATTATTGTACTATTCTCTAGAATAATTTAATATGAATAAATTATTTTCGAACCCTTACAATTAGATTTAAATATTTCCTAAACTTTAAGATAATTAATTAATGGATTGATAATCATTTTCAAATATGAGTGGAAGTTACTTAATTATTAAGCCTTTAAAGTAGTTTTGTGTGCACAATATTGCACATGCATGCAGAGCGGCGGTGACCCGTGAGGCGAAAGTTCTTTTGTTCTTATAGGAACTGAGATTCCATATGTAGTGGTACATATGTATAAAGTCCTTTAAATGAAGCAGTTTCTATCCTGACACCTGATTCAATAAAGTTATAGATAAAACTGAACTCGGTCTAAATATTTAAACAAAAAATAACTACTTCGAAAGACATAATTAAGGAATATAATTATATTCTTTACTGGACAATTTTCTTAAACTTTTAATTTTAGAGTAGTTTCATCCCTTGACTGTTGATGTTCAATATATAGGGTCATATGGACATAAATAGTTTCTACTCAGGTGTTCCATTTATGGATTGTGACGTCATTTCACTCACACAAAATTTACTTATCAGACAATACTGTACATGTGGATTATTTTTATGAATAATAATTATAGAAAAGAAATCTGCTACAATTATTGATTTATAAGGATACTATGTTTAAAACATTTTTTAAACAATTACTAATCTGAATGAATAACGTGTAGGTTCAAGTTTAAAAGCCCTCGATGAACATATAAATGTCAATTAGGCATTCAAGTCTAATTAATGAAATTTGTGGAAAACCCCGAATTCGCAATAATAATAATGTTATCTCGATTTAATTCGAGTACTTTCAATACATTTCAGCGGGTTAAATCAAATTTCATGCCAATTCAATAGATATCGACTTCATTCATCGTTAAAAGTTAAAACAGTAGCGTATTAATGAGGAACTCTATAAAATATTATAAAACAGTTGGAATTTATAAAATACATAGGTCAACATCCTTATAAATAAAAATACACTAACTAAAAAAATAAAAATGTTTTAATTTAAAATAAAAATATGTTGCAAACTGTCCTTTTAGTATTGCAATTTTCTCCGAGTCATGTCAAATTCATAAATTTAAAATTCTCATAAGAAATCTATCAATCTACGTCAATCTTAAACCTGAACTGAAATAGAGAACCTATATTCAAAATTAGTTTAGCAATTTCGGCAGATTTAGAAGCTCGTTATAAATCTATACCAATTTCTTACATATTACTCAGAATTAGTATAAATTGTGTTTGAAACTAAAGTATTAAAGTAATTAAAAACTGATTGAAAATAGAGGAAAATGTAAAAACTGTGCATATAAAATCTGAAAAAATATAGCAATAAAAATGCCAGATCTTGGAACAGGTTTCCTGACCAATTGGAACGCTATCGCTGTTTACACAGACATTCTAACCACAATAATTCATCTTACGATTAATAAATTTCTATGAATTCCTTTATTTCCTGCACTTTATAATAAGGATAAAAATAAAAAAGAATACGTACGTTAGAATAATTGCATGACAATCAGCTGCTAGAATTCAAAACCATCCAAAACTGAATCCAACAATCGAAGATTCTTGATCATGAATCCAAAAAAACAATGGAAGTTATCACTCACGATAATGATATCTGGATAAACTATCCCCAGCACTTGCACGAATTCGTCTTTCAGACGACGTTCTTCACCGAAATCCACGACATACTATGTAAACCACACAAAAAAGAAACCAAAGAAACCGCACTTCGCGATACCTGAATAATCTGAATGCAAGTGAGATTATTTCAGGCATTTTTTTCCTTTTTTTCGTTTATTTCCTACATCTCGGAGAGGAGAGAACCGAGAATCAACGCGAAACCACAGTTGCATTTCACTGAATCACCCGTGGTCGCCCAAGACGACATAGCGTAAAATGTAACCTCACTTTTTCCTTTCCCTTCTCAGCCGTTGAGTCGTTGCGCGAAGCGATGGTGTCTTTCGGGTCGAATCTCGAGGCTCCAAATTGGCCCAATCCGTATTCAAATCTGATTTTGCCAATTCCTGCACAAAGTGATCCGGACCCTGACAAAGAACACGAAGACGGCGACGACAAGACGACTAACTGAAGATCTTTACCCTAAGAAAACACTGAAGAATCTGAGCTTCTGAGAATTTTTTTCCAGGATACTTTTCCTTCTGCCGCTAGGAGCGCTCGTGTCATTAGGGGCGTCACTTACACTGCTCACACCAACTCACACAAAAGCAGAAACTGAGCGTGTTTTTGTACACGTTTAAACAATAGAAATTAAGAGAGAATACCTTCAATCAATTTTCTTTTAAGAATTTCAAGTTTTCTATGTCAAAACAGTGGAAATATATGCATTATACTTTCCAGAAATCTTCTGCAAATTGCGCATGCGCAGCTCAGTTTGAATTTATTAGAATGTGTACCTAATTCGAATTTAGTGGAAGTTCACCACTTACACTTTGAATATTAATTTTAAATTTAGCTAGCCCAATTCACTTTAAAAACACAGACAAATTAGCGTTATGTGAGTGTTACATAAAACGTTTTGACACCGTGTAACTATTCTTTAACGGTACTGGGACATTGCTACAATAGCACTTTCTCGTAAATGATTTTGAGCTCGATTATGGATCAGTACTAATTTCGAGCTACCACTTTCCGCAGACATCAGCGATCACGACGTTGAAGAAAAATTGTATATTTATATAATATAGTGTTTTATATAGTTTTATACGGTGGTAACGCCGTGACGCGTGACGATTGCCTAGGCGCCATTTCAGAAATTCACGCACTGGCGCGAACTAAAGTTGATAATAACTCGTACTTCGAGTGACTCCGAGTCGCCAATCCATCCGACCTATCCCAATTACAGCAAACGTCCTTGAGGTGACTAACACCATCCATTCTACGCCATCAACTGGGCAACTGAGAGTCTGAGACTAGAGAGGGGTGCACGGTGCACGTCACCCTGCCTGGGAGGGGGGCGGAATCACAACCTTTGGTGGGAAGGAGGGGGAGGGATTTCGAAGAACAAGGACGGTAGATCGGTGAACGCGGTTCTTGAGTTCTTCGTTCGACGACTTCTTTTATAACTTGGGGAATGAGACTGCAGGGCTGCACCAACAGAGTTAGATTTTTTGCCACGGATTGCTTGAAATCAATTTCTTGGTAGCTGTTATGTGTGCACTTATATCTTCGAATTAAGTTCTCTATAACTTCAAGATAAGGAAAAATTAATTTTGAGGTTATACCATGGTTTCAATAATCTAATATTCGTTAGAAAAAATACAGAAATTGTAATACAATTTTTTTTGACACAACCAGCAACAACTCCAATAGTAGTGAATAGGTTATTACTACTATTCACAATTAGTTGGTATATCTTACCGTCCCTGACGTATACTCACCGAAAGATATTGATCTGGGATTAGGAATAGAAATTATTGCAAAAGGCGTGAAGATCATTTGTGCAAAGGGTCTGGAAAGTTGGAAACTGATCCTCGTTCATCCTTCTAAGGTTAGAGGACAATAGAAGGCTCATAACTCATAATTCGGCAATAGCTTACTTCTCTGGCCCTAAACCTAGAATGGTACCTCGAATGGTACTTGGCACCCAAAATATTCATGAAAGGTGAATGAAACGCACAAAATCCTTTACCTAAAAGCATGAATGATATTTTATATAAGATGTCAAGATGCCCTATTATAAGGGATGTTGTATATTAATTATTTTCCATAATATTTTACCCGGGTGATTCGATACATGAATCGCTTCATCTTTATATATTCATATTGAATGTTCTGTGGAGTAAATTTTCTACAACGGCCTATTTATTGAGTGCAATAAAAAAATTGAACAAGCATTTGATCGGAGTACGCACTCCACTCCACACTCTATAAGAAAACTTGCGTGACATCATCATCATCATCGTACAGGTTCGAGAGTGCGTTGATCTCTGACGTATATTTTCTCGTGTGAATTATTCTGGAATTATGTTGTATAGACATTATACGGAAATAATAATGACTCATGCTCCAAGGTATCTGAGCACAAGAATGCGAGCTTCAGAATTTAAAAAATCCTTTACATCAATTTAAAAGTATTCATGGAATTATTTACTGAAATATACATTTCTCTGAAATGGGTCACTTGCATATGTAAATTTAATTTTTACTCGGAATTTGTAATGTCACTTATAGTTTCATTAGCTAACTAACATCTCCTCAATTTAAAATTTCAGACTGCAAAGACATTTTTTTAAAATGATAATTGGTCAAACTTTACTCATATGTAATATGAGTAGTTTGCTTTTGAAGAATTTTTCATCGACGAAGAATAACTGCATCCAAATGGATGAGTCACCGTCAAATGCGCGAGCAACGAACACTAAATTCCCTGACTAATACAAACGTACTTGATCTGTAATGCATGCAATTTTTATAATGTGTTA
>JAUEJJ010000017.1:13362804-13384449 GCA_032164275.1 Synergus coniferae | reverse complement strand
ACTGATCATAATATACAATATGGTAGCGGTATACTCGACTGTGAGAACAAAGAGAGATAAACACTGCTTTGTGCTTAAACTAATTGCGAAGTGGCGATATACATATTAAACGAATGTGATATCGTCTCCTCTCGTCATTTTATTTTTTACGCTCCCCTGAAAACATATCATGAATTTGTTGAAAGAGGTATAATAGCAGTTATGCAAAGATAGTGTGATTAGTAACATCTAATATCTTTTTATATGTCTAATAATGAAGATATTATATTTTTTACTTACCTACCTTTCATTTAAAGAATTTCAAGATACATATTTTAAGTTGTTTCAAAATATTTTAAATGATTGAAAGACATTTCAAACGAATTCCAGGCAAAATACATTTTAATTCTTCAAATTCCTTCAAGTCACTTAAAAAGTATTTCAAACTCTTGATATTGTTTAAAATATTTTAAAGTCAATTGGAATTCATGAAATGGTTGAATAACAGGTCGACAGTACTCTATTTCCACTTGTGTTTTATTTTGTTAATGTCTCACATAATACTAACAAAACATTTAATTACAAAACATGGGCAATGGACATAATGTGGTCGTGTATAATGTATATATGTGATGTGTGTCGTGAGTAAAAGCTGCTATGTGTATTCCATGCGGTACGCATAATATCTTCTGATTAACATATTAAGATTACTTTATAGTGTATTACAGTAAGTAATGCATAGAGATGATTTGCACAGAAAAAAGAAATGTATTGAGTGCTTTTCATGTCCAACGATATCCCATTGCTTAATTATACATTTCCTCGTGGCTCGTTTTTATGCGATCTACAATGATTCCCTATATGGCCTATTTCTCGTGAATATGCAAAAACGCAGAGTTAAAAATGCTACTAATATGCAATATCGTAATATTAGTATGTCTTGATATTAGTTCGTTATTATAAATAGTTTCAATAGTTATTTGTCCAAACACTGAATATTTTACAACAGCCATCGGTCTCAACTAGTCATAACTCCATTAAACAGTTTTCCAATTTATTGTAATATTATGCGTAGCACGTATTTGATCCAATATCATATCAATAATAGGGATATATCATAAATTTTGTAATTTTCTAAAAAATATCCTCTAAAAAATATGTCGACCTAAAGATTATTATGACTGATAATCACAGACAATTTCTCAACTTTTTTTTTATCCTCCTTTCTACGTCTTTCGGTTTGTCGTCTTCGTCGTTAATTAGTAATCTTTTTCTTCAAACGAATACAATATTATTAAATATTCTACAATTTCTTTAGAATTACGATAGTAGTATATGTTTACACATGTCTCAAGAAGCGTTTTACATTTCAATTTAAATTCCTTAAAAATCGTCTTCTTTTTTAATATCTCTCCTTATTTATCGAATATAAATCTATAATTTGAATTTCATAGAAACTGCAACGAAAAAATTATACAAAATGTCTACAGGTATTATTTGTGTATACAAATAAAAATTAAAATAAAAATAGGGCACGTTAGAATAAAAAAAAAAAATAATAAAAAAAGAATATAAGGCGTGCAAAAAGTGTGTCGACTTATACACGAGCAAGTGGTGATTATCTATGCGTAGTTTTAATTAATAATAGCTGTGTGGGCTGGAGTGCAATACTACAGAATTCTCATTCCCTGCCAAAGTGTGGCAATGAGAGATTAAAGAGATACTTAGATTCAAGTTGCCATAGCGCAGTAGATTCAACAAGAAAGACTCGTTAGGCAAGGAATAATGAAAGCAATTCTGTACCCTATCTTGAAATCGCTAACTTGCATATTATAATGCATCTGCAAATGCACGTATGCTTTTTTCAAATTATAAATAAAAACCCACTATAATAGGAAGGGACGCGTGCCTTACAGAAAATATTCATATAATTATCTGTCACGCTCACTGACTCGTAAACTTGTTTCCCTTCATCAAAGAATTTACATTGTTTTCTTCTAAAAGAATAAATACTCAAACAGAATAAACACAAATTACAAATTTTTCAAAATTTCTTATTAAAAAAATCATAAATGCTCGAATTATAAACATATTTCCGTGAAATACGCTTCCCTCAACAAAAAAATTAAATTGATTGACATTTGTTTGAGGGGTCATGACATCGCCTTTATAATAAAGAAAAAAAAAAAAACTTTTTCAATCAATCTAAAAATTCGATTGTAATCAATAAATATCAATAAAATATCTAACATTTCTATTATATTTTCAAGTAAATCATTACCTTCCTTAATTCATATTACTCGTCTTTACAAATTATAATATCAATTATCATTATATTAACAATAATTCATCTGCGCGTAATAATTATTAATTATCAAGTAGCGTCAATTATACAATTATTAAAAAAAAAAGAAAGAATTGAAATACCTAAAAAAAATGGCAATTTCTCGTGACCAGAACTAGTTTACATTTTTCATCGTTTTACAACTTTTTACAACTCATCATACATATTTTGTACCAAACCAGGCCGATTAAAAAAACGCGGCGCGCTCGATAGTCGTTCGCGTGCTCAAATAATGTTCCTGCCATCATTTCTCCTTTATATTACTCCATTAAATAAATCGCAATCGACAATCTTATTCTTCTTATCATTGAATAACCTTCTTATTATTATCAAACACTCCCGCAGCGATCTACTATCTCTTACTCTAGGCCATTTTTTTCATTGAAAAGTGCACTTGACGGTGTCCAGGGAGCACCAGATTTAAGGGACGACTACCTCGGCAGAAATTGATTGATCGCGTCGCAATACTTTCGCCCTTATCGTATCCTACGGGTATATAAATAAGTAGAAAGACGTTCCTTAACGAGACGGTAGTTAAAGAGCTTTCGACACACTCCTAATTCTATCACTGGGTTAAAACGTAGGTACAATTAAAATGTAAGGCAAAATTTCTTCTCACAGACTCAAAGTCGTTGCGTGTCGCGACAACGTTTAAAATATTCTTCGAGATGTGTCTTCTTTGATTTCTTATCACCAGGAAGATTTCTAAAATACAGATAATAGTTCAATGATCATCTTCTTTCTCACTTAATATACTCTTTAATTTTACTCTCATTTTTTTTCTATTTTATTTTTTATTTTTGTAGAACTGCCGTTCGTTCTTTGTCAATAATTAAAACTTAATTTTACGGCTAAAAGCTCCTAGTATATTCGTTAAAAAATATATATTATATAGAAAAATATCGAATGGCATGACTCGAACTGCGTACTATATAATAAAAAAAATCATAAAATACTGATAAACGATCTACTGTTTTCAAAGCTTCCGACAGCTATGAGAAATAAAAGAGGAGGTAGTTCGAAAATAATAGTTAATTAGAAGGAAAAGAATCACGGTTCGTCGAAAATGGAATAAGTAAGCAACTAATGCTTTCATCAGAGTGGAAGCACTGTGATGTAACGCAAGAATAATGTTTAGAAACCTGTAATAATAAAGTATGTATTAAAATCCACGCTTTATGCGATTCACACCAAGTTCCACATGAAATAATCTTGCGTAACGCGTGCAGTTGCATGCGACCAACGCAGCAATGGAGGCCATTTTTTTAAATCGAAAGTCCTGAACGAAATAAGCTCGCTCGGCTTTCTCATATCGGCACGTCACAAATTTGACTTTTCATCAATATCTGCCAAAGTAGCTACACCTCATTTGCCATTCTCTCTCTCTCCTTAGAGCCTATTGTTATACCTTATCTTTAATTTTTTACTTCCTTACTGTACTTATAATTGAGACAATCCCTACTCTAACAATTACATATTTTACAAGAGAATTCGGTATTACCAGCCATGACAACATTCCAAACTTTACTCCAAATGAAAATTATAAAAAAAAGGTACTTGTTTAAGTTTAAAAACTTTCCAATAAGTAAAAAATTGATTCTCTTGAATCAATTAAATTGCAATTAGCATTGTAAATAAATAAAAACTGTATTACTAGATATAGTAATGTCCTTTTGCAATCCTTTTAAATTCCGAGACTAACAAAATAAAATAATAACTAAACTTATGAACACTGGCCTCATCGCTAATATCTTGGTCCACCATTCAAAAAAAAATAAAAATAAAAATAAAAATAAAAATAAGCTCAGAAAAAAACTTCTCATTTAGAGTAAAGTGTAGATTTGTAGAAAAAGCCTCGCTAGTGGACAAAGTGCATAGAGATTTGTAACTTGTAATGAAATGAAGTTTAGTGTTTTGCACGTCGTTTGAAGAGAGTAAGCAGAAAATCTGTAAAGGGTCATTGTTATAAGTATACTCCTTAAATCAATCGTAACGCACAGTCGTTTAGAGCAAAGTTGTGTTAATATCACAACGTTACTTTCCACGTTAATATGTATATCTGGCCTTCTATGTAACTATAAATCTATAGATATTTAATCTTCTCTCAATAAAAAGCTGTGGTCTCTGAAAATAGATCGTCGATTAAATCAATAACATTCAATAAAATGAATCCTGTCTCAAAACGCACGCAATTGTGAGCACACATATTATAATGCTCTTTGTGCTCAATGGCGTTTTATAATAATCGAGTAAACAGTCTCAGTTGAGGTATTTGCGACATCTGCGCGAGCCGCAGGTACACGGAATCTTAATGTCCTCGAAGGGAAATTTGTAATCGTAAGTCAATTCTTCCCCTTGGACGATGCGACGTAGGGCGAAAATTAAAATGTGTTTCTTACCCAAGATGTCGACTACTCGAGAGTAACAGTTTGGCTGAAAAAAAAATATTTAAAATTTATTATTTTATTTTAAAATACAACAATTTAGAAGATATTAGATAAAATTATAATGATTTGCACCAGTCATTTCAGAGGGCATACTTTTATAGTTGAGATAACTTGCAGTTAAATGACTCATTCAGACTTATTAATAAATATTAATTACGTCAAGCAATGAAAAGTGAAATAATGAAAACTCCTGGGAGAATAAATAAATATGTACTTAAAATTGAATGTAGTGTTCGAGAAATAGTGTACTTTTTAAGGGAATAATTACCTCGCACGAGTGATTAATAAACCTAGCGGCATTTCCTTTCATGGTGGCATCAACAACGAGGTGATCATCGATTTTGAACATGTAGCAACCAATGTGCTTGCTGTCGTAGTATTTTTCACGCTTGTCTGTCAGGGAAGCTCGAATCACCTGGAATTTAAATATTTTTATAAAATTAGAGACATCTGATGTGTTCTAAAACGACTTTTTTTGAGATAATTATTTACCTCTCCAGCATACTCGATGACCATTTCACCAGCCTCGATGTCTCTCAAACAGAAAAGTCCTCTTCCGTGAATGTGTGAATGATAAACTCCAACAGATTCCTTTGATGTTTCTTTGAGAATCCTAAACCTCATCGCCATGGGCAAATTTGTACTGGCGGCTCTTCTGCAAAATAAATAATATTTAAAAATAAATGTAATGCTTCTCTAAAAATATTTTTGTTGCAATTATTAATAACTATATAAGGTAAGCTAATTCTGGCATTGTTAAACAATGTTTTTGTGCCAAAAGTAAAATTTGGTTCATTCACGAGTTCATTGTATATCGTACAATGACCTTAAATCTTGCATGTAGAACAACCTATAGGTTCAGGGACGGTTCCAGGGGGGGTGGTCCTGGGGGTCCGGACCCCCACCCCCGAAATATCAGACTCCATCACGTTTTGTGAAAGCCGAAATATCTTTTATTTTTAAATTTTACGATTGGACCTCTCCCAACAAATTTTTTCTAGATTCGTCCCTGTTTAGGTTGTGTGTTTCATGGTGTATTCGAACGTTTGAAACATCCGACTTATCGGTCGTATGTATTCGGACAATTTCGGCTCCCCTCGATCCATTCCAGTTCGGCTTCGGTGAGTTCGGTCAGAACAAAATGAAGATGGCGGATGAGATTGTCAAAGGTACATAGAATTTGTAAATTATCGTACAAGTTTGTTCGAAATTAAAGTTTTTGTACTTTATTTTGAAATATCATTGGCAGAAAACAAGTCCCTTATTCTGGGCGACTTTTAAACTCGATATTTAGGATGTATTCAGAAAAGTGAAAATATTTCCACTGAACTGGCAACGCTTTACGTTCTACCGAAGTTGACCGAAAGTCGTAAGTATGCATTTTTAAACTTTTTTTAAATAAAATATTTAAGGATAATAATTATAATCAGATTACTTCAGTCTAAGCCTTCATCATGGAAAAGAAGACACTTGATCCACTAGCAATTATAATAAAGGAGGAAATCCTAGATGAATCGGCATACGGAGAAGAGATGAAAAATTCACTAACAATAAAGGCCAAAGATGATCTAGAATCAAATACATCGTACTTTCAACAGGAAACAATGGGGCCAGATCACAAAAAAATGAAGTTGTCAAGGGCGAGTCGTAGGCTCATAAAAACACGAGAAGTCGATGAAGTGCGTAAGAAGTTTCAAGAAAACAAATATGCTCTCGCACCCAAGGAAGGAGCGAGAAGTGAAGTCTGGAAAAAATTTCATATAATTGTAGATTCGGTTACTGGAGAAAAAACAGAATTTGTCCAGTGCATATTTTGTAATTTTATACGAAAATATACGAGCACAACAACTGGTACTTCGCAGCTTTTAAGACACTCTTGTGAAAATTCGAAAGAAATTCCTTACACGATTGCGACCAAACATTCTACTGAAACAATGCTAAAGTCTTGTCTGGAGTTTTGTGCGACGGATATGTATCCCTTAGAAATAATAGAGGGACCTGGATTTGAGAAATTAGCACAAAATTTAATTGATCTAGGAGCAAAGTGTGGTAGATTGAAGATTGAGGAAATTATGCCAACTTCTTCAACTTTAGCAAAACAGATTTCACAAGACACTGTCACAACTATGCAGGAATTGTTTGTAACGATTATACCTTACATAGAAAAGGAACAAGGTGCGATTTCGTTAAGCACCTGGATTGATGACTTTAAAGAATATGCTTACACAAATGTTACATTTCATTATATTGATGAAAACTGGAGTTTAAATAGTTGTCTGCTATTCACTGAATACGCTCCGAATAGGAAGAACTTTAGTGACAGCATTAGGAAAAAAATTACACGAAAACTCTTGAATTTTGGGGTCACACAAAAATTAATTCAAGCAATACCATTCGTGTCGGATCAAAAATCAGGTGGGCCTCTTGAAAATAAGCAGTTATATAGACAAATTCCATGTGCAGAAAGTCTATTTAATACGGCGATTGAAAAGATTCTTTCTATCGAGTACCTTGAAGCAGAAACACCAAAAATTCATCACACTTTAACGGGTTTGCACTCTTTTGCAACATTTCTCAATCAAGCAGGATTGTGTACTCTTTTGCCCCGTCCGGACATTTACGAAAACGATCAAAGTTGGAGGGCGAAGCTTAGTTTGTTGAAGTCGATTGTTGAAAAATCTAAGGAAATTTTTGACCTTATGCATGAAAAGCAACATGATTGGTTCACAAATTTTAATGTTGTAGTTGCGCAAGAACTACTTGAATTTTTGAAACTCTTTGAGGAAGCGATTGATGACTTGATAGTCGACGAAAAACCGACTTTACACTTGTTTCTTCCGTGGCATAAAAAGATATTGAACTACTGTATGGAAACGGAAATGAATAGTGTCGAGATGAAGAAATTGAAGAAGCGGGCGGCAATAAGTTTGAAAACAATGTTTCCAATAGATTATCGACACCAAGCTGCAACGTTCTTGTGGCCATCTATGCGAAAAATGAAGATGCTTTCTAATCTTGAAAAAAAAGAATTCATGCGAGAAATCCAGATGGAAATAAACGAGATACATTGTGAAGGAGAAGTAGAGATAAAGGATCCTTTAGCTGAAGAGGAACCTCCGATAAAGCAAAAAAGGACACATTTTGACCAGTGGATGGAAATTCCAAGTAAAGGCAAATATGAGTTTAGAAAAAATTGATTTTTAAAACATTTAGCGAGTAAGATAATATAAATTATTTGTTACAGGCGATGCTATGAACGAGGAAGTTGTGAAGTACTTGATGTCGAAGCCTGACGCTGACGAAAGTAAACTGCTGAATTGGTGGAAAGTGAACGAAAAAGAATTACCTAGACTGGCAACTTTAGCAAAAAAATACCTGAATATTCCGGCGTCAAAAAAGCATTGTGAAATGTTGTTTAAACCTGCTCGAGTTCTTGTGCAAGATCGAAAAGCAAATGTACATCCTTTCAATGTAGCCTGTCTTAACTTTCTGCATGAAAGTTACAATTAATTGTAAGCTTTATGGATAACTTCATAGTTCTTAATTTAAAGATACTATTTAATTAATACAAATAGAAATGACTCATATTAAAAATCCTGTTCATGGTCAGTTAGTAATGCGAACTTCCCAAGCTGGTAATTAAAAATGGTTTCTAACTAAAAATAAAACAGTTAATACATACCTAGATTCGGTTTCTGAAATAGCAATCAGTTTTGGTTGTTGTCGATGCCTGGAAGCAAGCCAACTAAACATGTCGTGGACTTTCCTCCCCTTGAAATGTTCCGCTCTTGCTGCTCCGAATTCGCATTCCGCCAACAAATCGCCATCAGCTTCCCCAGGTTTCGGAGGCGACAGATCATGAAACTTGGGTTTGTACTTCGTACATCTATTCACACCTGGTAGTTGTTCCACCAAATAGATAGCAGCATTATTCTCCAACCCTAGGTTTTCCGTCAGTGGATTGTGAGGTAAGGGCGGTAAGTTATGGGCTTTTCGAGCATCTTGAACAGCTTGGAAAACGGTTTCCCAAACCTCAGACATGGAAGATGCAGTGTGAGTAAATCCATCCTGAGACTTGATCTCGTACATGAGACTAGGTCCAGTCAATTTCTTCTTTTGCGGCGGAACAGGTATATTATTTTTCACTGCGTTGACAGTTTTGGAAATGAGCCTGGGTTTCTTAACTGCTATTGGAGGAGATTTGAATTTTGTGAGATTAGCTGTATTGGCAGACCCGGTTTTCTCACTAAGAGCATTTTTCTTCAAGGTAAAAGTCTGAATTGGAAGAAGCTTCAGGGATTTTGCCTGCTGATTTTCTTGTGCGGATATTACTTCCATCGAGGTTACTTGAGGAGATTTTTTATTATGATTCGACGAATTCAAATGTTGGGTGATTTTGTACGAACCGTCCTGCAATTGCTTTTGTAAGATAATTTTTAAAGACGTATTACTCGGCGCTTTTTCCTTAAACTCAGATTCCACTTTTGGATTTTCTTGAACCTGTTCTTTTACTTTGTCCTGTTCCTTGTCCTTTTGATTGTCCTTTACTCTTTCTTTTAGATTTTCCTTCAAAATTACATTTTCCTTCGTGATAAAATTTTCTTTCACGATTAAGTTTTCCCTCACAATCTCTTTCAGATTTTCTTTAGCAGCCTCTTTAAGATTCTCTTGTACGTTTACTTTCAAATTCTCTTTTTCCTTCTCCTTCAAATTCTCCATCATGCTCTCTTCAAAGGTCTCCATCAGCTTAAAATTTTCGCCACTAGTGTCAACTGTAATCTCCAAGTTATTGACCCTTAACTGAGACTTATTCTCGGGTTCAATTAGCGGTAAAATTTCTTTCGGAGTTACATCAACTTCAGTCTCATTGGGTTTGATTACCGGCTTCGTAGGCTCTTCCAAACTGATATCAGGTTTCTGTGCAGGTTTGAGAGAATCTAACTTAGGCACAACAGCTTGCATGGGTAGAACCCTGTTCATAGGTCGACTCGTTGGTACATTACTCGTTGGCATTGTAATCTTATTCTGTGCAATGGGGTTCGAGATAATCGGGGTATTACTTAAACTTAGGTTGTTGCTATTAGTATTTGTCAGCGAACTACTGTAGGTACTATGCACACTATTTACATCATTAAACTTATTTACAATATTTCTCTGAGTAATGCAATGATTAGGCAAGGGAGGAATCTTCGTTGATATGCTTGACTTAATCATGCTCGTGTTTTCCGACACGTGCTTAGAATCAAAATAGGGCCGGACACTGTTACTAATTGGTTGTTCCGGACCCAGAATCGGCTCCGTAATTTTCCAAGAATTATTTTCTTGCAGAGGAGCTTGAATTGAAGGATTTGGTCGAACTGCGACTCTTGGAATCGTGGGAATAGTTTGTTGAAGAGGCTTCGATGGGGAAGACATTCTGGGAGTTTGATGCAACTCGGGAGCAATTGCAGGTGTTTCCAAAGTTTGAATTGGTCTCACAGGTTCGACAGGTTGTGAATTAATGGAAGAGGAGAGAGTGCAAGCAACTGGAGTAAAATTAGCTTCTGGATTTGTTGGTACACTAAGCTGTGGAGTCGTGATGGCATCCGTAATAGGATTAGATTGATTGACTACAACGTAGCTTCCAGTCATTCCTGGAACTCCTTGTACGGATTGAACGGTTGGTACATTCGGTAAGGTTGAGACTGCTTGCACATCGACGATTGGCTCCATGGAAGCTTGAAATACTTGCGTTGTGGTTTGATAGCTACTTGCTAATACTTGTGGTACTGCACCTGTCATGAACTGACTCGAAGACATCACCGTATTACTAACGATTGTTTCCAGACCATAGTACATTGGTTGGCTTGATACAAACATGCTCCCTGTAGAATCTGTGAACATCTCTAGCGTTGGAGTCGAGCTGAGGACTAACTGTTCTGAGGAAATTACCCCACACTGTATCGCACTTGGTTGTTGCTGAATTATGGTTCCCAAAACGGTCTGTTGTGGTTGAGCTAGCTGAACGCCTGGAAGTACTGAAATACCTGTAATGAAATATCGTTATTCTTAATAATTAAAAAAAATCCAAGGTTGAGTGTAAATCCCTTATAAACTTTAATGATTAAAGAGATTCACTTGCAAGGTTTTTTTTTTGATACTTGTTTAAATTACCTGCCTCACCTATTAATAAAAAAAATGTGGTAACTGATAATATTTAATTAAGATTGAATTAAAAATATGAGATGTTTCATAATAAATAGCTAATTACTCACTGAAATTGATATCACAATTTTTAAATTTCACCATTTTTAAATTGAAAACCCTAAAGAAATATTATCAATTAAAAATTACCTCCGTTTTGAAGAGCCAACAAGTTATCAGAGCCCGTTTGAATATATGCTCCCGGCACCAGCTGATTAGTCGTAATAAACTGAGGTTTAAATTGCGTCTCATGTTGTCTTCCAATCGCTGCAATATATTGCAAATTTTGTCCCGACTGTTGCTGCAGAGTTTCAACATAAGCCGACATAATGCCCTGAGGTGCCACTTGCTGCAGAATCACCGTCGGAGGCTGTCTCTGAGATTGTTGTAATTGAATAAGCTGCGGATTATTCTGCACCCCTTGACACTTAATATTCCCCATATTTTGTTGTCCAGAATTTCGAATTCCTTGAGCCTTTATGTTTTTGACCCTAGGTTTCGGAGCTCTAGGGGATCTAGGTTTTGGTGCTTTCACTAAATGGGAAGGAAGAGTGTCTTCACTCGTTGTTGTTTGGACACCAGTTGACAAGTAAGTTGCAGATCCCTGTGTACTTGGAAGATTTGGAGAACACCCTGGAGAATTCAATGGCGTTGATATTGCATTTGAGTCTTGGAAATCCGAAATTGAATTTGGACTTGTAATCTCCGTGATTTGAACGCCACTCTCGGATGGTAAAACTGTTGAGTTTGGTAGAGTAGTTGTTGTTCTAGTGTATTGAGTCTGAACGATCATATCGTTAGACGTTAATACTGTTTGATGAACAGTTTCAACAGTCGCATGGGTGTGAATTTGTGGAGTGATAAGAGCTTGAGCAATTGGTTCAATCTGAATCCCAGGATGAGAAGGAACGGAAGCTTCGAGTGGAGATGTGACCTGCATGTCAGGATACTCTGATAAAAGCGTGTGACCTTCGGAAGGTGACATTGCGATAAACTGAGGGGACATGGAACCAATACTTTGTGAGAATGTAGAATCTGGTGATGCTAGTTTGTTGTCCATTGTTTCCGAGTCACTATCACTTGTTGTCATAATGTCGCAATTTGCCAAATGCCTGTTGTAACTGTCCTGAGTCCTGTAAGTGCACTGGCACCTTTTGCACCTAACTGGTCGATCGCCAATTTCACCCGCTGGATTTGTCTCTAAAGGAGGTCTTACCTCTTGGTTTATCAACTGATTAGCGCACTCATCATCACTCGAGATATCATCGGCGCCATCGAGCTGAGGAATTTTAAAGCTTAAACTTGTCACGTTGGAAAGACTCACTTTGTCGAGTTTCTTTTGAGATTCCATGTCGCTGAATTTGAGGGTCCTATTCAGTCTCAACATGAGAAAATCATTATCTTCAAGATCAGTGCTTTCTTGGGAAGATTCGTCATTTGCTCCGTCGAGTTGAGGCATCGAGGAGCAATTTGGATGAATCCTTTCCTCGATGTTGTATTCTGGAGAACTACATTCACTCGCGCTACTCGGATCCGCTGGACCATCAACTTGTACTATTCTAGGTTGTCTCGTGTGCCATAAAAGATTTTTGTGATCTTTATTTTCATCCTTTGAAGGCAAGAGTCTGCAATTGATGTTACTGCTGTCTTCTATACAGTATTTAAGTTCACTGGATGTGTTGGCTCGGCCCACAGTCACCATGAAAGTCTCTGGAAGCCTCAGGTCATGAAACACTGAACTGCGATCATTATGTGGTTCCAAAATAGTCTCTCCATGTTTCATTGATCCACAATTCCTCGGTACTTTCCTCCTTTTCATCGTAGAACCATAAGTACTGTCGAGTTTGCAACTCCAAGTCAAACTGCAAGAACGTTGTTGATGTTTCTGACCTCCGATGAGGGAATTATTCGCCATCACGTCCGACTTGGATCGCTTCAGTTCTTTTCCTCCAAGTTTCTGATTTTTAGAGTCAAATACATCGTCCATCAAGTCTTGTACAGAATTTTTTGACTCCAACCAAGTGTCGTTCTGCGATCCAGACTCGAGAGCTTCAGATTTTGATACTTTTTCGGGAGGTTTCATATCTTCTTCTGGAGGGAGAATATCGTCTTTCAATAAATCTGTAGAAAATGCATCGTTTTTCAAATCCATGACTAGAAAGTCTTCGTAGCTCATCTTCGGAAAAATATCTTGCATGGAGATGCCATCAAGAATATCGTGTGGCAGATCTTCAAAAATTGCTTCCTTCAATTCTGGAGGCAGAAGATCCGTGTTGCTTTGCTCTGCAAGGTTTTCATCCACTTCTTTATTACAGACAGTGTCGATTATAGAGTCGAGGGTTTGTTTTACGGCTAAAAACTCCAGCTTCTGATACCTTCGATCTTCTTCTATCTGTTTTTCTTTCGTGTGATCAATCGTCACATTGTTTTCCAAATCGGCAGAGACTTCTGGGACATAAACTTGAACATAAGTCCTGATGTAGTATCTTACGATTTTTAGAGGATTTACAGTAGACCAGTAGAGTCTCGAGCATTTATAACCACTCGGAATGATTTTCTCGACACCATCAGAAAACTCGGGCGATATTGTTCCCAAGCAATCCACCGTCAAGGAACCGATCATCACTTTAACTTTGTCAGGCTCAGCAAATTTCTTCTTCTTTCGATCCAGCTCCACGTAGACAGGCCTCTTTAAGCAAAAGTCACTTTCATTTTGAATCGTTTTATAAGCACAGTCAGAAGAATGTAAAGAGCAGAAGACTGTCTTGTCATCGTTGAAGATCATTCCTATGTTTCTTGCACACGAATAATGAAAAGTATTGCTGCAGTTTTTCGAACAGCACCCTACACTCGCGCCTTTTTTCCCGCATTCGCTGCAGCGAATGAGACGTCCCCTCGAAATGGCACTGTGAACGTTCTGCAAAGAACCGTCGATTTCTTCAAACACTTCGTTTGACCAGAGGGCGCAATTCGAATGCACCCATTCGTTTTGTCCGCAATATAAAAGACGACCCTCTTTTGATTCTTGTCCATCACCGAGTCCTTTGCAGAGGCAACAGGACCTACCATCTTCCACACTTATATTGCTATAAATATTTCCTGTTTTTACTGCGACTGCCTTTGGTGATTTTAGAACCTCTTCTTTCCACACGTCCATGACGCTATCCAATTTCATTCCCGGAGATTCAGGATCTCTTTGAGAATTTTTGGAAGATGTCGACATACACTCGCTTTCATAGGAAGGTTTTAACGGATCAAACCAAGGGAATATTTCCTTCAGAATATTATGATAAGCCTCTAGTAAATCTCGAGTACCAATGCGATTGATAACGCACTCCATATCACAGTGAAATTGAGAAAGCGAGCCGTATTCGTTATCATTGACCTTCCGCTTCACCGAGATTAAAGTTGGCGAAGGCCTTGCTATAATTTGTTGCTCGGAACAATTACAGTCTTTTGATTCACTTACATTCTCTAGATCAAAACCATCCTTCGAATTCGCTTCGCTTGAACTTTTTGATTTCCCTGAGCAGTCTTTCGAGTGAATCTTTTGCCTGAGTCTTCTCAAACCTTTCCTGGGAATGTCTATAGGCTGCTCATCACACTCGAAGTCGAATCTACTTAGGTCGGGTTTCAAAGAAGCGATTGTACTCGATTCACTTGATGATTTTTCACTCGTGGAGTCTTCTGCCTCTTCTGCTAAATTGCTTTTAATCATTGGGAAATAGGTTTCCAGTTTTTCATCCAAATCCAGTTTTCTGATAGTCACTAGTGGTCTACAGAGACACTCTTTCCTTGGACTCCACTTGAGAGCGGCGCAGGTCTTTCGATTTTTGCTGAGCATTTTAATTACTGCTATGAATCCCGTTTTGAGTTCGGCTTCAATGGCATTTCGCCAGATTGAGTTTGGATTAGGCGAACACTGCCGGCATGTGAACTCGATAGTGTCGGGCAAGTAGCTGAGAATTTGGTAGCGTTCGTCTGAAAGGCCTTCGCATACAGCATGGACCCAACAAGAACACTCGTTACATTCCATCATCTGAAAAGACGAGAATTCATTTGAAAAAGTTTTTTTTTTATTATTAAAAATGAACAATTCCAGTAGAATCCAGCGATCACTCTGAAATGGGAAATAAATTAAGTCTACATTTTTACCTTGGTATCAAAGTCATTTTCATTGTAACATCTTTGACATAGAGGACAGTAGTTTCCTCGCTGACGTAACTTGAAGCACATGGAGCATAACGGAAGATTTCCCACATGGACAGTGACTCCTTCGCTTCCACAGCTTTTGCATTTAATACAGCTCTGGCACACATAAGGTCTGTCTGGACTATATAACCTGGCACTGATACCAGATTTGGACAAACATGAATGATGAAAAGATTGTCGACAGCGGATGCAAGATAACTTTGGACCGGATCGAAGCTGGCAGGTTTGACAGACTGTGCAGCGTGGACAGCACCAGTTTGGCTGGACACAAGCGTTCCATTCGCTCGGTTCCAAGCAATAGGCATGATAGGGTTCGCAGCAACACTGACAGTGAATTAGCTGAAAATACAATTAAAGAAAATACAATTTTAGTAGAATAGAATACATACTATAATGTAAATTCAGTTTATCAAATTGTGAGAATTTTAATTAAAATTATGCTTACAGGTTCTCTACCAGCGCTCCCACATAGAAAACAAATGGCAGGAATGTGAAATAGTTCTGAGCCTATGAGTGCAAATCCTTTGGCTCCAACTTCAGCTGGATCATATTGCTCCCAAAAGTTTATGGAAACGGTGTGCACTGTTTCTGCTGCTGGCTTCGGCAAAGAACGCTCCTGTAAATTGATCAAGTTTATATTTAAAATTCCTTGATTTTTTTTACATTGTTTTAGGCATTGAAAAATCCCCCTTTCAATGGAAATGTTACTTACCGCAGTAATATTTGCATTAGAAATTATTTGCTGATTCTTGCCCCTCTTTTGCGATTGTGGAATAAAATTAATATTGCAATTAAAACCCTCTTGATTAGCTTTTTGCATCTCCTTGTCCTTCGCAACTTCCTCCTTCCTTTCAACCGTTTCTTCTTCTTTTTGTGCTTTAGGAATGTTCTTGCCAACCTCTTCTTCCTTTCCATCAATAAACGGAAAGGTCGCAATCGGTTGTCCAAGAGCCACACTCGCGCTTCTACAAACATGTTTCACTCTGGGTCCTTTCAATTCTAGCCTTTGTCTCGTAGGAGCTTGGCCTTTGTTGAAAGTTGGCGATATAACCGTAGAATTTTTCATTTTCTTGCGCACTTTGATCCGATTCTCCTTTTTACGTTTCTTACTCGCTGAAACCAACGTTGGATTATTAAACTTGTCCGTGTTTCTCGTCAACATTCCCCCAATCGTGCTTTGATAATTTGATTTTTGTCCCAGTTCCATGTTATTCCAACTCATTGCAGACTTGAACAAGTTCTTCTCCAAACTATCTTCCGCTGGCCAACCCATATTACAACCTATCAGCTTCTGACTTTGCAAATCATTGTCCTCTAGTCCTAGAGGCAAGGATACCGAAAGAGGATCTCTCATTAAAGGAGGTAACATAGCATTCAGTGCTGTTCGAAGTGCAGTGGGAATATTGTAGCACTTCAGACACATTTTTAACCAACAGGCTGGACATCTAGCTTTGTAGACACACCTCATGAGATTCCATTGCTGACTTCTTACGACTGGTGGAACGAGGCACAATCCGTCGCCTTTATGACACTGAAGGGATGGAAGTATACTATTCATCGATTTGGCGCAGGCTTGACGTTTTATCATTTTACTGATGAATTTACGACAAGATTCGCAACTGTATATGCCAAATTTACGTGCCTGTTTGACGAATCGATAGAAGCGCACTGCTCCACAAACTCCACACTTGACTGTACCGGTGAGACCTGCAAGCAAATATAAGTTTAAGCTGAAATCAGTTGAAGATTAATATCAATTAATAATTGTCAAATTATCTCAAGAATTACCTGAATTAGTATTTCCATTTGTCGCACACTGAGCGTTTGCCATAGAAAATGGTCCTTCGGTTCCACCCAAAATTTTATTATCCAGCTTCAGCCTTGCCTTTCTCAAAATAACTTTCCCACCAGTTAACTTCGTTCCTGTCCATTCGGATTGTTCATCCTCTGAATTATTTTCATGTTCGTTTCCACTTTCCGATAAGGAGCTTTCCGAGTCGAAGTTGTCAGAATCGTTCTTGCAATCCATCGAATCATCCGCAATACACTCATCATTCTTCGTAATCTTCAGACTACTAATTTCGAACGATCCACTTTCCTCGGTGGACACTTGTTTATTAGATTCTTCTGAAGCTTCAGGTACTTTTGCCGAGAGACTTGGACCGCTGGACGTTTGATTGAGAGCTCCTGATCTCGTTTGAATTCTGGAAGACTCTGAATTTGGAACATTGGGATCCGGAAGAACTCTTGAAGAAGATACGCCATTGTTTTTCTGACTTTGGAATGCAAGAGCTTTCGCATCAGTTGCGATTTGCAAGAAATCTTTACTCCTAAGATTGGAATTTTGAGTGATCTTGGTGGCTTTGCTCTTGCCTGATGCATTTTGGGATTTACTCTGTAAACAAAAAGATAATTACATGATAAAAATCAATGTAACCTTAATTCTAGAAATAAAAAAGATTATGAAATGTTTTAATACAATTATGCAATTATTTTCAACTATATCTTTTGTAAAAAATCGTTTACTCACCTGCGAACTTTTTGCTTGTGCGTCTGATAAGGAATCCACTGATTTCTCGTTATTCTTTGTAGTTTGCTGGGAATTTTGAGCACTGAAAACTGAGTTATTTGCTTTTTTCAACTTAGATTTTGTCTGCTTCTCGTTTAATTTCAAAAGTGAACGCTCCAGATTTTCCTCCCCTTCTTTCGCCTTTTTGGCCTTCTTTACCTGCTTCGTAGAATCATTTTCACTGTGCTCTGGACCAGATTTCTCTTCCAATTCCTCGATAAATCTTTTATTCGGCTTTATCACTCTGGAAGAATGAGCGCTGCGCATCGGCAATACGAATTTTTTAGCACTGCTGGACTTATCAGATGATTGCATTTGATTGGTACGTCCATTGCTGTTGTTTGATTTTGCCTTTTGAAGTAAACGCTTAGCAGTATTATTTCGTAGCTGCCTTGTTCGATGATGTCGATCAAGGATATTATTAACAGATTTTAGCACAGGGGTATTAATGAAATTTGAGAATTTTTCTGTATTTTCGTTTGTTGTTAAGGGTGCTTTCTCCTTTGCATAGCCTACGATTGCAGATTTTTTATTTGCTTTGTCACTTTTCTTAACATCCTTATTTTCATCGATATCATTTTTATGATTTTCAGTATCCGAAGAGGAATTTTTTGCATCTTTTTTGAGGTCCTTTGCAATACTACTCGAAGATGGCAGATTCTCGACTGAAACTGGCAATTTTTTCACAGCATTTTTTGCATCCTTCTGCTGCGTTTTTATGTACGATGCAGAAAGCTTAGCCTCTTTGCTGCTGAAACCATGAAACGGTGGATGTTCCTGAAAAAAAGTCTGTTTATTTATTTATATAAAATATAAAAAATTAGAAATTGTTTCCTTGTTGCAATAAAACGAAGTGGAAAATTGGTAAAAACCTTAAGGTTACTTCAATGTCTCTATTTTTTTTAAATATAGTGCGAGTTATATTTATTTCTATATGCAGAAAAACGACTTTTAATAAAAAAAGATCTTTTGATGTTACAAAAACTAACAATGTGAAAGAAACATATTGAAACTTGTTATGTAATAAAAAATAGTTACGATACATAAATCAACATATTTACGATTAAAGTTTTAACACCAATCAGAAACAATTTGGGGACGTGCCATTTTTCAGATGTGAGTGCCAAATTGCTCAATTTAGAAAAGAAAATTATCTCAGATTCATGTTGTACCGAGTCCAATAAAAATTGAATAATCATGTCTAATTTTTCAGCAAAACTGTAAAATTGTAAATTTTTTAACTTGGGAAATGGAATGGTTTTTAAAATTGTAGTAAAATGTGAACATTGGTAGACTTTAAAAATAGAAACGTTGGAAAGTGAATTTCAAATTTTAAATGTATAAAATAACAACTTCAACTTCAAACAATTTGAAAAAATTTCGAATTGAATTCCCTAAAAATTGCATAATATCATGCAATATCAAGTGAAAATTTAGGTTTACATAGATTTTTCTATTGAAATAAACAATTTACCTATAAAAGTATAAATTTACTTTATGTAATTTCGAAATTAGAAAACATTCTTGATTATTTATAAATATCCATATACAAGCTGATACAAATATGTTCATTATTCTGGTTTTAATAAAGATCAAGACATACAATATTGTACAGGGATTCTTTTAACTATAAAAATCCATGATAAATTGTAACTTCCACATAATTCCACACAATTTGAAAAAAAAAAAAATAAATTAAAAAAAAAACTAGATCCCAGAATTTCAAAAAGTACCACCTCATCCTAAAAAAAAAAAAAATAACTCCTCTTTAAAACTGACAAATCACTTCAACAGAAGAGCATCATTTTGGCGCTCTTTGCTACAATTATATTATTTTTAACAATGATTCCAGTAAAGTACACAATGAACATAAAGCCGACACAGAGCTCTTTTTTAGCAATAATCAAGCATCAAATTCAAGCGCTCCAAAAAGACCTTGGAGGTTAGGAACCTTTTAGAATCGAAATTCACCAGGAAAAATTTAAAAAACACTTTCAAAATCGGTTCAACCCGACACCCTAGAGGTTTTACGATAAAGTTTGACAAATTGGAAAGGTCGGCGTCAGGAATTTTACGCATAAGGTTAACCTTCGTCGTGAACCAAATCAAAGTTTTTTTCGCGATCGAATCGGCGCCGTATGCGTCCCTTTGGCGCTCTTAAAAAGCACAACACAAACAATCTTGAGCTTCTTAAAAAAATTAGTCTCTAAATTGCCAAGAAGCATTCATCTCGATTTGCGCGGTATGCGCGACATACAGAGAGAGGCGCGAATTACCTTTTCGTTGTCACCGAACGTCTCGTTGAACAGGGAAAGTCCGTAATAGATGTTCTCTGCGACGGTTACGGAATCACTTTGGGTCACTTCTGGCCAAGCGAGAACCTTGATTCGCTTCCTGGTGACCGTCTTCGGCGGTTTCCCGGGAAATTTGGACCTTCCCATGTTCACTTTTTCTCAACGATCAACCTTCACCTCGCAACTAAATTGTGAATCCATTTTACGCGATATGCTTGCCGAAGCACACACGAACTCAACAGAACTCAACACTCATCAACACTCAAGTCACTCAACTACATACTTTGCAGTTTGCAACTACTCTCTCCGACACTTGTATCCGCGGCCAGGGGTCGGAACATGCGAGGCACTGATTTCCATGTAAATTATTTAATTTACGAAGAGAATTGTAAAATTACATGTAAGTTATGCAATTACGGTACAAATCAACAAAACTAGGGACGTAAAAGACAAGATAAATTCTTGTAAAAAACCATGTCATTTACTTTGATTATTTTAAATTCTCAACCCTGTTCAACACATACGGAACTTCTGACTTCGGAATACTTCGGTAATTCTCGTACACACTCGACAGCGACATCCAAACGCGCGGATTGTTGAACGGGGGAAATAAAGAGTCATAGAAGCACGTATGGATGGTGGATAAAAATCTGACTGTACGACGCTCAGTGAAAGAAGTGGAAAGATGTTTGCGCGTCGGTAGTCTCACACTCTCACTTGCATTGACTTGGGTATTAACCGTATTAACCTTGGACTTGAGGCCACCGCTTTGTCTGTCGAAAAATTGCCCCGTTTAGAATTTTTTTACAATTGATTCCACTCGATCTCAAGGTCATTTTATATGAGATTTTAAAAAGAGGGTGCAACCCTTATTTTAAAGTGCATAGGGTGCTTGAAAGTAGATGTAACGATAGGGAGAATTACATTAAAAGCTTTTGCACGCCCCTGCTAACAAGGCGCTGGCAACTCGTCGACATGTGTTTTTTATTAATTCACGGTCACTATCTACGCTTTTTTTATATTTCACAACAGACTTTTTTATTTTATATAAATTCTGTTCTGAATACACAAGCTTTTTAGATCTAAAAATAACATTATTATTCAATAATGTAATTTAAATAATTATAATTACTTAATAATATAAAAATTATATTTTACAGTTTTTCATGTATGAAAAATTGTTTTACTTAATTATAGATTTTATTACTTATTTTAACAAAACTCGGAGATTCTTTGCATTGGAAAAAAATCTCTATTTATAAAATACCGTTTTTATAAGATTTTGACATAGAATAAAAAAAAATACTTGTCAATTTTCTAAAACAAATCGGGTTCAAATGTGGTTCCTCAATTTGAATTTCGCGCCATTTATAAAACTGATATAACCTCAAACTTTTAAATGAAGAGAGCATGAAACAAGTACATCAAGTACATTAGTACATAGATTAGTGCGTATCGTCTGGTATCGTGCGTATTGTGCTTATCGTCGATGCGTACACTCATCGTCATATATGCCTTAACATTTGTCTCTCACTCCCTCTCGTTTGTTTCAAATTTGAGGGAGTGAGATCAAGTGAGATGCAAATATCTGCAAATATGACGATGAGTGTACCTACA
>JAUEJJ010000017.1:13334226-13359505 GCA_032164275.1 Synergus coniferae | reverse complement strand
GAAATAAAAGCTTTAAAATTTGAATAATTTTTGTGCTATAAGTAGCATGTTTAAAAGTTAGCGCCTTTGCCTCCTTTCAAAAAAATGAACAATGTATGTATTTAATATCGTCTGCTACTTGTTCTTGTTGTCACTCATTTAGTGCTTTAGTTACCTTCGTTACGTGAGTTCATTCCGTTCATTCATAATTTTTAAAAAATATTCTCTGTTTATTTTGCATAAAAAATTCTAAATTTTATATTACCTTGTTGAAAATATTTAATACAAAATATGAAAATATTTGTTGCAATTAAAACCAATCAGTGGAATTAAAGATTTGTTGTGAGTGTTGTAACCTAACCTAAAATTATGGTATGTTTTCAAGTTGTTTTCTATTTACGTTTTAATTAAAAATTTCTTTCCCCTTGAGCGTTCTAATTTGTTATTTAAATATTTTAATAGTTAACACATTTATTTTTTCCTTTTTTTTAAATAAGAGTATGCTTAAGGTTTCAATGAGAAATGTTACAAAAACTTTTGTCATCATTTGAATTTGACATGTGCTCCTGCTCCATAATTTGGAAAACATAGGTAGTATAGGCCATAGGGTATAACATTTTTAATTAAGTGTCATCTTGTTAAAATCAATAATAAATTGGATAACTAGGTGACGAAGGAAGCAATGATCTGGTGGAGTTTTGGAAACACGTCACTGCAACATCGTTAGTCTAATTTCCTTCTGTATTCAATCTGCTCACAAAACAAAAACTAAAAACATTGGAAGATTGGAACAGTCTTTTTTATGTCAATGCCACTCCTATCTTTCAATTTCTTTGAACACATTAAGCTCTCGCACAATCTAGCGAAATTCATGTCACTTCTGTTTTCCGGAATTTGCAGGTATTATTGTATTCATTTTCTCATTAAAAAACCTAACATAAAAAAATCGTTAAGTATGAATCTTTTAGGTTCTTGTAACCCAATACTTTCTCTTATTAATTATGAGTAATTAGGTATCTAAAAATTGGTTTTCTTTTCACATTTTTGTTTGCTTTGCATTTATGTTTTAAAATATTATGCATTTGTATTTTTTTTGCGAAGGTGTTAGATGCTTCATTACATAAAATAGATCGAAAGAATTGAAAACAATGAAGATGCTTACGGGAAAACGATTACAGCGATTGGAAAAGAAAAAGAAGAAAATGGCAGCTTTATTAGAAATCACAAAATTAAATGACAAGGACAGAGAAGCCAAAGCTCTTGCTATTAAACAAGCTGTAAGTTTTCTTTATTATATTTTAAAAACAGTAAATTATTGCAGTGATATAATTATTTTTTAAACTCGCTGCCATCAAGTCATTTTACAATTTCTTATTCTTTTTAGGAAATGAAAACAAATATGTTGAACAATCAAAGTGAAAGTAACGAAATGTCGAGTGGACAGAGTCCAAATCGGAAGAGACCTTGTAGTGGATCATTAGATAATTCGAATCCAGAGATTGTCAAAGAGGAAACTGATCTGAAAATTGCTGAGAAGCCAGAACCACTTACGAATAAGAAGCCTAGGTATATCTTTTTAAATTTTTAATATTTAATTTGTAATTTTACTTTAATTTAATTTCAGCTTATGTATATTAATTTCGAATTCTGATGTTTTTTACTTGTTAATTTTTAGATTAAGTGGGGAAGAGTATGCATTATTGAGAGAAGAACTGAGGGAACGTAGAAAAAGAATGAAAGTAATACCTCGACTTCGTCTTAAAGCTGTTGGAGAAAATGCTAGTTTAAAAACTGAGAACATCATCAAAGATAGGATTCCAATATTTTTAAGCGATGTACAACATCTTTTACTGTATTCATTAATAGGCAATCGTTCTCCCTACTTACCGTTCAGATGGTGCTTCTTGGAGAAAAATACTAGGGTGAGAAATACAAAATTGGATACAGCATAATTAAAATAATATTAATAAGCTATACTTTATTACATTATTTTGTTTGTTTGGTTTAGTTATCACATACGGTGGTTCTTGTTGTCGAAGGCCTTTCTCTCTATCATTTTATTACTTACGAGTCAATGTTTCCACATATAACCTCTAATTTGGAACATAAATTAGAACTTGTTACTCCTGCAGCTTATGGAGGTTCTCTTGTTGAAGAACTCGTAGCTGTGCCTCTCACAGGAACCCAGAGCTTTAAATTAATTCAACGTAATTAAAGAACTTATTATTTCTTAATAAAATGATTTGAACAAATTTTTAATAATTTATATTATGGTATAAATTCTTTATATTTAGAATTTGGATCACTTGAAGCAGCAATGCAGAGTACAGGAGACTTAGTTAAACTATTGAAAACAGTATTTCCAATTAATCCTCCGGTAGGAAGTGATGGGAAAGCTTTATCGAAATATGAAATGGGAAACTTGCCACCAGATGATAAATTTCCTCGGACCCAACTTCTCCTCTCGCCTTGGCAACTTGTAGAAGAACAGTATCCTTTGCCACTTAAAAGTGAATTAGCAAACACGTAAGTGACAAAAGACAAATGTCGAATGGTCATTTTTGTTTTTAATAAAGAATACTGGTTTCTGATGTTTTTTGTAGATACCGTGAGTACGTATTAACAAAGGACATATACGTGGAAGCTACTGCAAAATCTCCGATGTTTGGTGTAGACTGTGAAATGTGCAAGACAAGCAGTGGAACATCGGAGCTGACTAGAATATCTATCGTCGACGAAAAGCTGAACGTAAACTTTGAATTATTTGTCAATATTTAAATATTTATATCAAGAAATTGTTAATTATGTTTGAGAAGTTTATTTTTTAAAAATAATTTATCAATGTATAAGAAAAGTAATATTCACTTCTTAATCGTAGACAATTTACAACACCCTGGTAAAACCTGAAAATAAAATCACGGACTACCTGACTCAGTACAGTGGAATAACGAAAGAAAAGCTCAAAAATGTGACAACAACCTTGGCAGATGTTCAGCAAGCTTTGAGGACTATACTTCCACCAGATGCGATTCTCGTTGGGCAAAGTTTGCAATTCGATCTTCATGCTCTAAAAATGATGCATCCTTACGTTATCGACACTGGTGTCATCTTCAACATTTCTGGTGTCAGGTGAAACAAAAAATATACTTGATTAACAATGCCGTTTTATTTATTATAGATCGTAATCGTAATTTCTAATGCTCATTGAACTAATTTTTACTGAAGATCTCGAAAAACAAAGCTTCAGACTTTAGCGAAAGAATTTTTGGGAATTCGAATTCAGGAAGGAAAGAATGGACACGATTCAATTGAAGATGCAGCAGCCTCTTTGAGATTGGCACAGCTAAAACTTGCCAATAGTATAGAATTTGGAGATGCGGTTCTTTACAGTCAAAGAAAGATGGAGGAAAGGCTATATGAAGCTGAGTTGAACAAAAATGCGAACAAAAAATTGTTGGAAAAGGCTCAAATTCGCAACTATGGAATGTCACTTTTCAGTCACGTAACAAAGGATAAGAAAACTGCTGCTATAATTGGTTGTGATGGAGTAATGAACGAATACGCAGGGTACTTAAAAACATCCTGTCTTAGTATTATGAATGATAGTGAATTTGACAAGGACGATCAGGTAATGTATTCAATTTAGATGAATTATTTTAAATCAAAAGGACTTGAAAGGTATCCATTTATTTGTACATAACTGCGTAATCATCAAAACAAACATTTCGTTTTTTTTATTATGTTGTTATGTAGAGACTATTCTCACTTTTGATATGCAAGGTCTAAACTTAAAAACGTTGAGTTATTAATATTTTTTTCAGGTTCGCCTGGTAATAGCAGAGGGAAATAAACACGCAGTGAATCGAGCTTCTCAAATTGCGATGGAACATGCTCTTACACTTTGCCACCTTAAAATAAACAAAGAGCAATTAGAAAATGATCAAGTGGAAAGAACGTTTCGTAAGGTTAATAAGTGGGTGCATAAACTTTATCAACATACTGCAGTCCACGGACTTGTATGCGTCGTTTTTGGTGGAGAAAGTAATGCTGCGAATGGAGCTTGTTTTTTAAATGTGAAAAAAAATGTGAACCCGTTGCATAACAATTTGGGTTGTGCCTAGAATTCTATAATCAATAACTGCAACTTGTTAGAACTGTCTGGAATAAATCTCTTTATGAAAAGCACTTTTTTCTGTAATTAGTAATATACTTCGCAAAGATATTCAGAAACTGTTGAGAGTAGTACAAGCGGAAATCCGTCACATTTTGTTTGAATGTTTGCTAGACATGTACATTGTATGTACAAACAATCGTATTGTCAGTTAAAATTTTGATACTATTTAATTAAGGACCTTATTTTTCGATTATTTGATGAAGAGGAGATATTTATTTTTAACTCAATATTGTAAACTCTTATTAAAGTAAAATAATTTTATTATTTATATTTATCTAAATTAGAACGCTCGAATTTTCGCGCCTTTTTCATTCTTTTCAGTCAACCAATAGGAAACCCTCCAATTTACGCGCCGTTTTTACCGCCGAGCCAATGCGCAAGCGTCGAACATCACGTGACCATTAATAATTTAAAATTCAATATTTTCAAGTTTTTGTTCATTTTCAAACTTACGTATGAAGAGTGGTATAAAATTTATCAAATATAAGTATCTTGACTCCTTAAATTACAACTTTAAAGTCAAATGAACGCACAAAATTTAAATAGTGAGAATTCACTTTCAAATCCTTGCTTTTTCCGTTGGCGGAAAACTTCCATCAAAAGAGGAAATTATTTTCGAAAGAATGGGGTTTGATAGCTTTTTATCATCCACTATGATCATCACTATGCTGATTTTTCTCATTTATTTCATATATTTTTTGTGAATAGTTGATATTAGTTTCAATATTTTTAGTGTTTGAATTTTCAGTTTTAAATTATTTTATTCAGGAATGAAATTCAAAATATTGGATAATTTGATGATTTATAGCTTCACTCTCACTATGCATATTAAATCAAATTGTGTTTTAACAATGTATATTGATTTCCGTGGCTTGTGGACACGCCACTTCGAAATAATTATCACCGCTTTTCAAAAAGCCATTTTTCAATCTCCTCGAATACTTTATTGCGAGATGCGAAATGTCCCACATTGCCAATTAAAAATTGTGAAATCTGAATACGATTTCGAGGGCGCACGAAAGAGTGACCTCGAGTGATCGTGTATGGTGTATATTTCATTAGCCGAAAAGGTGAGAGTCTTAATTTTCCTCAAAAAATCTCTGTTTCTATGTTAAAAATTGAATTATATACAAATCAGGTGTAATAATTTTAAATTAGAACAATTCATACAATTCTAAATTAAAACCTTTGAATTTAAAAATTTAAAATTGGACGTATTAGAGGGAAAATAAGGGAATCAGTTCCGTCAATCGGATTTCATTATATTCTCTTATTTGTACAGAAATTTGTGACTGAAATTGGCAGAGGGTTCATAAAATTAAATAATTTTTAATATAGTTAAACAGAACTAAACAGAACATTAAAATATAATCATATAAGGAATATATGTTATTATACTAAATACTAAAGCATTTAAAGGTGTAGAAACTGTAGTAAATTAGTTGTCTATTTTAAAAATTTGTATTTATTTTTAATAATCAAAATATTGCCAAATTAATAAAGAACGTATGTGAAAGTTTTCACATTATACAGTTTATTTCTACTGCTTGTAACTTTCATAATAAAAAACAACTTTAATGGTAGAATTTGACCTTTAAATCGAATTTAATCATGAAATCACTGATTAAAGGCTGTTGAAATCCTCTTAATATTAAGTTTTTTTATATGTATGAACAAATAATTTTATAAAATTTCCAGCTTGAGTCTCTTTTGTCCAAAAAATTCCTTGACCCAACAAAGAAATGTATTTCATTGCTCTTAGAATTGTTTTGCATGTAGGCGTGAAATATCGGAATTTTTCGAAATCCTTTATAACCCGGGCCTGATAAAATCACACACATACAATTTAAATTCATATTATCATACATAAAGATCAGAAACAAAAATATTCATGTGTATTCAATTGTGGTCCCACATATATGCGAAGGACTGAGAAGAGCCAGAGTCATGGGCCAGCTCGAAAGAAGCGGGACTTTCAGTTTCTTTTGGGGTCCCGCGAGTGCAAGACCGAGCGCAACAAGCGCGATATTACACGCGTGAAAGTTTCACTCGTTTTGTCTCAGCATCCAGCAGATTCGCAGGTACGCGTTTTTTGCTCGATTGCCAAGATCATTTTATTGCGTGTGAATGTGTGTGGAAGTCACGATCGAGCTATTCAGTGAAACTAAGTGCAACTTCAGTGCATTTTTCGTGCTTTATAATTTATGACTCTCTTAGTAAAGGTCAAGAAGGAATTATTAGCACACAATGAAAAAGAAGCTGTTGTTTCTCTTGAAAAATTCGTAAACAAGTTACTGTTTATATTACATAACATAATATATCCGTTTCACACCATTTCTTCATTATGCAATATTCCTATGTCCTAAATTGAAAGATGTTTTTCTCCACATAGAAAAAGGTATATTGTATGAATTTCAGTTTCGAACTGCAAAAGTCGTGAGTTCATCAAACTACTAGGTATAGTTTCGAAAGTTTTCAAAACAATAGCAATTAGTTTAAAGAGCTCTGCTTAAATTCATCTAGTTTCAAAACAACCTAACACATATTAAAAATATATTCAATATAGATTTAAAAATTATTGTAAAAAAATCTTTCTTTCAATTGGGTACAAATATTTAAATATATTTAATATGTATAAGTCCTCTTAAAAATTTTTAACTTTCACATTAAGATTTATCTTGAAATTCAAAGGTCTTTATTTGCTCCATTGTTTGCAGTTCTACTTCTTCGAGGTGCTAAGACTAATGGAAGAAACTTTCATAATTTCTTTAACCGAAATCAATGTATGACACAGTCAGCTATCACTTTTTTTGCCACCTTTCATCAATCCATTTGTTGTAACCTATACAGTTAGTGAATTCGTAATCAGTATGTGCGTATGTAGTAAGTACTCTATAATCGACGCAACGACTTGTCGTTGCCAGGAGCCTCAGGCTCACGCATATGTTATACTATCGAAGGACGAAGATAATTTGATCAACATTCGAAAACATAAACTCGTGATTCGCTACTTCTGTCATAATTATTGATCGTGTCATCAGAAAATCTCTCGAAAAACTGATTTGCATCTTCTTTTCGTTAGGAAAGTCACTTATCGAAACAATAGTCCACTCGATTATACCAAAATTTTCTAAAAGCAGAATTTCTTCATCCTTATTAATTACTGATTTGAAATTTTTAGTGTTTTGCACGCAAGTTTTATCCTTACTGAAAAACACTTTCTAAATTTCACTGCTCCATAGATCCTTCCGCTTTAGGCTATATGGCCTATAGCCCTCTTAGTGTATTCAGAATTCATTTCCGATTAATATACTCTCTAAATCTGAATCAACGGAATTTCGCTGATTCTCAACTACAAGTATACCTACCACTTTAAGTAAATTTTATTAATTTTTGTTTCCGTATTCAACTTCATTTATAACACTTGAGCATACTAAGTCGACTCATTTATGAGACTTGTACGTGCCTTTAATAATACTTTTTATCTCTTTAATTTTTTATTCGAAAATGTGCAGTTTTTAATTCGTTTAGGACCCAAGTACATTTTAATCACAATTCATGAGCTAATAATACAGGAGATTTTTATGAGACACGTTGTAAATTTCGAACGTGATTTATCTCGCGTGATATTTAATTGAGTGCATTTTCTATTATTCTGATGCATAACTTAATAACTGAGTATGGACATTTGAGTCTCCTTTGTCATTTAGGTTGTTGTAAATCAGAATATTGTGGATTTTTGTAATTACAATTGGAATACATTTTATAGACGATATCCGTATTAAATTAAAAGGTACCATGATGAAACAAATTGTATTTTTTAAACGGTAATGAATTTTAGAATGCGAGAGTGAGCGATATACATTAATCGAGAAACGTTTTTAATCAATACTATTGATAGCACATAACAGTATAATATAATAGAGATAGAAACCGGTATTAAGCGTAACGCCAAGTCTTTTGTCTTGCAATGACTTGTGCGTTAAATCCCAAATCACGTACGAATACCATATTGAGTACATATAACGTACACCATGTGCGTACATGACGTAATCTGGGAGGGCCATTTCTTAAATATACTCTACGCTCACATCAGCCGCGAGGCAATTGTCATTTTTTTTACTTTCTCCAGTGAAAGAAAAAGCATATATAATAGTCATTTGGCTCTAACATCATCTCACCGCATTAATACCCTTCCGTGAATACCTTTTCATATACATCCGACAGTTTCAAATTCCACTTTTGAGTTATTACACAGTAAACAATCCGTAATTACAATCTTCAACGCACATGACAAATATTATAGAGAAAACGTGCGGTAATGAATCCGTTATGCACCATCAGGATATAAACAAATTTATGCACTTCGTACATTATAGGAAATGTGTATCGATATGATGAATAATTTATATAATCGAACTTGTATGCTGTTCCGCATAGTATTTATCTACTTCATTAAAACCTTTTTAAACATGTAACGTATAAAAATTCAAAAATTCAAAATAGAAAATTCACATCAAAACTGAAAATTAATTAGTAGTTGGACAGTTGTAAGAATTCTGTACAAAAAATAAACTGAATATCAAACTAATCACCAACTAATAGAATCTTCATAGAAAGTCTTACTAAATAATTGGGTTGAATTTTCAGACGACTAGTCTGATGACTTTATACAGTTGACTGGGCTGAAAAATGCTCTGGTAAAAAACAGGAATTGAAGAAATTAATTTCGTAGACTGAGATTATTTTCCTGCTTCTGTTTTCATTACAGAGAATAACAAAAAAACAAGAGATTAAACGTCCACTTTCGTTAGCACATATCTTTCGCAGAGTTTTGCACTTCTGCACTAAATGGATGATATTTCTCAAGTGGTCGCTCTCTCCTCTCGTTTTGCCATGTTCGCATGTTCGATTGACAAGTGAAAAAAAGAACCTAACGAAATTCTTTGCCCATCTGAAGAGAATGATCGGAGGTCACTCGATTCACCTCATGTTGGCCTTATAAGCATCTCATCTTTTTTAGAAATCGCTTAATGAGAAGATAAGCAATAGATTATGTCTTTGGACCCTGTATGACACGTGAAAGCGGCCTTCCCGCATGTCATGATGTATTCTTTTCGGTCCCTGCGCAATCATCAAAATTGGGTATACATGCGATATATATATATATATATATATATATATATATGTATACATTTCGATCTGTAATGAATTGACTTCAGTTTCGAAGGCAGTTTTCAACAGTGCGGCGAGTTTTCACGAGACGACCCTGAGTGAGTTCGAGTGAAAGTTTGCGAGTCAAATATTTTCACGACTGCTCCCAGGACGAGAGATCTCCCTCGCAAGTCGAGATACTGACTCCAGCACTTGTCACGATTTTATGCCAATCAGTATAGTCCGTTGCACTCTAGAAGTGCCTACTGTAATAGACGAGTAAATTGGCCTTTTAACTTTGATAATTCCACTATCTTCAGTGTCATTATCTACTAGTGTTTTCTTCAGTCACCTCTTCTCCAGAGATAACTTCTTATAATTTCTCCTTCAATCTTCTAGTTTATATTCAGTAATTTAACGATAGTTCAAGATTCCGCGCATTTTCAAATTGAAATTGATTGACATCTGTGTTTTGTATAAGGATGTGGTTTATTTCAAAAAGATTTCGATTCAGAATGTGGTATTGTTGAATGTGTTAACTGTTAAACATCAAACGAACTATAGTCACTTGTGATTCCAAACAGACTACCAATGTTATTCTTCACATTGTTGCTCAACATTCTAAAGTAAGTGTGAAGTCATGAGAAGCTGACATGTCTACATGAATGTGGATGACTGTCAGTGGAATGCGGGATACAGAGATAAACGGCACGCGCGCACTACTGATCCAGTGGGTATGGGCATAATTATGTGTTACCAGAGTGTTACTCTTTATTTATTTAAAACCAGCGCGAGATTCGCGCTGGTTTTACGAACTATCTTGTAATTGCATCTTTTTAGGTGTGACTAAATTGAGCAAGTTTCTTTTAGAATCTGTATGTTGATTCTAAGATTTATTGATTCCAAGAAATATCTTTATTGTTGAAAATTTTACTGTTTAGAAATTACTGCATTAGAAACATTGGACTTGTACTTGGCATAATAAATGCAAATAAAATTGTAGTTATGCAGTATTTTAATTTAAATTATGCAAAATAGACTCGGAAGAGATTAAATTAGAAGATTGTGTAAAAAAAGAAACACTTTCTTTTCGAGTTTTCAATTATGGTCTTGGTTTCAATAGTAGACCCACATTTGAATAATTATATAGGACTGCTGTTTCAATAATAGATCCAGTTTCGATTAGAGATCTAGTTTCCTTTATAATAATCCTTTACAGTTCCACACCATTATTATACAGTTGGTAATTGGAAGTTCAGATTTCCGTATTATAATTAAAACACGTCTGATTTGGAAATGGGAATTCATTAAACACCCGTGATCAATGCATTTTTTTAAATGGAAAATAACTGAAAATAATGCACAAAAACCCCAGTATCCGACCACTTGAATCAATCTGCTGGAAATAATTTCGCATAATTTTTATCTTTCTTATGCAAACTTTCGTTCATGCAATTGAATGCGTATATACTTTTAAAATATAGAAAATGATGTCATCTTCTAACTTTCTCCAAAACGTTTCAGTACTTATACTCTCTCTAGAAAGAAAATTTCTTTCGTTTAGGGTGTAACTTGAAGCACCCATTTCAGGAAATCCATTATTTTGTCCATTTACAGGACATTCTATCACTTTTATTTTTTTTGTAAATACCTTTCAGTAAAAGAAGTTTTCACTCGAGTGTATAATCTTCATTTGGAAGCAAAGTTTAAAAAGTTTTTCTCGAAAAGGAGAAGAGTACCTATATAATTATAGAAAAAAAGGAATACATTTGAAGAAGCTACAGACACAAAAGTTTGAGTTCGCACATACCTGTGATGTAAAAGGGAAAGCTGAAAGCATGCTCGTTGATTGTGGTACCTACTTTTTTCGTGTCGATCGGTTATCATAACATAATGTGCGTTCTTGAAGTGGATCAGCATAGTCGTATACAAGAATCAAGTACCTTTCATTAACAATTATTATTACAAGTACTCAATGAATGTTTCAGAATGAAGAAGTCACATTTCATTACATAAATTTTACCTCAGTCTTATGGAATCCTTTTCACTTTAATTCCAAGGTCATAGACTTTCGTTAGCCCACAAAACCGGTGATTCTGTCTTAAATTTCAGAAACACTTTAATTTCAATGGTAAAGAATTTTCAAACAATTTTGAGAATTTTTAAAGAGTTTTTTTCTGATTCGGTAAAAAATTCGGAGATATAATACAAGGGATTTCGGTAAAAATAAGATAATTATTTTTATAAAAAGTAGTAGGAATGACAGTTGTTGCAGTAAATTTTATAAAGGAAGAAAATTTACGAGATCAAGAAACGAAAGAAATACGAAGCCTATGGCGCCAGAATATTTTATGGCGAACATTTTACATTCCATGGGATTGCTCAATATTCTTTATAGCATACATAACTTTAATGTGCTGTTATATTACAAATGCCCGTAGAAAAATATTTAGTCGTAGGTTCCAAATTGGAAATAATGGTATATAATAGTACATAAAAATTATTAGTAAATAAGCGAGTAAAAAACTGTTCGAAAATGAGTGAAGTACTACTTGCGAAAACATTCATGAATTTATTTTTATACGAATTATTCTCAAAATTCCTTTAATGCGAAGTTTTATCTTTTTAAATGTATTATTTTAAAAGCTTAATATATAAGATTCTTGAAAGAACATAATATTTTTTCAAAAGTAAAAGAAAATTCCGAAGGGTTGACGACTCATAAAATCAGGTGTTTTGAATTCACTTGAAATCGCTGGAATTTTCTTGAAATTTCCTGAAGTCAGTGAAATCTTCTGAAATAATTGCAATTCTACAAAATATCTTGAAATTAGAAGTACAATTGATCGGTTGAGTCGTAAAGCTCTCGGAAAATTCAGGTAAGTGACGAGTCGTAACTTTCAATTATTTTTAAAAAGATTCTTCTTCTTTAGGGTTGCTGAAGAATAGTATCAAGCACGAATGAGCCAAAGGACCATGCTAGGGTACCAAGAATGAGAATTGGAAAGAGAAATATGGAATCTGGAGTTTGGCAGTCGTTTTTTAGATAGTATGCCTCTTTGGCTTCTTGCCCTAGACGAACCTGCATCAGACCCATGCGGTAGCATCGTCAGAGATTACCCTCCATCGGGATTAAACCTTTGGACCGTATGAGGGGATGCTAGGACGTGGTAAGGCCTGTTCCAGAGCCGCATCAGCAACGGCCTTGGCAGTTTCCACGGACGAACAACCCACTGTAGAAGGAGGTTTCACACAGTCCTTGTACCAAAATTCCAATAGGTTCAATCCTAATACTGTCCTCCCGATAGCAGGAATCGATGTTCAAGTAGAATGGTGAGACTTTCTAATATGTTAGGTTCAAGATTTATTATGTTTAGTTTTTTCCATGCTTGCAACTCATTTTAGGCGAAAGTAGGAGAATTGATCAAACGAGTTTTCTGTTAAGAGTAAAGCTGGTTTTATGTCAAGATTTAAAGATGGCAAACTAGTTTTCGATTAAAACGCTAATGATGATGATGATGATGATGATGATGATGATGATGATGATGATGATGGTGATGATGAAAGAGAGAGTGATTAATTGTTTATTCAGATTTATATTTATCATGTAGTTTTAAAGCAATGTTGTCCTAATTAATGATTTCATTAAGTAGGTTCAGTCTTCGTATCTCGTTCTTAGCAATGTGAATCGTTGCAGGATAGAACCAGATTCCTTAGACGCCGAAGTGTCCGGATTAGTGACCAGCTTGCCGACATCGCAAAATCCGAAAAGATGTTATCGAACGTCGACGAGTTCTGGATATTCCAGTCATTCACCGCCACTTTCAGCCACATCCTATTCCTGCTGCAATTCAGCCACACCTCAACAAGGTGCGGTTGGGGTACCAGCGACCAACTCTGTCAGAGATCAAGGATCTGGATTGGCTGTCATTCACGAGGGAGAAACTATCCCACGTCCTATCTGGCCCTGCATTAGCAGCGATCCAAGAAAAATCCACCATGAGGGTTGTTTAGAGAATAACGCAGATGGAAAAGGTACAACAGCTTGATGAAAGGGAGAAACTAATTTTTTCTGACAATTCTGATAATAATTTTCTTCGATACAGAGCCAAGAATTTCACAATTTCGTTTTTGAATTCAGGATTTATTATTTCTTCCTCAAAAAGCTTTTACACTATCTTATCTTATTCATTTGCCTCCTCGACTTTAAGTGGTAGATCAGAAAGACAAAAGAAATTGCGGAATCCTTACGTAAACGGACGTGACGTGTGAGTGCCAACAAGTACTTAAGAATGCTTTTACACACAACGTTTCACGTGTTAATTGGCTTTTAAGCCGACAAGTAAGGACCTTGAGATTACGGAAATCCTGTACTTAAATTTTCTGCCGGCGTGAATCGTCAGACATTTTTGGGAAATTCTTCAGCCTTCAATTAAAAATTTAGCTTTAGTTTGGTTTGATTAATGAACTTAATTGGTTTCAAATAAATGGTTTCAACAGGTAACCCTTGTTATTGTTACGGCTATGCTGATCCTCACCCCTATTACGAATGGGACTGTGGGCAAGCTTCTGGATCACTGGCTCAAGATGTGCTTATGGAGTTATCTCAAACGCTAAATTCCGTTTTAGAGGGTGACACCAGTATGACACCGGAAGAAATATTACGAGACATTTCTCGCACAATTACCCAAGGCGTCGACGTATACAAGAAAAATCTCTTCGAAGATCAAATTTATCGCAATTCGTCGACATCAAGTGGGGGAAAAGATTCTTTTTCCACAGAAATGAATCCAATAAATTCAAGGGTCTATGGAAAAACTGAAACCTACCTGAAACCCTTCTGGTCGAGATCTCACTGTCATCGTGAAAAAAGTTCCCCCGGGCAGGATCTTCTTGCTGCGTCGTTTGGAGATCAGGCCAATTCTCGTTTTGAAGATGACCAAAAGACGAAAGAAAGTTCCTCAGGAGTTGTTCTAGTGCCAGATAATCAGGGGTTTTTCTCGAGGAATATTCATTGCTATAGTATTGAAAATTCTAAAATTTGTTCCTGTAGATGTTCAGAGGGTTCAAATGCGGTTTCTAATTTTAAAGGAAAAGATAAGGGAACGGAGTCTGCTAAGAGAAATAGTGATAAGCAGCAGAGCAATTTGAGGAAGGAATATCCATCAGCAAATAACGAATACGCAACGGTGAGTGGATTTAAATATTTTCAAAATGATAACTGCTTACCATAATAATTCCTGGAAAATTGGTTAATTGCTTAAAATTATACAATTAATTTGTAAAAGGCCTCCAAATCAGTTGCAAATGATCACTTTTACATTTACCATTGCTTCAGCAGTTAGATTATGGCGAAGAGGGTTCATCAAGCGGTGGAATTAGTAGATCATCATCGAAAGACAGTTGGTGTCGAGAAGCTGGAATTTTTGAAAAAAGTCTCGATTTCACTTTGGATGGATCACGAGCTGAAAGATTGCGTCGAGCCATAGAAGAGGCAAAACGAAGACGTCAGTGGTGTCGAGCAATCACCACTCTCTTCGGTCTCATCTTTTTCATTTTAAGTGTTGTAATCGTATCCTTATCAGTCACAAAGGGCCGAAAAGTTTTCGGCAGTATGTAACCTGAATGGATTTCCATTAGCTAATGTTCTAACATTAACAATCTTACACCAATAATAATTTAAATGACGTTAAATTACAAAACTTCGCAAAAATGAAAGGTATTTTGAAAATAGAAAAATTACTTTAGCTTACAAATTTTCAGAGCGAGTAAATTATTATTAATCAAAAAAAGCATTTTTTAGATGTTAGAACTATTAAGTTGATTGAGGAAAATGCAGTAAACTTGAGCCATTGTATATGAGAACGTTTACGGCCATAAACTTTAGGCTAATTAATTATAAGAAGATTGTTAGTTATAAAAAGTTATAAAACTCTGAGTTTTATCAAAGTTTTGCCAATTGAATTTGTCATATTCACTTTTAACATTATTAATTTCATATTCCTGCTTCAATAAGGTTTGTAATTAAAGTTACAAAGACCAGTGATTATTATTAAATGCTAAACCTTAGCTTTATGATAAATCTAGAGCAACAATAACAATAGTGATTAAATAATTATTTGAAAATTGATTAGACAACATTATCATCGAATAGTCGCATGGTAGTACTCCACTCATTATTCTTTTCCATGTATCAAAACTTTATACACAAAATTATGTCGAGTAATTTTATCGCAACCTGTGAAACTTCTTTTATATTTGTACAAAAAGAAGATTGTAAAAATTTTCGACTCTTAGTTACCGGTAATACACTATAATATTGAAAGAATGACTCATATCGAAAATATGGCGCGATTGATTCTTATGTGCAGGATGATACTAAGTAACTTTAGTAATTCTCCCTGTACTTCTCAGTACCTTTATATCGATAAGTAAGACGTGCAGGAATTATAAATACCTGCTAGCAATATATATAATGGCTGTGACCATGTCGTCGTTACTGTTTTATTAACCGAAAATTATAGTCATCAATAAAATATTTCAAAAAGATAAACGACGAACAAAAAACTTGATTAAATTTATATACATATTATGTTATATTAATATTATTATATACATAATAGCACTCATAGCCTTCGCATAAAGATAAAAGTGAACTAGTCATGCAGAAATTCGATACGATTAGCACAAGTAATTTCCGCACGAATGGAAATTTCGGACATTAATTCGTAATTACGTTATTTACATTCACTGGAAGTTGGAACAATATAATAATCTTTTAAAGTGTTTCTAAAAAGTGAATTGTAGAAAAATATAGGCAGTATAATATAAAAATTGGTAAAAATTTTACAAAAACAAAGCATTTTGAGGTATTTGCGTATTAATTTGATTCTTGATCAGAAATTTTGACTTGTGGGACTGTTAATGAGTTTCCGTAAACTTTTGGTTGTGATGAGATTGGTCTTTGGACCCTGTCAAGAAGATACGGACTTCGATTTGGTAAAATGTGCCTTACACTCAAAGGACTTGGATTCAATTGTTGTATTTTTATTGGTTCGGTGTATTGATTTTTAGATAAAGCATCGTTTCTCTTTCTTTCGCTTGGAGAAACTGTCTCCAACATTGCTGGTAACTTTCCTCCAAAGAATCGTCGTTTACACACTACTAAAACAACTATTATGATCGTTAGAAACAAAATAAGTACTGTTAGGGCGCCTACAAGCCACCCCAATTTTTGATCTGGAAATTAAAGACATTTCAATTTTACAAAAGCAATTAAATAGTTTATCAAATCAATTTATCAATAGTTTATCAAACGGATAAGGAGAATTTTTATGTGTCGATTTAATTTGGTTTCTCTTACCATCTAATTCCTCCAATAATAAGAGACTATCGTTTCCAAGTTCCACTGTATGATACTCGTTTTTCAACAAGAATTTACATTTCCATTGTCCAAAATCAGAAGGCCCAGGAACAAAATGTAGAGTACAAACACCATCATCATGTTCCATTAACATGTAGTATCTAAATAAGACCGTAATATATAATAATAAATTTGTTTGATATTCAGACAAATTTGTTTGTTTCTATAGACAAGGTTTTATTTTCAATCAAGGAACTCACTTATTTTCGATTGTAGAACTATCGTTTTCCTGTTTTGTAAGAATATCCAATCCATGAATCCATTGACATTGAGTTTTTGGTGGAACAGGGCCAATTTTGCATGCCAAGGTTACAGCTTGATGATGAGCAGCCCAAAGTGTCACTGTCACAGGTTCTATAATATTGACAGTACAATTATGTCTGGTTACATTTTCCCGATTCGAAATTTCCCGAATACCTTGAAACTTTCTTCTAAACACCTACCCAAATACCACAGTATGAATTTTGCTTGATTATAAGCATGATGTGTTATAAATGTAACAGAAAATGAAAGTGCAGCAAAGCAGATGATACATTTGAAATTTGCTTTCGAAGTAAGGAGAGGTGAGAGTCAAAATACGAAGACACATTATAGAAAATTTGTTTATTTCCTAAATTTGTCTACAAATTGTGGAACCACAATTTCAAACGCACAGTTGCTTGAAGTTTATCTCATCGGTTTTTGTTTCCTATAATCGTCAGTCCTTTATACAACAAAATTCGGTGTACAGACAAAAAATATTCTTTTTAGAAGTTTAAATAACTCAGTCAATGTGTTATGGCAATATTGAATTTTAGGATGTTCCTTGCTAGAAGGATGCATTATTTTATATTACATCCTAATATTATTACTTTACATAAATATTTCGTCTAGTCAGTTACTCCTGATTTTTTGGTAGAGAATATTTTCAGTGGTAGTAGAGATAAATGTTGATTGAAGCACGTCAAACTGACGAATAAAAACAATTCGACGATCGATTCTTACGCTTACAGTTTCATTCATCAAGGCACTAGTTGATTAACTTATTTCGTTCCTTAAACAAAATCTTTGGGTAAACCTATCACCTAAATTTACCACACTGTATAGGGGCGATCGATCCAACAAATTGCATACTGTGTATTTTAACATCAGGCTCTTGCATGAGTGATAAAGCAACGGTTGCTCTACATAATGCATTCATGACTATGTTGTAGATATAGCTGTTCTCTATATCTATAATTCTTACTTTCATTTGTCACGTCCAGGTGAAAAAATTCGCGAAGCAAAGCGTGCAATTGTGATACAAATTATGACGTTTTCTGTCTGATAACGAAAAATCTTTAGCGGAAAACAAACTCATTCTCATAAAATGTGATCACAATACAAAAATATATTTTAATGAAATATATCATGATAGAACTCATTAAAAGTATCAATTTCATTGATTAATACTGGCAAAATATTCTATAATAATTTACCGGTATTATTATTTTTAAACTGGTTCGTTATGAAGATTAAAAAAAAATCTCTGACACTACTTGAGTCTTCTATTATTTAACTAAACCGACTTTCTTAAATCTTAAATTAAGACCTTAAATAAAGTAACTATCTCTTTCACACACGTAATATCACGAGGAAAAATAAATAAAATGGAATGACAATGAAGTGAGCTTTGAAAAGGAGAAAATACACATGTACACAATTATCCACATACTCTTACTTATTAATGTACGGAATAACAAATAATGTCTAATTATCTACATGAAAAATTGAGCAGCACTAAGTACGAAAGTTGCTTGGAATTTGCAACTATAAGCTACAAAACGTATTTCTATTCACTTTTGATTCACTCGCAATTTATTGCACAGGATGACAGACTATCTAAATAATTGAGTGATATCTTTCAGGGATCTTAAAGATATTAAAAGTGCATATTGTTTCAATGAAGTTATTGACAGGGGTGGTAAAACAGTCTCGTACTAATTATTAAATATTATTAGGACGGAACTATCTAAGTTTAAAAATAAAAAATTATTGTATAAAATGCTTCAGGTATTAAAAATTAAGCTTAATCTTGCATCAGAAAAAGGAAATGCGACGAGTTATGAAAATGATAACGATTACCTATAGAATAAATTAGGGGTATTAGCCATCGAGAGCTGAGGTAGCATTCGTTTGTGGGCGTGCCATGTTCAAAAATCCAGGTTCAAGATTTCGAGAATACAAAAAAAGGCCTATTCTAAGGAAAATGAAGAATGGCACATTCTCTTGCTATTACAAAAACACTATTTTAGTCCAAATATTAGAACAAACTGATTTTTACATTCTCACCAGAGAGAATGTATTAGATTTGTGTAAAATTTGACCCCCCCCCCGTTTTTGTCAAATGTCCACATTTTGAGAGCCCCTGAACCCAAAAAACATGTTTTTAAGAATGCGTCTGTCTGCAGATTTTTAGTTTGTGTGCACGATAACTTTCGAAAGAATTGACCGTTTGGATTGGCCTTTGGTATACTCTTTTAGTGTCCTAAAATAAAGGTCAAGTTCGTTAGCCAGCCATTTTAGATAAAAATTCAAAAAGTTGGAGCATTTTGAAAATTTTTGAAACCACTTTTCTTTAATTTACGATTTCTATGTATGGATCTTATTAAAAAAGTATAACAATTTATCCTTATGATTTTTTTCGATAAAAAAATAATTGCCAAACTTATGACATTTCGAATATTCAAAAAAACGAAAAAAAAATCACAATTTGAAGCCAAACAACGCTCGATATGAAAAAGTCAAATGATCAAAAATGTTTCTTTTTGAACACTCTACACGAATAGCATGATCCAGGTAGAACCAAGTCTTAGAATAGGACCTAAAGAAAAATGAACTAAAAACTTAATGGAAGCAAATAAATATTCATCTAAATTAAACTCGTATCCAATCACTAGTAGCCTAATAGTTCAGAGTCTCAATAAATATTCTATTTTTCGATTAGGTCAAATAAAGAAGGTACCAATCAAAAGTACCATTTTCAATTAGACTCTTGTCTTCTTAGATCTCTAACTAAAAAAACAGTAGTACCCTCCTTCAATGTGATAATTTCAACACTGATAAAAATTTCAGTGCAGCTCGTAATTGAGAGTCCTTGATCACTTGTATCAGCTTTCCACTGGGCAAACTAAAACGGCATGCTATGTCAATAGCGAAATTTTTTCCACCACCAAACCAAGTGAGTGCGAACAAGTTGTGCAAGATGTCATCGTGGATAGATGGATGCACACTTTCACAATTGTAGAATCGCTGTGATTCTCTCAGGATTCAATGATACCTGGTTCAAGGAGGCTCAACTTGGCTGGGGATGCATCTGTGTAGTTTTGACGACTTCGAGTTTTGGCACCACAAGTCCAAAGTCCCTCCTGTTCAGCAAGGGCATGGCTCAGTCTCACGCTGCAGTCTCGAGCTTCAACTCCAGCTGGAGGAAATTGTTTCACCACTACTGTCGTGTTGGAATTCACTGGGGTCAGTGACCATCGACATTGTTCAACAGCTGATGATGTGACACATCGAAGCTGAACACTTCCTCCAGTTGATATTTGGATGTCCTTGGAAAGTTCCGAAAAGTCCACATCCTCTGAAAGAGGAAGGAAATTATGACAATAAAGAAATAAGTTTTGTCAGAAATTAAGGAATTAAATGATTTAACATTACCTTGCTCATACATTGTAAGCTTAGCAGAAGGAGAAGATAGCATCGTGTTGATTCCAGGAATTGAGACGTGACAGGACCAAAATCCCTGTTCTTTAGCATAGACCCGAGGCAACTTGAGGCTACAATCTCGTCCAACCTCACCCTTACTTGGGAATTCGTGAATAGTGACCTCATCTTCACTTCCGCTCAAAGGCCTCCAACTCCAGGCGCATTTTTCAACACGGCCATTAGTTATACATTTCAATGTGGCTTCTGTGCCAATTTGCACTGACGTATTTTCCGGTGTTTCCACAAAGTTTACCTTGCCTAGATTAAAAATATTAAAGATTCATTAAAAAGTTCACTGATACCAAGAATAAAAGACCTACTGACTGAATTGTGTATAAGTATAATTTAATTTAATTCTATATTAAAGTAAAGCTTTCAACTCCTCAAGATCATTTATACCGATCTCTCAATTTTTTCGTTTCATCAGTCATGCCACGCCTCGAGCCTTTCACATAGTTTACTAATATTTTCGCTTCAGTTGACCCCAGTTGTTGCATAATGATCCCAACAATGTTAATATCCCATTTTAGCATCTTGAGAGCCAAGGTTTTCCATAATTTAGAGAATCATGTCTACATCAATATGCTAAATATCAATTGAATTTAAAGAAGGAAGGTCTAACATGAAATAAAAATCTGTGCAAAACGTTTTAAGTAAACAATGACTTGTATAGCAAAAATTGTCAAATTGATTATCCCAAAAACGCTAAGAACTTTTTATACAGTGCTACTTTTGAAGATGATCCCAGTGCTTCGTCACTCTTATTTTCTATGCAGAAAAGAACGAATTCGAGATTGAACAAAGAGATTATTATGGATCATTGATTATTCATTCTAAATTCCAAGCAATCCACGAATAACAATGTCATTATAAACTATACATGTTAATTATAAATTGACTGTAAAATATAATAATAACTCGTTTAGACAATACTCCTCCAATTCATCATCAGCTCAAGTGCAATTATTTAATTGAGGTGCAGAAAACGCGCATACACCTTGACCATTCATCAATACTGATTTCCGATTGATCGATTATCCTGTACTATAATTAAATTGGCGCCGACTACAGCTCAAGATAAAATTACGTCATAATCACCAGAGGGCAAAAGTGTCACTGTAGCAGGAGGCGCCTCGTGCAGAATTCCATTTGTTGAAAGACGTACGCCACATGTCCACAATCCTTCTTCTTCATAAAGGACATTCTTGAACTTCACCGAGCAATCATGATCTGCCTCTTTGCTGGGTGTAAACTTCTTCACAACTGTTGGATCTTTGCTAGAGTTTGAAGGCTTCCAGGACCATTCACATTGAACCACTGGTTTATTCACCAGACATCGTAAGAATACTGTCTCGCCTGCTGCTATCTGTATTCCGCGAGAAAGTTGTACAAATTCGACTGGAACATAATAGGAAGTTGTGAATGACCTAGGAATTCATTATAGTCTCTGACTTGTACCAGACCAGAATATTTAAAGAGATTTGAAAGAAACTTCTCATATTGGGAACAATGTATAACCGACAAGGAATATATATAGTTTTAGAAAAAAACTGATTAGAATTAGAGTAATCAAAATTACTTTACTTAAATGAATTAAAAATAGACGAGATTCTGATGAAAATTGTTTATCGAGAAGAATATATGAGGTTTTAAAGGTTTGAAGTTGAAACTGTAGATCTGGTTTCTTATACCTTCCGAGATGAGCAATCGAATAGGATTTGCTTGGACAAAAGAGGAGCTGGTGTTTGTACGAGCAGCACAGGTCCAGAAGCCCTCTTGTTCTTGTAGAATGTTCTTGAACTTGATGCTGCACTCGTTGCTCTCATTTCCGAAGGCCGGGAACTTCTTCACCTCGAGATTCCAAGGTTGTGACTGGTTCAACTGGCGCCAAGACCACTGACACTCGCGAACAGGGGTCATTGTTCGGCACAATATCTGTGCCGACGATCCTGCAGGTGCCTCTATTACAGTATCTTGGTTTTCAAAAATAATAGGCAATTCTGCAATAAATATACTCTCAATCAATCCTAGAACAAATCTGGATCTTTTTAAAAAATGCCTGTTATATAAGCTACATTTTTAAAGTGCCAGAGTCATAATTGCAATTTTTTATACATTTGTTGGCTGTACTTTGTAGCTAATTCTACAATCATTTTTAGGATCAAATCTGATCAAAACTGATCAAATGACAATGATGAACAGGACATGCTTAATACATCATAATGGCGGATAAAAAATGTAACATACTCAAAAATAATTATGATAATATGAATAAATAAACACACCTTGATTAACATTAACAATGCTCAATCTGGCCGGCGATGTGCTGATGAATGGGTCATTATCAGAGGCTCTAGCAGCACAAGTCCAGTATCCTGTTTGTTCATGTTTTGTACTTGAAAATCGTACCGAACAATCATTGCTATTGTTTCCAAAAGCAGGAAACTGTCGAACTGGTAGAGATTGCGTCGTAGGGGTAGTCATAATTGTCGAAGTTGTACTTACTATAAAATAAAAGATAAGCAAGATGTTTTCCATTAATAATACCATAAATAAAAAGGGAAAAACTTAGGAAAAGTCTTATGTTACTGACGCAACTTACATGTAGGAACAATTGAACCATCATTAATATCCGGAAGTGGAAGATGCGTTGGGGGAAGAGGCTGCCAGGACCACTGACACTCAATTACAGGATATGCAGTTCTGCATGATAATAATACAGAAGCACCCAAATCGGTTTCTGTATGGGCAGGAACATCCACAAAAATGACAGCAAGTGAAGGTGGTTTAGTTCCTGGAAGGAGATCGTCCATTAGATGACCCTCCACCTTGTCTACTTCTATCGACGTCACTGGTGTGCTCTCGGTAGAATTCTCACTAATCGTCGTTTCAGTGAATTTTTCATCCACTGATTGACCTGAATCAATAAAATCATTCATCAATAAATCAAAGATCAAATAATATGTTGCAATTTAACAACATCTTCGTCATTTAGAAACATTGAACATGATTTTTTAAAATACTGGAATTGCCTTCGCATTAGCTTTTTTTCACAATCATCGACAAAGAGTTGTGTCCTATGTGAAAATTGTTACAAAACATCGTGTTACACATGATCAAACACTGTCTGTGAAATCTATGCAAGGTAATGAATTGACATGAGGAGAACTCAATTGCCTATCTTCTAATGTACATATGTCTACTTTTTGGCTACTGAGTTTTATTGTCAGGAATACTATCTGTAAAGATTACACTAATTTAGTTGATGAGACACATGTTCACATAAGTTTCTGTTATTTCTAGTTGAAGTGTCATGGTCTAACTATTTTATTTTTTTAGTCAAGGCAACAAAGCAAACCAAATCTGCTAAACATAAAGCTACGATTTTCAGACAAACCGTTTTTAAAATCCTCTATAATTATGTTCTGCTCTTTTATTTCTATGGAAGCTTAGACATTGTAAAGAATTTTTGTGGATCACGCCATCCGTATCGCAAAAAGTTTGTGATATTATAATAGTGATTCACTGGAGAATACATTCCAGGCGATCGTATAAGAGATGAGACGAGTAAAAGCCAGTAGTTAAGTCAGTGTCTTGATTCGCTCTAATTCAGGTGCGTGAGATCGGCATAATTTCTCGAAGCCGGTCCCATCGCCGTTGGCACAAGCGAAAATCATCGGGTCGCTCGTTATGCTAACGACATAGCACGAAAGTGAATGCCCTTGGCAATTCACAATATTCGAATACATTTTTTACGACCGGTCAATGCGCCACCTTCACGTTCACTTTGCAAGAATTTGTTAATCGGATGAAACACCCTTGCAAATTTTCAAGAACGCCATAAGTCAAACTCCTGCATTTTTCTGCACGCAAAGGAATTCCTGAATATTTGGATGAATAATTAGCCGAAAAAATGCGGATCTCGCGATTCCTTCGTAATTGGTATGGCTGAGATCAAATTCCTTGATATGCCTTTATCGAAGACGTGCGCGAATCGCCTATAATTTATAACTACGGAAATAACTCGAATTTTTTCAGTTTGCCTTTTTATAGTCGTAATATGCGGTCCTTTTATCAGTATATATTTTAAAAAATGCATGCCATTCAATAATAAAAAGCATTTTTTTAAAATGAAATCAAAATGGAAATGTTTCTTATCTGGACTTAGTCACGATTCGGATTACAATGAAGAGATACTTAAACCTCGTTTGTTATATTGGTCAAGGTATACCTGCCGGTGTTCATGAAAACTATTAACATATTCCATCAGAAAAGTATGTAAAATAAGTGGAAAGTGGCAATTTTTGTATCAAATGCTGTAAGTGGAATTCAAAACATGATTATATGCTTTTGTCTAATGTGATATTATACACTCCGGATGTCTCTTGAAGATTAATTATGTTTAGAATGCGGCCTTGATAAAACAGTCTCTGACAAGGTAGTCCTTACCGAGGTCTTTTGACGACGTAAAGAATGTTGACACTGATCGCACATCAGTTTTGTGACTGGCATTTATTTGAACACTTGACATACAGTGTAGATATATTCGTTTTAAAAAAAATTGGGAAAAAATTATGAGTTATAAGTGAAGTTGTCGGAAACATGTATATTATTTTGATTTTTATAATAAGTAATGTTTCAATTATAAAATAGAAAACGAGATTCGACAGAAGAAATGCTAGTTAGCAGACAATTTATTTGACCACGCGTCTGGTAACTGCGGTAATCATTCGTGTTCAAGTCACGGTCAAGGTTTCAAGTCTAGAAAGCGTTCGCGATTTTTTATTGCATGAAGAATGCCTTTCAAAAAATTCAGAAATGCA
>JAUEJJ010000017.1:13307828-13327052 GCA_032164275.1 Synergus coniferae | reverse complement strand
CTTGAATCAGTGAAATTTCATTGATTACCAGTCAAATTCCATTGATTATCAGTGACTTATTCTCACGATTTTAATCAATGATAAATCTACTGGAAATCAGTGAAAAGTCACTGAAATTTTCAGTAGTGAGGATGACTAAAAATTTCAGTGACTTCACTGATTCTTAGAGGATTTTCGCTGATTAAAATCGTGAGAATAGAGTCACTGAGAATCAGTGAAATTTGACTGATTCAGTTTTAGAGAGTAAATACAAATTATTCAAACACTATTGAATTTTAAAATAAAAGTACTCATAGGGCTACTTTTTAGCCGCAGTATATATCTATTCGTCTGCTGACAATATTTCATTATTTTGAGACTTCACTATCGCCTTAAAAGATATGGAAAACCTTGAATATTTTATAGCTCAAAAACTTGAAATTTTAGAAAGTAGAGCAATAACTATCCATCATTCTTCTTTCAAATTTTGAGTGTTCTCAGTATGGAAAGCTTCTTTTATGGAAAGACCCATAAATTTCACGTACTTATTTCATGGCTGAAACTGAAAATATCGATTACTGGCACGTTCTTTTGTTTAACATTGTAAAATTTATCAGTGCTAACATAATTTCGCAAACCTACTTTATGCCCTGATAGCGTGAAATGACGGTAAAGGTTTTTCTGATGTTCAGCCCAGACTTTATCGTCCAGAAGACCTTAAAATAAATTTATGATGTGTTTAAGTTGTCAAGAAGATATTTCAAGGGAAAACGAACAACACACTGTAAGTGGTGATGACTTGAGGAACATTTTTTTAAATTGCTATCCTGAAATGAGTTTCAGTATAAACTTCTATTTCTTTTTCAGTATAAAAAAACAAAAAAATGATTAATATAGAAATATCTAGATATTTTTGATAATACACCTAATACGTCACAGTATCTTCCAATTACGTATTTCCATTTATATTCACAAAACCATCTGAATATACATTTTTTCTTAATATTTCAAGTGTCTGTATTTAAGAACGATTATTTTTAGTTGAAAATAATGTTTGATGAATTCTACGACAATAAGTTTGTCCCTATTGGCATAATATTACCATAAAATTTTTTGCCGATGATTCCTTCTTTTGGAACAGGTGACTCACTAAAACGATGACTAATAGATTTCTGTAAAGTGAGTTACCATTTAGAAACTACACTTTTAAGTGTAGTTGGAAATTGATTAATAATTACGGGCGATCAGAAATATTTCAATAAAAATAAGTGAACAAATGCGTCACTGAGGATTACTGCAAGTGAGCAAATAACGGTACATATTACCTTTCTGAGTAAGCGATGATACACGTTGTTGTAAAAGTATAGTTTCTTCTCAAGAATTAGATTTTTATCTGATGTCACTGTAATTAATACCAGATAACGAGCCCAGCCTCGCAGGTGCCTAAGTTCTATTAAAAAAAATCGTGCATTACATTCACAAATCATGCAAAATATATTTGCATTCATTTTATAGTTATGTTTAAAGATATATATCTTTTTGTTTATTTGAAATGGTCAGGAATTTAAAATAATACGCAAATTAAAATTCCAATCACACTAAACACGTTTAATGAAAGAAGGCTACATGTTCGTTGGTAATCAACTTATAACATGATAGGTACCTCGTACTGACGTCGACCTTGTAGGATTGCGTACCGCACATTTGGCATCCTTGAACTTGCAGGTACATCAAACGAACTTTACGGTATAATTGGAATTTATATATTATATATATATATTTTTATGATATAATTATTACTGATTTCAAAACATGTTGTGCTTTAGATTCTTTTTTATATAACTGAAGGTTGGGATTAAGTTGTAGTCATTCAAATAAGATAAATAGAACAATTGTTAATCGTGATTTAGAAGTCTCGGATGGCATGTAATTGCAATCTTCCACAATTGTTTGCAATTCTTGTAAAATTAGCATATCTATTAAAAAGTTATAAACAAGTTTGTATCTAAACAAATATTTTAATAAGATGATTCATAATGAATATAGTTATTCTCCACAATTTTATAAATACCAATAAAGTATTCGTTCTAATAATAATCTAATAAAATCTCATAAGAAAAACCTTCAGTATATGTAATGCTGGGTGAAAATTGCTAGTTGCGAGAGTATAATGCGACCTAACTGATACAATCCATCTAAAAATCATAGTTTTTATTGAATGCAAAGCATCCGGTTTCGTACTCTTTAAATGTTTTTCTAACATGCAGCCGGTGCATTTCCATTGTTCAGAGGTGAGAACCATTAAAGCACGTCAAAGTCAATTTATAAATAAAAAAAGTAACTAAATATAAACAAAAATGTTGATATTTTGTTTAGAATAAAATTCTTTGTGCAAGTTTTCTTTGGGTTACACAAAACTTGTATAATACCCTCAAAATACAAATTTTGATTTCTATTTTAATATGACAAAAAAAAGATATAAAATATTTTCTGAATCATTATTTTGTGATTTGAGGAATAGCGAAGTGATTCTTTTGCTTTATAGTTTGTGGATAATTATAGTGCTATCGAGAATACAAATGAGGAAGAAACAAAGCTATTACATCCGTTGGCAAATTATCGATCGATAATAATTTCACATGCACAAGTAGGCGACACGCGCCTGGTACGAACGCCGCGATCTTCGATCATGTTGTATTATATACAGAACACTTTCATAATTAATAATTCTTAGGCTGGTATTCCTTTCAGTATAAATATTCATTAAGTAATCCATTTTTTATTTCGTAAGAGTTCTATTAAAATATAAAAATCAATAAGTGGTACATATAGTAAATCGATGGCTATTATTTAAAGATAAGTTGAAGAAGTGTTTTCCAATAATAATTTTTGCATTCTTGAGAAATAATTTTAACCCAGAGTATGCGAACAGTGCATTATGCGATTTGATAACAAGTTGTTCCGAGTAAGACAAGGTTAATTCTTTGATATTATGGAATGAAATTTCATGAGTTGAAGATAGGAAGATACATCTGTTGTCATTTGATTCTTCTTTTTTTTGTATTTTTGTTCACCACAATGTTCAATTCTGTAAATTAAAGTGCCATCAATTATTCACATCTATAATTGCATCCAATTATGACAATAATAAAAAGAATAATTAAACATGATTTTAATTAGGATTTCAATAATTTCAAATAATTTCGTCTTCGCGATTTGTTCGCATGATTTGCATTCGTAGAATCATCTTTCTAGAAATCACCATTAATTATCGGCAAATACAAATAAAAATACGGACATTTTTTCTGAGAAAAACTATTCGGAGGAAGATGTGATTAGTTCTCTTAAAAATTAACGAGAAATATGACTTATAGTTCTCCATAATTTTATAAATACCAATAAAGTATCCGTTCTTTCAAAGTGTGAAATTTCGATACAAAATAATGACTTCAGAAGAAAAATACCATTTTAATAATCAATTGAATGTATAAACTAATTCTGAAAAGTTATGTACATGCTTTTATTCAAATTTACAGCGGTATATACTTAATTGACATGCATTTTTATATTTTCATTTTGAGAGATTCTTCTTCCTACTATCAATATCACTTTTCAAGAAAACATAAAAATTATGATATACTAGATATGATTATTTCTCAAGTTTCAAAAACTTGATCTGAATAATATAGGATTTTAAAAATATAATAGAAAAATATAATCATGAGTAACAGATATGCTCATTGAGAATAATTTTTTATACAAAAATACAAAGAGCTATTCTTAAATCATGGTAGATTTTACTTTTTTTAAGACCTAAGATGTAACTTTGTACTATTCCGAGAATCTGGAAAATTTAATCTTCTTGTAATATTTATAGAGTGAAGTACAAGTAAATATAAATGTTTTTTTTTTCAAAATCGACTAATAGTGACAATGTGTAAGAAATACCTTTATGAGTCAGCGTGGATAAGGTCAGCGAATAATATCCTACTTTCGAAACGGTTTGCTCGGATACTTATGATTGGTAAACTGAGCAAAGAGGTAAACGGACTAGATTGTTTCGATACATCGAATGAGATTGTGTAATGGATATATAACGGGGTAAAAGTCAGGCAGAGTTCAAAACACTTGCTTATCGATCGATTCATTACACTTTTTATGTAGACAGCACGTGCTCATAGAATTTCAAAAATATGTGGAAAGCATGTGAGTTAGAACAAGGATGTTGCGTGTATGAGTTGCAGTAAAATCTTCGAGTAGCTAATATGCCATTGAAGAATGTAAATTTTACAAATAAATTCTTATTACTAAAATACACATGTCGCATTTATGCAAATCAATTTAGCTAAAATTAAAAATACATATTTATTCCTATTTGCTAGCGATATTGAATTCTTGTTTAAGAAGATTGAAAGTGATTTTTTCTACTTTATAAATCTCATTGAACTTATAAGTATTTCAATATTTTGAGGCAGAGAGGATCAATTAGGATAGTTGGGGGGTTTTGTGGGCAGTTGGAGATATTGTGGAAAGCTGGGGTGTTTTTTGGTTAATTGGTGGGTTCTTGGTTAGCAGCTGGCGTGTTCCGGGGGCAGTTGATAATATTATTGGATAGTTGGGGGGAACCTTGGAAATATAAGGGTTCTATTAAGCAATTTCCAGGATCTAGGATCTCATAGGATAGTTCAGGGGGTCTCATGAACAGTTGAGGATTTTGCCAACAGTTGGTTTGCGCCTGCCTTTGGACAAACCGTCATACAACCGTGTCGGCAGATACTAAAAATACAAAATCTGTATATTGTCTAAAATGAAATTTATGACTATATTTTGGTAAATGCCGTTAAATTCACATTTAATGAAAGAAAAGTATCCTGCGATAATGAGTAGATGTTAAAATTGTAATAAAATTTAAATTTGAAAATGTCGATAAAACAGAACACAAAGATGGCGCCACAAAATGATAAATCAAAGCATAATCAAAGCGTCTCCAAGCGTCTCTACGCAAGTCTTGCCAGCAAGAGCAGCAACTGCAAGTGTCAAGTGTATTTTTCATGCATATATTTATTTAGAAGAAAGGTATGTCAAAGTACTGAATATTTTAACAATGGATTTTCATCAATTTGTTAAAGACGTAATTCTCACCTTATTTTACGATATATATTTTAGAAATTATGCTGGAAAACGAATCTAACCTCTCCAAGCAATTCTTACGTGCTTGCCAAAAAGGAGATTTGTGCCAAATGCGGAAACTTGCTTCAGAAAATGATCTTAAAGACTGGTCAATAATTCGGCATATTTCTTCTGGTGATAGTCCTCTGCATATTGCAGCTCGTGAAGGGAATTTGGAAGTAGTAAAATCCTTATGTTCAGATTGGAAGGATAAAAAATGCCCAATCGACCTCGTTAATTTGGAAATGAAAACACCCTTACATGAGGCGTCACAATTTTGTAGAACTGCTGTAGTAGAATATCTCATTGAAAAAGGTTTCACTATTCGGCCTATACTGAATTATTTTCAAAATTTAGTTTTTTATACTGTTTCTGATTTTAGGTGCGAGTGTGAATGCTTTAAAACGTGCAGACTGGACACCTCTGATGTTAGTATGCACAAAAACAGGACCTGAAGCTAATTCCTGTGTTCAAACTTTATTAAATGCAGATGCAAAGATTTCTATAAGGAATAAAGATGGCTGGACAGCTTTTCATATAGCTTGTCGTTCCGGTGACCTTAAAATTGTTAATCTTTTGCTAAAATACTCACCGGAATGTATTGAGGCCAAGAGCAAAAATGGACGAAATGCTTTGCACATTGCGGGTACTTTATTCAAAATCGATGCTTAAAATGACTAATGATCATTCGACACATTCGTAATGAATATTGAAATTTGTTTTAGCATTTCATGGATGCAAAGATGTAATGGATTTGCTTATATCTACAAATTTAAAACTGCTGGACTCTCGAGATTCATCCGGCTCTACTCCTTTGCATGAATCAGTAAAAAATAATTACTTTGAGATTACAAGAAATCTTTTGGAATTTGGAGCTGAGATTACTGCCATTGATGATGCAGGACAAAATATTCTTCACATTGCTGCTTCAGTGGGAAACCTTGAGACTGTTAAATATATTTTAAAAAGTACCTTAATCGACGTTAAATCAGAAGCTCAATTCCACATTACGCCGTTAATTGCTGCAGAAAGAAATTCTCAACATGAAGTTGCAAAACTATTAAAATATGAAAAATAACATTAAATATTAATCAATGAATTGATTCATAATATCAAGGAATGAATTTAGGAAGATGAGCATCAACAAGAACTTTGAATCAGAGATTGGTACACATATATTTATTCTGTTTTTGTATCGACAGTCTTTAGAGAAGCATATAAAATGAATAAACAAGATTATTACAAGTCTGAAATTTTTACAAGTTTTGCATTTATTCTTTCCAGTGCGCAAATGGGGAAAAAGTAACTCAACAAATCCAGAGCTCCGTTTACATAAATTCAAACCTCTTGAAAAGAGATAAACAAAATATGCGTAAAAGATATTTCTAAGAAATATGAAATAAAAAGGACAAATAAAATCAAAATGAAAAAAAAGAAAGGTCTGAATTTAAAAAATGTAGTTTGGAGCTCTCGCTTCGTTGATTTACGCGAGGCAGCGAGGGATGAAAGTAACAGAAACGTCGAACGAAAATATACAACCGAGTACAATAATCACGTATTTGTTTTTTTTTGCGCGAGCGGAAATTGAATATTAGCTTATAAAAGAGCTAATGATAAAACATGCATTGTATATTTGTTTGTCTGAATTCAATGCGGCGTATTTCGATTTTTAAACAACGCTAGACTCCGTTGCACGGAGGAACGCATTGGAGACAAATTTCTTTCATCGTCGCTCCTACTCTAGTGGAATCTTTATAAATATCCAATGATTATTTGGGACTTTTAGTATTTTACCTCATTGCTTAGTTTATTTACATACCTATATATTACGTTCGGCCTTAAATTATCTTTTACGCGTCTCCCCTCGCGATAATTGTTTGTCTCAACTACTTATTAGTAAGTTTCCTTACCTACGATATCTCACACTAACCGTTACGTGAACTTTCACCATTCATACTTACATTACAAGTATTCAACATGTACAAAGCTTTATTTACAATATTTACAGAGCTCGAAGAAACACTTCGACAATAACGCGGTACATTAAATTAATTTGCAACCTAAACACGTCATGTTGGTTCCCTATACACAAAAAAGTCACAATTTTCCAACTTTCGTCAAAATCGGATGTGCCGGATGAAAAATATACAATGGAATGCTAAAAATGAACTATTTGTCTTTAACTCTCGTTTCGTTGTAATATAAAATACAAATTTAGATTAGTTGCGCTTCTAGTACTGATATTTAAAAAAAAACTGTTGTAGGAACTCTTTAAAAAATTATCTAGTCATTCGATAAAATGAAATTTAAAAACTTGCTTTTGAAAGATGTTAAACGTTAATTTAATCTGATTTATATGATATAAGTTGTTTTCCATACTGCTGTGGTGCTTATATTTTAGTGCAAAAACACTTGGGAACACTTAACATTTAACACAGTTGTACGCCTAATGCAGATATTACTATCATATATCAGAGCAAAGTTCACGATGAAACGGTTGATTTGGAAATAAATAAAGCATCGAAAACGCTCCTCGAGAATATTAGAAACTACAGTTACACATATTCCGATAATTTTTTCCTAGATAATTCAGTCTGCCGCTTAACCATTCAAATCTGTTTCAAATAAATTTCGTTTGGCTCGGTTTGATTTTTCCAACATTTTAGCTGATTTTAGTAATAGTCACTCTATTTATGACACAAAATTTCGGTAATGAAATGTAAAAAAGCAAATGCATGTCTTTTATTTTCAGATGTTCTCGAGCGATTCAACGATGCGCACGTGACTCCCTATCGATTACCACATACGACGTTTCTATAGTCGGTCAAGTAATTTATACATTAAAAACATTTATGAGTGCTAAAAAAATAAATAGCGCGCGGGTTTTCTTAGTTACAGATTATATTAGACGCGATTATGATAGATAAATTTTTTTAAAAATAGTAAAAAACAGTGACTATGTTTTGCCTTTTCCTCTTCGCTTGGAAAATTTCTTACTCCTATGTCTTCCTTACACATTTGCTTCATTAATACACGGTTTACATACATATACGTACATATATATTTATTTATAAAAATAACATTCTGTGACCAAAACATAACATTCCAAAGAAAATATACAGAGAAAGGGTCAAAAGGAAGCAAACACAACAATCAATAAAAGAATTATAATTGATAATCAGGCTTCACCATAATCAGATAATTAATACCGTAAGTTTGATCTTTTTTATTTATTGTGGAAAAAAGAGGCATATATGTAATCAAAATTTAGCGTCATATAAGTTAAAATAATTTACAAATTTCTTAATTTCCATAAGAGGTTTCGGGCAAGCTTTTTAACTCTTCGTGCCTTAAAATCAATGATGTTCTACAAATTCTTTTATCGATCGCCGCGCTAGCCGCATGATTGAAAACCAGATTAGGAGTCAATCTCCGTTGCTTTAATAGAAATGCAAAACTTTTCACTTAATTCTCTGCACTCGATCATTAAAAAAACAAAATCAAGTTTCCATAAATAGCTCATGAGAGTGGGTGATATCAATATCTTTAATTCCAATTTACACAACAATAAAGCTATAATAAATAACAGCGAGAGGAAGAAGATGAAAAAAGAAGAGAAGGAAGAAAATAATTCAGTACTAGGGAAATAAAATATACTAAAAAATTGCCCACTCGAGTCTTGAAAAATCAAGTCAAGTACCGACAAGTGAAAAGTATTGCACTTTGGATCAAAGTACCGCGCCTTGACTCAGCTCTTTAAAACGTTGAGGATTAATCGTAAACTTAGTAGACCCGATGACAGACCTTGAGCTAGAATAGAATGTCGAAGGGCCACTTTAGTGTTCCAGTTAAAACGATTGTACGGCGCACTGCAGTGAAAATCCATTCATCCCCTTTTCCAAAAAATCCGCATCGGACAGAAGCAATGATGACGATTTTCGTGCAGCTGCAATCCTATAAGTTAATGATATTCCACGACAGAATCCGTGATTTGAATACATACGCGATCAATTCCTAACGCACACGTTTCAATCGGTTCTTCGGTAAGATACTTGTGCATGTACCCACTCAAGAAGGAGGTCCGCTAGTTATGATACAGGACTTGATACTTAATCACAGATACACTCATTCGCTCGAACCATGCACATCGACTTTGCAACCACTGCTCTGAGTTACATTTCGCACTCTTATCACACGCAAAATGCCTTCGTCCAGGTGGCATCTCGCTTGCGGTCACCCTTATTAAAAATATCACACCGAATTTCAATATCTTCAACTTTCACTATTCTAAAAAAATTGAAGGAAAAGATACAAAAATTGACAATTTCTTTTTTCTCTGAGAATTGTAAGTCTTTAATAATAATTCTAAAATTTCATGGAGACCAAAATCGATCTTAATAACACATATTAAGGCTGTAATTGAAGAAATGTAATCTTAGAAAGAGCTTCGGAAAAGCATTTTTTTTTTTATTTACAAGCACTCTCAGCAAAAGTCAAAGATAATTCAAATATCAGTGGATGTTTTCTACAAGGCTGGACGACAGCACGTCAGTCGGCGTAATATCTCATTTCGACCCGCGAAAATATAAACGCCTATCTCCCTCCTATGGTCGCAATATGGCTAAGAGTCTCGGCGAATTGTCTAGGTTTCGCATTAAGATTTAAGCTACACTCGCATCAGTCTAAGATCTCACTTGACAAGTTGACATTACCTGGTAAAAATTCCAAAAAGTATTCCCAGAATTTTAGTCCCTACTTTCGAATCAAGCTTGACTATTTCGAATTTCTTTACAAAAGCCTTCTGGTTCAACAAAGCCTTCAAGAATTATTCCCAGGGTTTGTGTTTAAGACTTTCCAAGTTGAAGCAAAACCAGCGATCACATTGCAGCTCTACACCGAGGGGTCTTTGTTCGAGATTCTCCCCGAAGTTATTCGCTTAAGAGATCTCGAAATTGTGAACTCACGAGAGAATAAAAACTTCTTCATAAGAAAATCTAATGTAGACTTTCCTAACATTCGCTGTAGGATGGCGGCGGGATTCCTCGTCCGGTGTACATGTCAGTTTGAGGTTGAAGATGACAAACAACGGTATGTCCATCCAGAACAGCAACAGTCCTCGTGTGATCTTGAGGAGAAATGCCATAGGTGCCACGAAGTCGAGGTAGTTCACCCAACTCGTACCTGGGTTGTTGTAGTCTAAGTTTTTCCCAGCAGGCATTTAGAGTCCTTTCTTGATCCGAAGGATCGTAGTGAGCAATACTGCGTTCTCCAGTTTGTCCGTAATGATTTAAATTCCGGTCATTCGCTGGAGAATATGGGATCAATGGTCTGTGATCCCCATAGCTTCGAGAAGATTGTCTACTCATGTCGCTTTGTCGTCTGCCATCTTCGTCAGACATGTCAGAGACTTGGATTTCGCCTCCACGCTCAATTTCCTCGTAGACTGGATCATCCTCTCCCACGAGTCCCCTCGTCAAGTGCAGATGCTGACCATGATGATGTCCATGCATCTGATGGTGGCTACCACGTCCGTCTCGGATTTCAGTGTAGGTGTGGTTGTAAGGAGAGGCTGCTCTTCGTCCGGTTGTCCTGGTGCCAATTTCGTCGCCACCTACTCGCCGTTCCCGTGTTCTTCCCGAGTAGCCCTGCAAGGTCATCGAGCCATGAGTCCGGGGCGACTCTTCTTGTTCCGACCCTCCGTGTCCAGAGTCTCGAGAGTAGGATTTAAAAGAAATGTTCTGTTGAGCAAGAAAATAATTGATGAGAAGTCTGGATTTGGGTTGGATTACGTAAGAAAGAGACAAGTAAGGTGACCCTGAATTTCTGTTTTCATTTCACAAAGTGTCACATCTCAATCAATAAACCTAAGGATCAATTCTTTTCATCAAAATAATGATGAAGTGATAAAGTTTAAAGCAAGTGATAAGTTCACTAATTAATAAAATCACTGAGGAGAAATAAGAGTAGAAATTGAGCAAAAAAATATTAGGGTCAACCTACTGTTTAACTTTCCTTTTCAAACTCGCCAAAACTTGTTATGATTGTATATTTATGTATAACAAAAAAAAAAGTGAGAGCGTTAAGGATAATTAGAGGCTATTAGGTATTTGGAAGTAAAAGAACTGAATCTTATTTCCTAACTAAAAGAAATAAAACAGAAAGAAAAAAGAAAAAGATTGCAAGAAATAAAGTGCGTTGTCAGAACCACTTTTGGAATCAAACTATTTTCACACAATCATGACATTTGTTTGCTGGGTTTCGTTCAAAATTTAAAATAATCAAATCTACTAGAATGCTCAGTGTCAAAGCAAGTGGAAATATTTACAAAGATGTGTTAGCTTATTCTACCTCTCTTATTTCAAATTTACAAAATCAATTTCAATCTTCCTTCTTCATCAAATCTAGGAGATTTTTCTAAACCCTTGATAGGTTTTTGGATCATTAGCAGATCCAATTACCTCTTCAATTTATGAAGAAGTTTAAAAAAACGGAAAGAGGTAGAATAAAGTAAAATCTTTTTAGGTATTGAGTATCATGCAAAAGAAGAACAGATGAAAGGAGATGATTAGGCTCCTTTAGGCTATCAGGCACTCCTTTTTTGTGCGACTCGTGAGTTAGGCATTGTGATAAACACGGACCTCGGAGATCTTTGGTGCGCGAAAAAGTAAAGTTAGTATTAGTAGTAGCGTGGCCCAATAGCCATGAGTTAGTTACCTTCCACATGAGGTTTTTGTTAAGGGGTCCCCAGGTGGCAGTGGCAGATTTGGGGATATTAGGAGCTGAAGGGAAGAAGGCGTGACGGGCGTGGGGCAGCGTGGCCACGATATGATTCTCTGTCGTGGAAGTTTCATGTGGCACAGCAACTGCTGCTTGCCTATTGGTAGTTGGCCAATCTCGTCCGGACACCAAGTACTGTAAACCAATGGTTAGCCACTCTCCTTAATTTTCTGAATATTTCGCCATTGTACCTCGAACCCAATCTCCGAATTTATCTCAATTAAAAACAATCTAAAACTAATCATTTTACAATATCGAGTACTCAAAAAAGAAAGGAAAAAAAAAGAGAGAGCATCTTTAAGAGTTTACTGACAAAAGGCAGTTCCTCGTAATTCCACTAGAGCTCAGTTTGAATAATTCTAGGGAATTTTTGAAATCTCTTTAGAGATTTTTGAAATATTAATACTATCATGGTTTGAAATTATGAGATGACATGGTGATGAAAAGTAATTTAGTAATGGGCGCTATTTAGTTGTTTGGAGGGAATTTGTGTCATGGGGTATCACGTGTTAGCTCACCTCTGAACAACTGATGATTCTATTCTAGTGAACATGTTGTTCGTGATAAGCGAAGTGAATTCCACTTAGGCTTTGAAACAAATCTATAGCAATCTATAGAAATACGCGACGTTTGCACGCACGTACATTCTCTACGTGTCCAAAATTACTTTACGCGTTTCGCGTGACCTATAGAGGTCGGTCACGCGAGATATTCTCGCGTGATAACCGATAGCAACGTTCAATCAGATCAGGGATTTAGGTAGAAAATTTGTAGCGCGGGTAATGTAACAGAACACTCCAACAGATTGTTGCTTCAAAGGAGCCGAAGATCCGATTTGGTGAAGCAAAAAAAAAGATTAGAAAAGAAACGATAGGGTGGTGTAAATTGCGTAAAACACATTTGGGTAAAGTAAGATTGGGCAAAGTACAACAGTGATTTAAGCGAGAATGGAATTCAATGAATTTTGGGATTTCTAGCATTTGATTTTTCTCAGAAGTTAACCCGGAATGGCTTTTTCAGGTACCTGGTGTTGTGAAACTCGTTGAGAGGTTTTTGGGTGACTGTATTGTTGGATGAGGCGTTGGGATATGTTGGAGCAAACAGTGCCAAAAAGTTTCCAGTGTAGTACAAGTTCCAATATAGTTTGTAATCGATTTCACTGTTAGCAGTGCTGTAGCAAACTTCTTTGGCTTCGTATCAAGTTCGACTTCTCGGGAACATTTAATAAATGTTTTTATTTCTTTAAAAAGGAACATTTCTTCACTGGAAATTTGTTAACAAGTTAATGGCGTGCGTGCATGAGTGAGTATGCGTTAAATGCTATGTATTTTACAGTGCATCCCAAAAAAAGATGACATCTCTAAATCAATTCCTAAAAGTTTACTCAAGTTGTTCCTAATGCATGATTGTAAGATGTCACCTTTACTTAAGAGGTATGATACTTAAAGAGAGAAAAAGGCAACTCAAAACTTCTGTACATTTAAAAGGTAGATTGGCAATTTATTCATTAGAAGCTTATAAATTGCCCTTTTCTTCCTCGATTGTCTTGTACATTACGAATCTTTCAAGCACGGACCAGTTCCTCACTGGTTTTTCTCCGTTAGGAACAAATGCAGATCTGAAACGAACGATAAACTGTTCGAGAACATAAGTTTTGTTAAGTGTTTTGCACAGTGCGAACAAAGTAACCGGCAACCGCGTACACCAAACCCCGCCGCAAAAGAAGCAGAACGAAAATCACCACTGGTTAGTAGGAGGTCTTGTTGAACTTGTAAACTATCTTGTACTCTTGTGTGTCTAGCGTGTGATTTAGCTCGAAAGTGCATCTACCAGAGTAGGCTTTTTAAATTTACGAGATAAACGTCATGCGGGTGAAATCGCGTAGCCGTGACAGTCCTGCTGGATAATGCTGAATTAACCACCGTTAACTTTTCATTCTATTATATACAATTGGTTATCTTAAACTGCATTACTCGTGCAACTTCTCCAGTGTAAAGTTTTCTGAAAATCTATGTACACTTGAAAAATTTGGTTAAAGGAACCAAAGAACATGTTTAAATTAAATTTATGACATTTGAATAATTGAGGAATCCTCGCATTTGAATATCCTGCAACAAACTTGGGGGTCATACATTAAAAATAAAAAGAAAAAAATATAGTTGAATAGTGGGATGCAGGTAAATATCGAGAGTTGAAGTTGATGTAAAGGAGCAGCACACGTTTATGAACAAGCTAATCAATAATCAACAGTGGAAAATAAGGAAATCGAGAAAAGTCACGGCCCGGAAATGAAAGTTAATCGATGGCTAGAGACAGAGAGAAGCAAGAGACCTCGAGCGGGTTTTTTTCTGGTTTGGTGTATAAGCGGTCTTTGGATACCTTGTTGAGCGGGATGCCTATTGTGGTTGCTAGGCGCCATCATATGCAACTGGTGTGGCCCCACTGGCGACCTCAGCGACAAATTGTTCAAGTTCACGTTTATCGAAAGATTCGTATTGTTACAGGCTGCTGTCAGGTTGCTGTGATTGTTCGGTGAGGTACCCACATTGGAAGCTGCGTGCGGCGACAGTCCGGAACTATCCGTCGTTGGTGCCGAAGGATTGGAGGATGTATTGTGAGAACCAAAGTCTTTTCCACCATTGGCTCCTGCACCAACTCCACTGGTGCCCGAAGAACCCGAGTTTCCGGTCACCGTCTTTGAACACCTCAAACACTTTGGTAGCCAAGAATGTCTTCGAATGAACTTTCGGTATTCTTTTTTCACCTGAAATGATCAGTCCATGTTCCAAAGTATTATATAGATTCAAATATTATATGCAGACGCCTCGCGAAGGCTTAGTTCGACTTACCTTTTCATTTTGTACACAGTGGAATACGAAGATAAATAATCCTTGAAGGCTATTTAGTATAGTGAAAATGTACGCCATCACTATGGTGTTTTGATTGAGATAAAGGAGTCCAAATGTCCAGGTGAGTCCTAAGAGAAACACCAAAACGACTGCTCCGCGTAACCAGGCCCTGTTAAACAATCAAAATCTGTAGTTTCTATTCGAGATATTTAAAAAGTGTGTTATATTTCACGAAAATAGTACACGTAACTTCCCTGGTTAGTTTTCTAGTAATATTTGTGTACAGAAAGTAAACTCTATCACCAAAATACTGTCTTGTTTACTAATAATGTTTCGTGTACCATTGTAAAATACTTCTAATGTTGTAAGTTGATATAAGAAACTTATAATGAAGGGTTACTTGAGTTTTTTATATTACTACATTAGCAACAATCTACAATCATTTGGGTAGAATATCCCAAAAAAAAAAAATATATCAAAGCATGCAGTACGTTGCGTGTAAACTCAATGAAACTCAAAAATACAAATATAAAATTATTTCATTGAGTTTACCAATTTACAAGAGCGAAAAGCTATTTTACAACTACGTGGAAGAATTAAAAATTAATTTAAAAAAAGTAGCGTCTATAATAATGAATAAATTATTATGAAGTGGAATGAAAGATAATAAAAATTGTAAATATCTTACAAGTGCGCTTGCAATTTGTTGGGAAGAGCATTTTCCTCCTTTCCACTACCAACCAACCACGCCATGCAGAAGAATGTAGATGTGTAGACAGAAGTGGGTAGAAGTTTTTAATAAAAAAATGAAACAATACAACAGTTAGGTTGTTTTTCCGACACCATTAATAAATCTATTGATTAAAATCTGTTTCGCGATTCGAACTATAATCTATACTGGTTTTTGTACTTAAAAATCATCAAAAAATTATCAACTGGGATGATAATTCGAATCGAGATAGTAACAATTTTAGATCTACAAAATACCAGCACCCAAGAAGTTTAAGTATGTAAAGAACCGTATCTCCTAAAGTTGTATTTTAAAAATTACATCTATAATAAATTATATTTTTCTGTACAATTTCGTGAGAAATATTATGAGAATGATTTGCAAAGGTATAGTGATTATCAACAATGCGTGTATATCTACAAAAATTGCATTACAGTGAGATATGTTGAACGCAGTATGCGATCATTCCAACGAAAACGTTTTCAATTGAAATCAAAAATCAACATAGTCACAAAAAGTGCGTAAAAAAAATTATTTCTTAAAGATTTCGGAAGCGAGTCAAGCTTAACGTAAATTGAAAGCAGAAAACACACTTTCGATTCTACTCGTTCAGAGTTTCAGTCCTCGTACGTGGTGTAATTTGCCGACTCGAATGTTATATACAAACTGCTACGTTTGTGAAAAATATGTCGGACATGAATTGCTGCTTACCTTGCACTGGCAAGTCGAGAATGTTCTTTGCTCTTCATGGAAACGGTGGTGTTTGCGTGCCGACACATCATGTAGATCGCCATCGAGAGAAATACTAAATTTGCCTATTGAGCAACAAATACCTTTGTTAAAGATTACCGTTAAAATAGAATTGAAAATATAATATCTCCATTAGAAAAAAGGAAGGATAATTTAAGATTAATGAGCGAAAAAAGAGTATAGATTAGAATTCAATCTTTTATAATATTTGAATATTGTACGTGTTATAGAGTCTAAGTTTTTTTTTTTACCAGAATGACAAGTATCACAGGTCCCACGAAGCTGAAGATGAAGTAGTTGTCTGTCCTGAGCCAACAGTGATGATGAGTTCCGTAGCTAAGAGGATCGATTATGCAGGAGATGGAGACTATAAGCAATGGCAAGCCGTAAGCTACGAGATAGTACCATCGAAGTCTCGACTTTTCTGCCTCAAAAACTTCAATCAGCATTACGTAAAGTTGAAAGCCTGGAAATAAATGATAAATATAAATTGAGTATAAATTCCGAAAGTATGAGTTGGGTAAAAATCAGTATTGTGTTCAAATACCTTCTAGGAACATCCAGGCGAAAGCGCAAAGGAAGAAGAAATGCAGAAGTCCTGCAACAATACCGCAGAGGACTCTCTGCTCTGTTTGTCCAATTCCACAGACGAAAAGGACCTCGGCAATGAGTAAACAGACGCAGAGATTCTTGTGAATGGTTGTTCTGTCAGACTAAAAATTAAGAAATGTTTAACACATTTAAATATTATAATATTATTGGGATGGGTATGTTTAAATAGAATAATTGAACTGATGTAGTTACCTTCAGACCACGAAAGAGCTGAAATGTAAGAATTGCGAGGAAGAGGCACACAACAGAGATGGTGCAACCGATGTATGTCATGATCTGAAGAGCTCGATCTTGTCCGTCTGTCAGTGGAACAGCATGCACATCCATGAGAATCGCAAAGTTTGTGAGATGACGACATGTACAGACAGTATGTGTCTTGTTTGTATCAAGAACAACACATCCTTCATTCGACCAGGCACTATAAACAACGTCATCAGAATTAATTATTACCTAAATAGAGCTTATATCAAATCAAACGAAAAGATAATTACTTGAAGATATAATCCCAGAAGACACATGTGGGATTCGTCATATTATCAAAAACCTTCAAGTGTTTGAAGTAAATCTTGACCGACTCGGAAAGCTCAATATGTCTCCCTTTTCCAAGTGAAGCTGATATGACTTTACTATTCAGAATTCTCGTTCTATTTTCCTTTGGTTGTGCTAGCACATCATCACTCATGACGACTGTGGGTACTTTCTCCACAGTCTGTAAAATTTCTTCTAGTCCTTGGAAAGCCATGAAAACGAGTCGTATAATTCCTCCGTCACTGTTTTCCAGAAGCGCTCGCCTTGGTATTTCGATCGAAGCGAACTCGTTAAAAATCGATTTTAGGTGAGTTAATTTAGATGGAAAGACTTCTACGTTGTTATTGATGTTACGCGTTTCCAGAACACGAACCTCCATTACTAAAAATAAGGAATTAAAGTATAAATACATGTGTACATAAATTACAGATTTAACAATGCGGACAGATAAAAGAACTTACGTATATTCTTGCCCATCTGAATGATTTTCTTCTCGTGGGTCAGAGTTTCAGCCAAGAGAAAGGCATTTTCTTCTAACCCGATGAACAGCGAGGTGGCAACAACCATCTGATCATTTTCACTAAGATCCTTCCAAGATTCCATTTGTGCCTCATCCAGAAGATTGCTACCAGTTCTGATAACACCCTGGAGCAATTCTGTGACGGTGGCTTCTCTCTGATTTGCATCCTGATACGTTCTGATGTTCTGAGCCATCTTCTTGGCCATATTTTTAATGACCTTGGTTGTGATTTTCATGTCACCACCATAAAGCATCTTACTGTTGTTTGTCACCTGAGAGAGCTCACGACTAATTCCCAGAATAATGTCTCCGTCTGCGACCCGGTTTTCCAAGGATGTTAACCACACGGAGCGGCATTCACTTAGATCAGGAGTGTCTCGATCCCAGGTAGCAGAATCTCCTCTTGCAACGCAATTCCAACGTGCATATCCATTCGCACCCTCCGGACAATTTTGCACCGCCATGTCACCAGCGCGCGTGGTGGTCCAATTCAAATTTCTGGCTGGTTTGGCCATACATAATTGTCTACCAGAATCATACCACTGGCCATTCGAACTGGATTCTGGATAGTGTGTACTGGGTGCTAAAATCAAACGTTGGACTCATACACTGAATGCATTTCTAATAAATTGGTCGAACCAGTCAAATAAGGACAGAAAATTAACCAAGTTGAGTTACTGACACCAAATATTGGAAAGTTATACGTCACTATCACCTTATATATATATTTTTTTTGGCTTATTACAACCTTCTTTTAGAACAGCCCCCTGTTATCTATTATAGGTTTTGAACTAGGATTATTTAAATGAAGTACCCAGATAATACTCTGCCCAAGTTTTAAAATTGGTAAATATTTATAGAACCGAGAGAAGCCCTCAGCATATATGAAGTATTCTTTTCCAGAGCAAGTAATATGGTATCTGGATAAAGAAAGTCGGGCTTCTGAAAACTACATCGATTCCTTTGAGTACACCACGTATAACTTTCTAAGACTTGTATGAAAGCTTTGAGAAGAGACTGGATTCCACTAATACCAGGATTATACTATTCAGCCACAATCGTATGAATTTTTTCTGAAAACACGGGTAGGTCACGTACCCTACGTAAACTCCATAGAAAGTAATTGTAATTAGATTCCACACTCGACTTTAGAAAAATGCAACTGTTTTCAGAATTTATCATTTTTATAAAAGGCATGTTGCATATAAATGGACATTTTAAAATTAGAAATAAGCTTAACTGCTTTTTGTATTACTTTCCTTGTAATTGTTTATTAGTTTTAATTAGCCTTGTTGTATTTGGAGTTAAAA
>JAUEJJ010000017.1:13294220-13307728 GCA_032164275.1 Synergus coniferae | reverse complement strand
AGTTAGAGATAATTATGATTTATTAAGGAGGATAAAGAGAGAAAAACAAAGAAACTTACCGGTGGGTCTATGACTAGTTCTCATCGACACGAACATCGATGTTGTTGTAGCTTGTGTTGTTTCTGGTTCGGCAGGCACCCCCACAGAACCATGTCCACTTGCTGGAGGAATGACATCCTGAGTTTCGTCGACATTTTCAACTTCACTACCGAGCTTCGTCGACGTAGGACTGCAATTGAAACATCACATATTAATAAACAGAAAATTTCCGACTTACTATTATTTTTAAAAGCTTCTAGTATTTCATACTTTAATGCCTTAAAGTGGAGCAAATTAGGTCACTTTTACATGAACGTATATCTGATGTATTATTTAAAATTCTTTGAATTTAAATTCGACATTTACCTACTTCATTTTAAAAGTGTATATACTGCGAAAGGTATCTTCTTACAACTCTAAAATACGGAGCGTTTAGTATAGAATGGAATATAAATTGAAAGCAAGCAATTCAACTAACTTTTAATTTTAAAGAGTTATTCTATTTCAAGAAACTTCACCAAATGTTTATTTGAATATTTAAGAATAATATGTCCATCAAAACTGCTAGTGATTAACCCTTCGTACCAAAACAAAATTTTAGACTCTTGCATCCAAGAAAGCAAAAACATGATTACCTCTTGGTGAAAAAATATTGTCAGGCACTTTTTAGATTTTTGACGTTAACGATCTCTTAAGAGGTAATGGAATTGAAAGTTTATGAAAAGTTTGGTGGTAGCTGACCTCGGTAGAGTCGTTATCGAAGGGGTAGTGGATGCTACTGATGGTTGGGGAGGTTGCTGAGCAGCTGTTGTAGTAATCCTCGAGGGTGGTCTGACTGTCGGCTTAACTGTACTCCAAACACTGGGCTGGGACGTTGTCAGCCAGGGAGGACTAGGACGTGACGTCGTCGTCGTTGTAGATGCTGTGAACATTACGTAAATCAGTTTAAAAACTGCAACTTGCTTAATCTGGATCCTCAACACAAAACTACTGTTAGCATGAAAATTTAATTTTTTCATAATCCACAATTTCAATTTGTGCAACATCTTTCAAAATCTCGCACCAACTTTTAAAAAAGCTAAAAGTAATTTTCTGTTTTAGACATGAAAGATAAAATACAGTTTCTCTGCAATTTCATTTTAAGGGCTTGTCGTAATTACCAAAAGAGCAAATTTAGTTTCGCCAACTTTATGTTCACAATAATAAATACTTTTCGCTAAAAGTAGGCCATTTACCTCCGTCTAAAAGATAAGTAACCTAGTTTTAGTCATGAATATTATGGTAAAGTATCACTTGCCCGTAAAAGAAAATGTAGTATTGAATTTAAGATATTTTTTGGGTGACTATGGAAAATAAATTGCAGACAAATTTTTTAAACAATATTGCTAAAAAGATTCCAAAATTCCAATATTTTTCAATATTTATTGAAGAATTTTGAAAATGTTTTGGTCTGAAGACAATCGGGTGATTTTAGCAGAATAGTTTATGAAAACTGCAGATGGTAGATGTAATATTCGAAATGGGGCTACCCCCTAAGGCCAGCACGATAGCGAAATGAAACGTTTTCCAAATAACTTGAATGTCTTATGAAGATTAGTTTGGTAAGTAGTATCGTGACTATCTGACTAAGGGAGAAATGATCTTTAACCCAAGATGACGGCAGTCAGCAGTTAATCCTGAATGGAATGGTCAGCGTATTTCGCGAGACTATCTCTATAAGGGTCATCTTTATTGGCCGAAGGGGGTTGGCGATAAGGTAAAATACCGGACGTTGCGATGTCCGTTACGATAGTCGCTTGTTGAACTTTTTACTTTTTCTCTTACCCGCACATCGGACAATCAACGGAACTCGATTCTTGCACTAGTCACAAATTCTACTACGATTTTTCGAATAGCCGATTCTTTCGCTTGTTCTTTCCGTTTATTTTTGAGATTTTGAAACCAATGGAGCAAAATGGAGCAATTCAGAGAAATTATTACCATGAATTTCAAAAAAACTTGCGAGATTCTACAGTTTATGTTTTATTTATGTCGTAATAGTGTTTGGAAGGTATTTGAGTTTAAAGAAACAATTTTATTTTGTACCATCCAATCTAAAGTCATAATCATACATGAACGTGCAATTGAGATTGCACGATTATTATGTTTTCGATAATTGTTTACTGATTTACAACAGCTTTTTGAAAATTAATTGAATAGAAACAGAAATGGTATAAATGAAGAAAATAAACTAGGCTGACTGAAGTTGATTTTTCTACTTAAAAACCCGATACAAACTGAGTTGAGCTCTTAAATAGAGCGACGCGATTTGTTCTCCATTCGCTCTCGCAGTGAAATCTTTATCGTGACAGGCACATCCTTGTGCAAAAGTACTGCAAGCGCCATATTCAGAATCGAACGGAAGCTCTACTGTTCAGTGTTTAAAAATTAAATATTTATAAGCACCTATACTTGAAAATATAAACAGAAGTGTGGCACTTTAATATTTTCAACTACTCAATAAAGTATAAAGTTCTAATCTAAAAACTTAAAAATAATCAAACGTAAAGTAAGTTCTAAAATACTTCAAATAAATTGAAGACAAGAAATCGACCATTCCGATATTCCTGGTACACTCCCAGATATTCTTGGTATTCTTGATGTAATTATTTATTTCCTAATATTGTTTGTATTTCCAAACACTCTTGATATTTCAAAATATTCCAGGAATATATTCCTGGTACCCGAAGACTTAAATGGTCGACCCCTCGATTAAAAAAAAAGTTTCATTCCTACCTACAATGGTCAAAGGAACACTTGAACAGTCTATTATGACGACAAAAAATATTCTACTTACCAGAGACGCACTGATAATGTGCTTCGAGATATTTCAAGGTGTTAACACACGGGTCTCCAAACTGCGAGGTTGCCGCAACGATGCTGCAATTCTGCTGTTGATTGCACCTGTACGAGGATCGCCAAGAAAGGCGACAATTTAATTACCAAAGCTTGTATACACCTTTTCTCTTGTGCATTGCCATGGATGACGTTTTCCCTTGGAATATTGCCAGAGATCTATCGAGTCACGACTTTTCTGATTGTCCATCGCTACTCGCATTGCCGATCGCGTTTAATGCCGTCGAGGAAAGTTATAGTCGAGTCGCAAATGGCTCGCTTTTTGGTCCAGATGGACTTGGCAGAACTTGGCCAACAAACCACCCCTTGAAGCCCGGCCGGCGACGAAGGGTCGTTGAAACGCGCACCACGTATCGACGCTCAGCCTACCGTAAACCGAGGTTATTATCATTGCCTTCAGGGAGAGTCGTGGGAGCTGCTTCTCTCGTTTTGTCGATTGATTTCCTACCGTAGGGGCTCCGCGAGTGCCCATTTCAAACGTCATATTACAGCGAATAGCCTGCTACCTCGTAATCAGGATTTCTCGAGCAAACCAGGAATTCCAGGCAAATTCTTTATTTCCCTGATTGTTTTATCGCATGTGAAACTTGGTTTGCAGAAGTCTTGTTTCGTGGACAAGAATAATTTTACAAGAACATCGTGCACGGGATTGGGATGGAAAACGAATTTCCTATTTTTTGTCGGGTCTTTTACCTTTTGTGACCTAATTTTAAAATAAAGAGAACGGGAGAAAAAATAAAAAATGAGGACCAACCTAGACAGTGATATTGCACCTCGATGTATTTTCCGGTCCCAGGACATGGGTCCTCCTCGAAAACATCGCTCCTTACATCCACGGTGCAAAACCGGCGACCGTTGCACCTGCGACCGCAACGTGAAAAAGAAAAAAAATTCCCCATGGTATCTCCTGATTTTTTCAGGCTTACATTTTAGCGTGGAATGATACAGTAATAAATCCAGCGTGAATACTTGAAAATGAATGCTGCTTCAAGTGAATCATAAATTCGTGTCAGTTCAAGGAGCTTTGTTCATTTTGCTTTAATTAATAATCGTGAAACCGCGTGAAACATTTTCTCCTGCAGTATATTAAAAATTGCAGATAATTTCAGTAAACGGCACGTTTAACGTGAGAATTCTAGTTATAACGACTTGGAGGCCGTCATCATTAGAGGAATAATCGAGGTGACTTTCCTTTGAGAAGCGTGACATTAGGTTAGATTAACAATAGGACTGAGGTTAGCGACAGTGGTGATAATAACAGTTTGAGACAAAAGCACAGTAGTTCGAGACAAGTAGACAATTTAAAATTTCGAAACGAATCCACTTATAGAAAAAGAAATCCTGCAGAAAGTGTGTCCTAGATTCAAAAAAGGAGTGTTGTGGGTATGAAATTGTCTTCTAGATTGTGAAATTAAAGTTTGCTACGATTCGGGTTAAATATTCCCATTGTGTATTATATTTTTTGTTACTATAAAATATCATTTAAATGTCATTTATGGCTTAGGGATATTTACGTATGTATTATTATTATCGCCGACTCTAAAGTCGAGAGCGCTCAGAAAAATAAATTCAAGTAAACTTTTTTTTTTATTAAATATTCAAAGCCAAGTACGTAAATATCCCATAAGTGGAGGGATTTGTGTTTTCGATAATGAAATTTGACTGCTGAAAGGTAAATTATATTTATATAGCTGAAACATTACCCGTTCCCCATCATGCGGTGATTAAAACTGTCATAACGCAAAATCAAACACAGTGGTCTACTCTGAATTTTTCATTAAAAGAGTTCGCACAATTTCAACATTTTACAAATGTCAGCAATTTACGTAAATACATTGTTCACATTTCTGGTTATTTTGTAACCAGTTTTGAATCTTTGAAGTTCTATTCCCATTATACAAATCTTTTTACTGCTCTGATATTCTTCATACACATTAGAAAAAAATTGTTCACAATTCTTTTTGAATTTTAATGATCAGTAGATCCAAATATAGTTGTATAGAATGTTAAGAAAATTTTATTCGCGTAATTTTTATAGTTTATGAGGAACTGAGAATAATAATCTTCGTTGCAGTTTACTCTTAATACTTCATTTCCGGGCCGTTATTACAGGGATTTTAGGACGACATGGGCGCCAAGTAGTGCGTCATGATTATTGAATTGACAGTGACCCTCGTAAACAGAATTACCCATCATGCTCTAGCCAGTTGGCTTTAAAATCTTTTGTACGCAGGATTATCACCGCCGAATAAACGAGCCAGATGGGGAAACGAGTTGGAAAACACGAGTAAATCATTGCTCGATGAATTGTCGCGGATGGACGCTTCGTTGACGTGTCGCACCAACACGGATTTTATCTACTTAGGTTGGACAAAAGCATGAAATTTACAAATTATTTCACCCTACACAGCGCGCATATATAGAAATAATTAAACCTTTGTAGCATGAAAATATATAAATTATTTAACCCTTCCGGCTTGTAAATTTTGTTATTCGCGTAATAAACTCTGTGAAACAACGTTACTAATTGGAGGCTGTATGAAGGGTGATTCAAAAGCCAACGAAGGGATCCGGGAATTGATGAAAGAGTCATTCAAGCAGTAGACAGTTGCACTTATTTGACTTCAACAGGGTGAAATTGGAATTTTAAAAACGTAACCCCTTTTGATTTATAACTCAAATAACCTCAATTAGGAAAAGTCATTAACGAGAATCCGTAAATTGCCTACTCTTCCCACTAATATTTCATCCCTTAAATAAAAAATAATCTTTTACAATAGCCTTTATTTCGTTTCTCTAACAGACTCATGCGTCATTATCAGTCTGCGAATCACGGCAATACGTGTGAATTAAGCCGACTTAGGATTCGAGAATTTTAAACTGAAATTCATGCTTCGAGGGGTACACAAATTTATCATATATTTGTATATTATGTACAATTGTACAGGTATAATCGGTTTAACAACAAGATTTGGAAAAGAACTTTTTTCCGCATCTCTTGTTCGAAATTCTGTGAAATGGGAAAAAGTCGGCGAAGCTGTAGCCGGTTTTACTAATTACGTACGAGTTTTTGTTTGGCTTTCAAAATATTCAGAAACAGACGTGAAAATTTAAATCTAAAAATGAAAACAAAGGGAAATAATGTGAGAGAGAAAATACGCGTTACACACATGAAATGCTTCTCGAAATAACATTTTTTTAAATACAGTCTCATTATCATTTGTTATTATTATTTTTTTGAAGTGTAAAATGAAAACGTTGAATTTCATTAAGCGGGAGTTTAAAACGTAAACAATGCTATCTGAAAAGCAGGATCGAATAGCTTTTTAATCGTCGCTGAGATTTCTTTGTGCGAACTGACACCCTGATCGTGAAGAGTTGGCGTATGTGTTGTTGCTCTTGAACTAAATTGCGAAAAGTAAAAAAAGAAATGCAGTGTATGCCCTGGTTGACGCCGCACGAGCGTTTCACGACCCAAAGTCACGCACATTCAGACTAAAATCGACACTCCCGCTGCGGTAAACGCGAACTCGAAACGAGTTTTGAAATCTGGGATATAAAAACCAGTTATTCATTCATTTTTCATTTTTGAAAGACATATTCGTTATTGTCGCTTAAAAGCTACGTCGTGCTTTCATGAAGCAAAACAATTAAAGATCCTTGAATATTAAAGCGAAAGAGGAAGGCAATTTAGTTCTTTATGAACTTTGAACATATGAATTCTTTCCAACGAGTTAAATTGGCAGAATAATTGATAATTTTTAATTCATAATTCATATGACGAATGACTGATATGAGAATTAAGGTTTTAACTTTAAAGGGAAAGAATAACAACGTCACTTTTCAACAACCTGTGTGAAAAATATAGACTAGAATACGTAGACGTATTTAATGAAATTCATAACGCTGAAAAAGTTCCTTTAGATGACATGTTTTTTTCTTATTAACTCTGTACTAGAATTCACAAAAAGATACAAAAAATTGCAATTTTCTTTATGCTTTTAAGTGAAATTTTAATCCCGCAAACAATTTTGTTTTCCTTCATACCCAAAAAAACATGTGCAAAAAACTTGTCAACAGTATCTACATTTATCTGTATATCTACGTACAGTTGAATAGTGAGTGAATTGGTCTATCCGTTAATGAAATATGAAGGAGATTACACATATCTAAAAAAAAAACGCGTGTGTAGGACGGAAAAATTCTTTGCTTTCCCAATTTTTCGCGGCTCCATAAAAGTGCATGGAATGCGATAAAGCTTGCATAATAGGTCGCGACGAAAACGTTCCGATCTCGGGAAAATGTATTTGAAATGAAATTGCCGTCGGATGCAGATTTTCAGAATTTATTGACAGTCGTTAGTTAGTCCAGAAGTGCCATTGGCTCTTCGTCGCTTTTATAATTAGCAGTGGTCTTAAACGACAATGTACCTACCTACGGAATTTCTCATCCTAGTGTTACGCGCCACACAAAAAACTTGTACGTATATGTACATTCTATACACACAACATAAAGCCCTTAACAGGAATTTCCCAGAGGACGACTTTCTTCACTGCAAATGGATGATGCAGTGGGACAATTTACACAGACTGACACAAGCCGGCCTTTCGTTGTGACATTCCAAAAGAAAACGAACTCCATGGCAGTACACACGCACATTTTAAGCTTAATCTATCACTAGACGGGATTTAAAGCGCGCAAAGCGGGACAATTTTCACTATAACTCACCATTACTAGATTTTATCCTTAAAAGGGAAAAAGGAACAAAAATTTCTGTGATGAAATTATTACTTTTAATAAGCTTATCGTGAAATATTCATAAAAGTTCTTTCAATTATTTTTAGCTCATTCTTAAACTTTAAAAAAAAATTGGATTATAATGAAACTTTTATCAATTTTCTCTTTCCCTTTAAAGAATGAATTCAGCATCAGCTTTTAACCATTTCTGGTACTTTTTTTGATTATGTTTGATTATGTTGGAATATGTACTTTTGATTCTGTATTTACAGAAATGGTTGAAAGTTGAAAAACTTTTTGTGTTTCTCCTAAGGAATTGCCATAGTCACAATCACTTTGTATCCTTGAAATACGATAATAACACATGCGAAAAATACATTGTGGCGAATCCGCCGACTGGCCGACGCAAAGCGCCACAATGTGAGAAAAGGTGTTTTGATTATAACTATGACAGCCTTTTATTTTATATATTTTATATGGTAAAAGCATGCAGAGTTTAATTTTAATTTTTGAACAATATTTTGGGCATTAAATGGAGTAAGGATTCGCGGAATGTAGTTTCGATGCAGACATCGAAGTTTGCCATTGACTGGAATTCATTATTTCCATTTTTGCATCTCGAGAGCAGTCTTTTCTTTTCCAGTAAAATATTCCTCGTGTACCAGCTATCTACGTTTGTTCGTGATTGGAATACTTTTATGCGTCAGCTACAAAGTCCCTTTCGTTTAATCCCGCTGGGATTAAACGAGTTTCAGTAAGACGTTAAAGCGAGGAGAAAAATGCGGTGGATTCTTGTATATAATACAAATTTCATATTTTATGTGACTTTCTCAAGGGATTGAAAATACTAGAATATACTTCTAAACATTTTATTAAATTGCAATAAACATAAAATTAAGCCACTTGAACCGTTTTCATAAAAAGCTGCAATGCAAACTTCAACAACTGCATCGTTTTATAATTTTTTAAAGGATTATTATGAAATTCGAGGATGAAGGTATTATTCTCTGTGTGGAAAAATGGGATATATGATATAATAATAAAAATGAAATAAATGATAAATTATAACAAAACCCTGATAAATATGTTTTGCGTGTGTGTGAAACATGAATGCAACCGAATTTTTAGTACGTGAATTTATAATCACCATTTAATTAAAGAGCTGTAAGTTATTGGATATTAACGATGATTAATTTCATTAATAAACGTTAAAGATTACATCTCTCGTGTATGCAGTGAAGTGAAAAATAAAAGGTTAATCAAACAATTTATTTTCGAGCTCACAACGCCACAGTCGACCTTATTTTTCATATTACAGATGCTGCGGCGTGTTTGTGACTTAGCAACAGAGCTAAAATAGTTTTGAAGAAATAAATGTGAGAGAATAAGAAAAATTGCGGAATGTTAGTTGTGAAATTTACCTTCTGATATAATTCCAATTACTTTCGACGCAAGGATATTTGTCATTAATTTCCGTCTTTCGAAAGTATTTTATTAATATTAATATTGCGTGATTTAGAGCAGAAAGAGGAAGGTAAAAATCATTATTTAAAGTCATGCTTGGATTAACAAAAAATTCAAACTAACAACACACTAATGATTTGAATCATATTGCAATAATTAAAGCATGCGACATAGCAGGAAAATGAGATTATGGTTCCAGTAAGAATGAGACAAAGACACATGCCGTAGAAGAAAAGATAATGCAAAGTAACGTAGAATTTAAATTAATTTCTTTTCGGAAATACTCCACGTGATCACGAATTCATTTTTATATTATCATTTAAGAGAATAAGTTGTTCATAACGACGAGATATTGTACTGTTCATTCCACGCAAAGATAGTAAAAAACAATCACTATAAATAATACAAGAAATATACTGAGCTTATTAAATAATGAATAACAAACATTAAAAAGAGAGAAAAACAGAAGAATAGTTAATGAAGTTTTTATGAATTTTTCGTGTCATAGTTATAAAAACCATAAATTAGCATTTGAACAATTTCACCATAGTTTTTGTATTTTTCACTCTGTGTCCCTCAGAGTTAGAATTTTCTTGCAAGAAGTTAGCTTGACTTGAATGCTCTGTTAATTTTCCTTGATTAAAAAGGACGTTTATGAAAACAAAGGAAAGTTTAAATGAAATAAATCTAATTTCTCAGAGAGAAAATTATGTTTTTATACTATGATAAGAAAGAAATAAAAAATCATCAAGTAAATCAAGAAAAATATATAACTTGAGAAAAATTTCTACAGCGGAGAAAATATCAATTTGCAAAAAAATTCTATAAATATGGAACGTACGTGATGCGTGATTCACAGCTTAAAAAAGGACGATAATGACAATCAAGGCGAAGTTGACATTGCGAGAAAAATCAAGTTTAGGATTTTTTCATACTTTTTTATCATCGTAATTTTACGTGTACCAACACATTTTACTAGACGATCAAACAGCGCGAGTTGCAGTTTCTCGGTGCAAAGTTAATCCGAAAGTTATTTCGCGACAGCTCGTAACTCGGTATGAGCCGCTCGAACTTTTAAATACTTTTCTCAAATTGTACCTTCTGTATAATAATTCAAGTTTACAAGATTATCACTTTTTCTCGCCTTATTATCCGAGGCGAAATATCTTTAAATAAAATTTAAAATATAAAGTTTACAATTAGGAAAATAATTTCAAGTTTGAAAAGTTTTGAGGTTTAAAAATTAGCATTTCGAAAAAGAACTACGATGCTAAAAGATTTACATTCCTTGAAATGGAATGTAAATCCTTGAAGTTCCTTGAGAAGAAATGTAAATCAGGTTTGTAATAATTCTATTAAACACCAAGAAATTAAAGATGATAAATCGTCGTGTCAGCTTTTATTATTCTTATCTCTGGTTCCTTTTCGTGGGGTGTGAATCGCGCATACGTAATCATCAATAGTCCAGAACCTGGGACATTTCTACATTCATATAACTATAGGAAGTTTCTGCTTTCTAAAAAAATATAATAAAGTAAGATGTGAAATAAAATAAAAAAAAATAAAGATAAAGGAGGATATGTACTAGATTAGGTTGAGAGAGGACAATAGAGGAGGGTGTGAGCGGTTTGGAAAAGATTGAAGGAAATAGAGTGGATTTCGCAGCAGATCGGGATAGAGAAGTAGCGCTGACTCTGCGATTTTCTCTACCTGAACCGATCCGCTGCCAATACACGCTCCAATGGTCAAGCAATTGGCCAGTTCGCCGGACCACGTGAAGTTGTGTGCTCCACCACTCCATCCCTTGGTTTTTTTTGTCATCTCAATCCTTACTCTTTATTTCTTGTCACAGAGAGATTTCAAGGGGATGGTTCTAACTATGGGGAATAGCATCGATTGAATCCCGTGCTAGGCGTGCTCAGCAAAAGTTACTCGTTTGATTTATGAATTTCAAGAATCATCCTATCCACCAAAGAACATGATGCAGAAATTAGTTCATTTAATTGTTCATCAAGATAATATTATACTTCAATTTCTCTTATTTTCTTTCCTAAATGTATACTACTTTATAAAAAGGAGTTAAAGCGAGTTTAGTTTAAAAGTTATTGAAATTTAAAAATAAATACGAAGGATTCATTCTGTACAATTTTGATGTACATCATAATTCAAGACATCAGATGAAACTTAAACCCTTTCGCTTCACTTTACTAAATTGAAGTAAATTAAGTGAGCTGAAGCGAATTTAAATACATTGAAAGCGAATTATAAATAATTTAATTAAAGTTAAGAAAATTCGATTTCATTCAACTCTTGAGTAAATTCAAATGTAAATGAAAATAATTAAAATAAAAATTGTATCTCAGATGAATTAAACTAAATAAATGAGTGATAGAGAACAAAGATCCTTCTTCTAAAAATCGATATTTAATTCTAAATTACGTCAAAATTTAATTAGCATCTGAATTTAACTTAGAAATGAAACTAATCGCTTTTCGTCTGAAATATTAAGATATCTTAGAGGAATTTCCATTTTGCACAAGTTTCTTGTGAATTGGGCGTCAAAGCCCTCTCTCGATCAGCCCGATATCGGAACAATCTTGGTGAGTCGAGCTAAACGAGGTCGCGTAATTTCACCTCTAATTGTAACTTCTGCTCATTAAGGCACGAATTGCAAGCAAGCCTAGGTTCAGGATTCGTCGGTGCATGTTTCATAGGACGAGAGGATTTTGAAAATGACTGGAAGCAGACTTACTTGTTGTAGAGAACCCGGAAAGACTTTGGCGACATGCAATTGACACTCCAGTCGGTGTTCCCGTGCTCGTTACATATCGTTATGGAAAACCTTCCATAGTTCGCCCTAATGAGGTGTATTAGCTCCCCCTCTTGGCATTCTATCCGCAGCGTTTTGCCCTCGCAAGCGTAAGCCGTGTCGTACCTCTCTGCAACAGAAAAAAAAGGACATTAGTCACACTCGTTGACAAACTAATTTGTGGTTACAAAACATCGTCTCGTTTGGAAAAACTAAAGATTTTAATCATATTATTTAAACTTTAGTCACTTGACTCATCAAGTGTATATTAATGTATTTATAAAATTTTTATTTTTATTTTATAAAATTTTTCAAAAGGTCTACTAAATTTTTCCTACGAAATATTTAGTAGACAATTCACGCACTTTTCCCGCTTATAAATATAAGAAGGTAGATTATTAATAAAACTAAAGTCACTCTGAAGATATATAAAGAAATCAATTCCGTAAAAATACGAAAAAGTGGAAAAGAGCTTTAAGTCTTGGTTAGTTTGCAATAAAGCAAACTGACAGTTGTCTGAGATAATTATGGTTTAGATGTAAATAAATCTCTTGTGATGAGTCGCATCGCGAGTCAGGGAGACTTATCTCGATTCTTCTCTCTTTCACGGATCTTAGTCGGATGGGATAAAAGCTTTTTGGCGGTGGACGCGATGACTTTTGAGACTGTCAAAGGAAGTATGAAATTGGACAGCTCGGGTCGAGCCCAGGTTAGGTATATTTTGCAAAGTGAGTTTGCCCGCAGAGACGCTCGCCTTGTAAAACGTAATAGAATTAAGATAAAGGGATCGTGGTATGGGTAGTGAGAATGAGTCGTTGCAGACTTCCTTGCTCCTCCGGACTACTTGAATGGGGCCAAAATCCCAGATTGTTGAGCCACAACTCTTGAGTTTCGCAGAATTCCACAGATTCGACTATTCTCTCTTCCCTGGCACAACGTGCTTCATTTGCATACAAATTAACGCATTAAAAATTGCTCCAGATTTATATATCTCCTTCCGCTAGCCAACCCAACAGTCCATTTAAAAGCAAAGCGGAAACTCAGTCAAATCGTAATTTAATAATAATGATGTTAATTAATTAATCTTCTACAATCGACTACACTTATTTCAGAAGCATCCTACTGAAAAATTTGCAACTGATATATGGATTATTATTACGTAAATAAACCGCCAGGGTAAATATTAGCAGGGCAAAGTGCATTATAGGCGCAAAACATTTGTACGAGAGGTAATTCAAAATTAGTGAGATGGCAAAGTGCTGGCTTTACAAAATTTTCAGCAGTGTGTAGTTTCTTGTTGAATAAACAGAAACCCGTGGTAACAAGAATAATGTTACCTTATAATTTCTACAGATACATTCATGAAGCCCAGTAATTTTATTGTAATTTGGTATTGATCTTTTCGAAGGGAGTTAAAATCATGCAAGTGATGACAGCTTTCGTATGATACCTCGTATGATACTGTGTAGAGGGGGTGGATGGTACGGAGAGGAAGTTAAAAAGAGGAAGAACCGATGACAAGTCTTGTGCAAGGTCTGAATAGATTAAAAAAGGCTGTAATAAC
>JAUEJJ010000017.1:13272771-13292586 GCA_032164275.1 Synergus coniferae | reverse complement strand
AGAGGAAGTTAAAAAGAGGAAGAACCGATGACAAGTCTTGTGCAAGGTCTGAATAGATTAAAAAAGGCTGTAATAACTCTGTCCGTGAAAGCCCCGCCGTGAGTTCATTAGTTCCATACCAACGCGCTATAATGCCGTTTTTAGATCGTGGTTAGACGTCACTTCAGGCGTCTGTGTGCACGGTCTTTGAGATCGAGGGAAACGGAAAGGTTCAGGTGCTACGAAAAGGGTCTCGTTTCATGATATGCCATGGAGTTCACAGTTAACATGTATTCAGCGATGCAGAAGCGAGCAGGTAATGAAAACAGAAGAAAAAAACGTTCTGCATCGACGCGCCACGACTCCGGAATGATTTATTTCGAAAATAAATCTACTTTACCCATTTCGTCGGCCCCTCAATTTATGACAGTAGCCATTTACACTTTTATTAACATCTACAGCCACTCCTGAAACTCGGAGATTGCTTCCATTCTTACAGTACTAGGAATTTCAAGAAAATATTTCCCACTTTTGAGCTACTTTTCTCTACACCCCTCACTCATTTAACTCTGATTTTCTTAGGGTTTGATTACTTTGAATTTTGAAGTGTAAAGTTGACCCTTCTAGTCTAATTTCCATCTGGAGAGTGTTTATCTTAACCGAAAATTAAACAGATCCTTAAGAGTGGGATTATTTTCATTTTCTGTAACTGCAACCGTATGTTCAAATATCCGGTCTCAAGACTAATACTAAACAGAAAGCAATCTGGGGAATATCAAACACACGTCACTTAGTTAGAATGCTTTCATACTTTTTCCAAGAATTGAGAGACACCAAAACCCTTCTGACGAATAGGTTTGTTTTAACTTAATTTCTAACTCTAGATAAGACCGGTTGGTATTTAGAATTAATACATTCTTTCATTCCCAGAAATCCTGACCCACAAAAGATGCTTTCATATATTTAACCTGGTGTTTAATTTTATTGTATCAAGAGGAAATTGAGGAAATAATTAGACTCCAATGGATAAAAGAAATAAAGTATATCCTTCTTATAGCCGGAAGCGAAGGATGACTCTTTTCCTGACAATACAAGAGAGACTTGTCCACAAGAAATGTCGGTCAGTTTGAAGTTTAAAAGGCAGTACTGTATCGAGAGTTGTACTTATAATATGTCCCAAATGGGACCTCCACAGACCTTGCCGAAAACATTGGGGAGGCCATACGTACAATCAGGAGCTGTCAACAAAGCAGGAAGACAGACTCGAGATGGAGGAGGAAGGAGTACTGTTGGTTCGTAGACACAATGGCCCTCTCAGTGTTTCAACTTCGGCCACAGATGAAGGTTTCGAGCAGTTTCGAGTCTAAGAGTACTGAGGGCCGACATCCCGCTGTTCGTGGATCCTTTTAAGTCCACCGCCGCGGCAGCAGGAGGCGCAGCACCGCCGGCCTCTCCGATATATTATTACCCGAAGTCATTAATGGTAAACTGCAATTCTCCTCTTTCCCTTGGCCAACTGGTTGAGGAAGGGTGGGATGACACGGGTGAGAGATAGAGAGGAAGAGAGAAAGGTATACATACATGTATGGTATATAAAATATAAAAAGAGAGAGACTGAGATGTGGTCCATCCTGCGTCTATCTTTGGGACAATACCAAGCAGTCGATTCTATTTTGAGTACTGTACTGTATAATGTTAATGTATTCTCTGTACTCTGTATAACAAATATAGTACATCGGTACATGGAATGGATTCTCTGAAATCCAATGATTCGGAACAAGCATGTATGTTGCATACTCCAGTGGGGCGTGGATCCCTTGGGTATGTCTTGCTCATGCAGTTCTCGATGTCGATTCGAAGCTCTCGCTTCGAGAACACCACCAACAGCTTCCGCGAGACCACAAGCTTCACAGGCTTCCACGGACTTCCTTTATACCACAAGGATATCCCCCAGTGTCTGATTCCTACAATGCTTACGCTTCTCTTGCTCAACCTGTTAAGACTTTTATTTTCCACTCACTCGAAAATCTTCTCTAAATCTCGCTCAGTCCACGAAAGCTCTGGTCACTGAAACTATATCCATTTTAGCTGGAGAACACTATTATTATATTCTCTCTCTCTCTCTTGAAAAATCACACCAAAGAGCGGATAGTGCAGCGTATTCTTTTATCTATCAGTGTTTCTACTTTTTGTTATTAGATCAACCTATCAGCTCACGAGATGCATTTTGATAAATGAACTCTGCAAGTTTATTTGTCTTGTCATTCTTCTAATTTAGAAAACTTACTTTGATAGTTTTATAATTAATACGTGTACAATCGTTTCAGTGAGTTGAATTAATTCGACGGATGAACAATAATTAAATAACTTAATCCAAAATTTGCTGATTGGGGTGTATGGGTCTATAAAACAAACGTTGATAGTATTAATAATTGATTCGATTTGGTTACGTTAATTACTGAGTGCTATTATTCAACCAGTCAATTAATTATTACCCTGCAAGCCGCAGGTGTACGATGTGCACTTGTTATACAAGTTACTAAGTTACCAGAGTCGGATGCTACCCCACAAACTTTATGTACTCGTTCAAATGAACGAAATGTTTTTTGCCCAGTTCTATTTTAGCCAGAAATATTGTTGCAACTAAGAATACAAATATATAAGCATTACGAGTTTCATTACAAGTTTTTTTATACTTAACTATTTTCATTTAAACGTTCAGAACTTCAGGCACACACACACACACACAAACTTTTGATGCTTGTTACAAAGCCTTTGCTGGTACAATGTAACTTTTCATCCTCTCCGCATTCGATTACTTACAATTAACGAAGGACGTATAAGGAATGCCTTCGGCGACATCTTTATTTTACAGTGTTGCTCGGATGTACAGAATGCACAGCTGCAACTGACGTTACCTGCAGTTGCGATTAAACCATTCGTCCTTCAAGTAACTTGGTACACTCTCGTTTACCTTATATTCTTATAGCTGAGACATTGCTCATTAACTTCTAGCTCGTTAATAGGCGAGTCCGCCTGGAATGCATCGCGATTAATTAATTAAGTATTCACGATCAGCCTTAGACTCAGAAAATGTAACAAAAAAGTGTGTCATTTCAAAACCTGAATTTGTAAAGTGCCGGAAGTTTTGAACATTCAAATGAATGAAATACTTTTTCCCAATTCCATTTTATACAGAAATACTGATCCCACTAAAAATTAAAAAATGTATACTAAGTTTTTTGCACACAGAACCATTTTCAATGCAAATGAATCAATATTTTAACACTGTCTCTGATCCTTTGAAATTTTTGGGAATCTGGCTAATAAACTATAATTTATTATTATTATTAATAGATCAATTTATCAATATTTTCCCTGACATTTCCCTGACTTCCCTGATATGTGGCTACTCTGCATACAGATGCACAACTGGCAATGTATAATATGTATAAAATATGAATTTCTTTGCAGCAATAGAAGCAGAGCTTTTCGTGTATTCTGAAAGCCATGCGTCTTTCCCCGTCTTCTTGCAAGCTCAACTGGCTTTGGTCCGTGAAGCTCGCCTGGGACGCGTAAATCAAAGTCCTCCGAGACTCTGGTTTGTTGGACCCGAGAGACTTCGCGAAGCGCGAGATTTCTAATTCAGCTAATCCTTTTCTGAGCTTTAATTACATTATCGATTCACGATGAATCGTGTATTCTCATGTGCGAGTATAACGCCTGGTGCTACCGCTGGCTCTATGATTTACATGAAACTCTTATAAATATATCACAGCTAGTGAAGTTCAGCGAAGAGGAATTAATGTAAAACCTGCAGGTAGATACCTACTTGTATACACACAGAAGCAGAAAGTGAAGAAAGATCGCTTGTGAAACGTCACTTCTGTCGACGTAACTCGTCAACCTTGTCAATATCAGTTTCCGCTTATTCGAGCGACTGATCGATGACGGATAGCGGAGGAATGACGTTTCGTCGAATGCTTTTTTAATTCCGCGTCCTCTTTCGCGAAATTGCTTGTATTACCAACGTTGAAAGAAAAATCAATTGCTGGTCTCATTCAATCGTACAATGTCTCTATTTAAAAATTGGGAATAAAACTGGGATCAAGTCAGAGGAAATATTGACTAGGAGTTGAATTAAATATGAATGACGGAAGACATTTAACATTTTCTCTATATTCTCATTCACTTCACAATCTTCTATTTAATTTATTCAATTAAGTTATTTGATTATTTGATTAATTATTTAAATGAGATTAATTGTTAAATACAATTGCGGCTTTATCTATAGGAAAAGTTAATGTTAAAATTGTGGAACGACGTGAGCGACGTTCACGAGTAATTCAGAATTTACGTCCTCTGGGTTAATTGACACCTGCCAGTAGCAGTGATATTCTCGTCCAGCCATTTCTGTCGGTATCGAATTAACGATAAATAGACTTTGGCGCATTAAATCAAAGATTTATGCCGATATAATTCTATAATAGTAACGAGGACACGACAAGAAGAGCGATTCGATATATATCTATTTCGTTTGAACGATCACCGCGGATCGTACCTAATTGCGAAAAGGTTCCTTTGCTATAAATACGCTTGGTACATGCAAGAACAAATCCTGCATCCCACCGACTCTCGTAAGGGACGATCGATCATGCGGGCAGGAAGCTAATGCACTCGTATCTGCGGACGTCTGGTTCGCCTACGCTTCAGAAAAGCCGTAAGATCGAAAAAGTGATCGATGTCTTCTTTGTTCATGTGATGCAAATTGCAGAAAAGACTCGTCGCTTTAAAATACGTGTTATTCAAACAAGATTTCATTTTTAAGTATTTCAATTTCACATCATTTGAAATGCGGAGTAGGAAAGGTTATCTCAGTTCATTATACGCGCATTTGTAAAGTTTTCTATCTATAATAATTTAGAAATCATTAATTGTGTATGCTCACAGTACAGGAGTAAAAATTGTCCTTTTTTTATGTTTTCTTATTTTGGCATCGAAAAACAGCGGTGAAAGAAAATAACGGACTTGTCTGTGAGTACATGCTTTCGATCGATTGTACGTCTTTCTAAGATACGACTTGTATCATGTTACTGCGAGGGATCGAAGCGATGTACCCATGTTTTTCGAGAATTTCAGGAAAAGAGAATCTGTCTGGAGACAACTGAGTAATCAAGCTTTACCACGGAAAAGTAGATGGGGTTATTTTTCTAGTATCCTCTCGAAATATAAATCTAACTTAAATGAGAACATTTCCAATTGATGTATAATTTTAATCAAGTTGATCAAATACGTAATTTAATTAGAATCGATGATAGAAAGCAATGATGCTCATGTATAAATTATAGAGATTAAATAATAGTATTTAAATTCGAATCAATTAATTTCGAACTAACTGGGGATATATTAAAATAGTCCATTGCTGTTTCGGAATTATATGAGTTGGAAAATTTCAAGCTTTGCTGCCGGAGAGGCAAATTTGATGGATGGATTATCGAGCGGCTTTAGATGCTCGCAATATTAGGGCTTGTTCATAAAGCAGTGTAAATAATAATCTACATAGGTCTGGAAATACGTGATGGATGCACGTCATGCGTGTTATTAACAGATATCTAATGTAATATCTCCTGAATAGAGTTCGATTCTTGCTAATTCAACATCCTCGCCATACAAAAGCAGTTCAATTTCTATGAGTAAGTACATATAGACAAAATATAAAATTATTAAAAAATCGTATTAAGTTTTAAATCTCTTTTCACTTTTGCTATCTAAAAACTTTCTGATTTATTTTGGTATCTTCCTCAGCGATAAAAGATTTGGCAAGCATCTTTGAAACTTTAGAGATGTTTTTATTCTTCTCCTCTGTTTTATTATTGAAATCAAAATACTTAAAAGTCCCGATAAGTGGAAGCTAGAAAATCGGAGACCAGGAGTAATAAAATTGTTCTTGTCACTTCTGCGGATGAAGTTGTATTACTGCATGAAGTAATGTTGCTAAATTACGTATTGTCACGGCGAGAACGGCACTTATTCGAGTTGTTCCTGCCTACTTGCTCAGCTCGAAAGCTTTCAAGCAAATAGCGTTTCATGAACACTTACTTGGAATCCTATACCGACGTTAAAAGAGACTTGAATTCTGTACCGAGCATCGAGAACAACGCTTCGAACGAAGAATTAAGTGAGCCAGGACATGTCCCGAGCAATTCTCCCGAAGGGTCGAAAACTCGAGCCATTCGTTAGACTACTGGAAACAAGAGCGAGAAATCCGCGGTAAGATTCCGGCATTGTCGGCCCTTTTAGGAATGCCAAGGGAATTTGCCCGTTTCTGCTCTACCCACGATTAGGGAGCATGTGTCCAGATTTTCAACGTTTCTATTTGAATCCGCACCTCCAATCTGCTTCCAAAATTCTGACTTTCACAAGCTCCGTATAGTTGAAGTAAAAAAAGTTTTGCTTTTATAAACGATACATTTAAAAAATTAGTTAGGGTTAGTTGGCTTGAGAGTTTAAAAACGTTTTGTGAGATGAAGAAAAATAAAGAGTGTTAAATATTTTTTGTTTCTCGATAAATATAAATATATAAATTCCTACGAGACAACATCACCTGGTGCCTTTTGAGCTGTCACTGGTAACTAGTTAGGCAAATACACAGCTCTCTTCATAGAGAACGAGAAAATCTGTGATTCCAATTCCCGACTCCGACCTTTGGGCTTCAAAGCATTTAATCAAAAAGAAAACACCGCACTGTCGCCGACTCCGAACGTTTATTGGCAAAACGTCAGCACCGCATCTCGGCATTGCCGCTGCCAACTACGTATACATTCAGAACCAGCAGCCACGGTCGGTGTCTACAGAGGGGGGATTTGCAAGAGTATATACATCTATACTTACACCCCAAACCCCTTCTGCTAACTTCCCACAATATACGCTGACGCTCAATTATTCAATGCATTTTTCAAAATTCAACCTTTTTCAATTTATAGTTCACATTTGCTAGCCCTAAATAAAAAGGATCCTTAAAGTCAGAAGTACAACCATCAGTTGAGTTATCAAACCCTCGGTGTCTATTAATACGTGTTCACAAAATTTCAAGGCATTTACCATTGCACTCCTTAGTAGTATGACTCAATGCATGCTTTCAAAAAAGAGAATGTAATCAGTTAATCCTGTAGGAAGTGCTAGTGCCAAACGACGATTTCCGTGATTTTGATAAGATCTTTGCAGAAAGAGGGAAAGGGTTCTGTTTCGTCGGGAGACTGAAAAGAACAAAGAATTCGTGGGCAGATGCACCTGAGAATGATTTAATCTTCTGTCAGGTTGACGGTGTTCGATGTTTGAGGGTAACAGAAACGTGTAGATTGCGTTATGCGTGTCTTCGTTCTACTGTGGCCGGTTTCCGTTAGGATGAGGGTAAGAGAAACAAAAGAAAGAAAAGAAAAAAAAAGGGCTCTCCCCTGTAATCGGACCAGAGCGCCGAATTCGCCTGCACTGTATGGGAACGGTGGCCCTCCTTACTACGAAAAGGGCCACGTTTAACGCTTTCAAGGTGTTTCTCGACTCCCGTTCCTTCAGTCTTTGCTTCTCATTTAAGTCAGAATTTTTTAATTGAGTCAAGTTTCTTATTCCTTCCAAAGAACAATTGAAAGAGGCTAATCTATCAATTTTTAATCGTTTTAATCATAAAAGTCTAGAGTGAACATGTTTATTATTGGTGATAAAGTCACACTTCGTTAAACTGTTTCTATAATCCGATTTGTAAGTAATAATTAATTGAAGATTTCGAATTCAGTGGTAGATAGAGAGCATTACCAGTGAAAAAGAGATCAGGTTCTTGAGACCTATGAAGTTTGAGCACAAATGGGCCCGCTGAGATTGAAAGAAATGCTTTTAGATATTTCAAGAGGCCGTATCCACTTAAGGAATCTGGAAAAAAAGGAGAGAAAAGAGAGAAAGGAGTAAAGCGAGCATCGAATAAAGGAATTAATTACTCGATTGGCTGAAAAGTTTTTCTCACTGATGGTGACCGAGGGATTCTTTTCTCGCTGCTTCTGTAAGAACAAGGCTTCCTTTGGCTCCTATCGCCGACTCCCACTCGAGCCATTTTTATACAATCTACCCTCTCTTCCTCATTCCCTTTTGCGAACTTCGTGATATAAAACTACTTCTATTCAATTTGAGTATGCTCACTAATTGAAAATTAATATAATCAAGATACAGTATCATATATATATTGACAGTATTAAACCGATTACAAATTTGATTGGTCAGCCTGATTTCGTTATATTGATGAGTTGAAAGTTCACTTTGCTTTTAGCAAGCGGGAGAAGTTATATTGAATAGCCTTTCTCGTCGCGAAGCGTGTGATAGAGAACCAGGACAAGTTTCGAACAACGTCGGCGTGGCTTCCGTTGTTATCCCACTTGTACGTAAACTTTTCCATCGGACAGTACTGCTGCTGAGTTGCATCAACGTTTAGCAAACTCCACATTACGTGCTTCAATCGTTCTGAGCGTGGCGATTCGTTAGAGTTATCTGTGTTATTTGGAACTGACAAACACGAGGGTGTTGATGCGAAGAATAGCACAGAGTAGACTCTCACCCCTTTCTTGAATTTTGCTTAGCCAGGAAAAGACGTAGGGCGATAGCAACGACACGTATCGCTTCAGAAGTTCCATAGTGAGAAGCTCCATTGTCCGGGACGTTCCGATGAGCGAAAATGGCACGATGGCGGCCTTTGGCAGAGAGTGTTAATTCAGAGAAATAAACGTGAGAATAAGAAGAGGTTCGAGTTCGCGGCGATAAGTCAGGGTCAAAAGGGCCGCGCGAAGTCAAGAAAAAAAGGGCAAGAGAGAAGATATTTGGAACGTTGGTACACAATTCGAGGTAAGAAATAACCAAAGGAGCTTATGCTCATTTCAACAGACCATACCTGGAGCCAGCGGCAATTCCGTATCGGAGTCAAGATCGCATTGTCACCATCTTCCTTTCTTTTGCCTCCCACTTTTCTGTACCTTTGTCCTTCATCCCCAGCTTCTTGCTTCTTCCCTCTATTTCGTTTACTCTTGCCTCGTTTTCTCCTTGCGAAACACCCCGACACACCGTACACTGTCTCGCGATAGTAAATCTAGCCTAGCACAATGGTGTGCACATAAGGCTACAGGGTATTTCGCAGATCGATGCTTTTTATTCTTGCGTACGATCTTTACTTACCTGCCTCTACCTACCCACCTTTCAACCCACCCGTACATACCTATCGGTCGCGAATATATTCAAGGAGCGACGACTTCAAACGAGAATTAATGTGCACAACTACGTGAATAAACGGACCCGATAAAAGTCTCGCGCCGGTTGATAAGCCCGACTGATAGATTTGCTGTCTTGACACAACTTTCTGATACCAGCTTGTTTGACAATTATGATTTCATCCTCGAAACTCTGACTTCAAATACCGCATTGGATAAAATCCTCGCGAGTCCAGGGATTGATCATTGCCTACAATTGAAACGTATTCAAAGGAGCATGATTAGATCTGTGAGCAAATAATTTAGATGCTAACTATTGAAACGAGGTTGGTGTGCTCCATGAGTGTTGACGTCGACTCTAAACCAATGCTTGATTTAATCGTGGTAAGCCGTGAAGTTCGTGTTGTCTGCTGAGCCATGAAACTCAACACCTATTGCAATCAATAGTAGCGAAGGTAGTGAAATTGGCTTAACACGAACAGTAGCGTTAGTTGCGTGAGGTTCGAAATCTATCTCTTCACAGAGAAAACCTGGACCGAATATTGACTTGAGTCAATAATATCATTCAATTTGTCAAACCATGTATTTTCACTTTGAAATCATTGCAGATGACACAAAACAAGATTGTCCATCACCGGCGTTTGCAACATCTCACTCTTTTTTCACTCTTCACAATCTATCAAAACAAAAATGAGAGTGATCTTTCAGACGGTTTTGAGAACAGGAACAATTTCATATCCATCATATCAGAGCATACTCTAGTGGACTATAACGAAGCCTAATGTAATTTAACAGCAGCGGGAGAACAGCAGCAGTATTTTTTGGTTGGGTCTATGCGTAGGTGCGATAAGGAATGGTGATCGATGAGTTCAGGTCAGGTCTGCTCTGGGTGTGGACATTAACACAAGACTAGTTTCCTACTATATGCGCAATGTTGATTCGCGTTGAAGATCGGCCAACAAGGACGGATACTTTGTCGAGTGATTCGAAGGGAACGAAAGTTACGTACATCTGCGGGGGTTGGTTATAGCAATGCGCTGAGGAGGTTGAGAGCTAGAAGGCGGGTCGGGAAGAGGCCTGAAACTGCTAGCCGATATTTCATCCAGGGAACAAGCAAGATAACAGCGGGCACGCCCTCCCCTTACTCTCTCAGCTTGCGCAAGTTGGTTCTGCTCTTCACCTAGTGTACGGTGTGCTACTCTGCCCGCAACAGACTCACAGCCTTTTAAAATATTGCCACCCCAATTCCACCTAACCACCACCGCCTGTTCTCCAACACCAACGAAACTAGATTCCTTTCAACGAGGATAAGAGTGGCTTCAAACCTTTCCGTTTGACTCTTTGAATTACTCTCCACATTGTGTTCTTTACGTATACAACCATGTCAAGACCAGCTTTACCACTCTTTTTTATCCTTGCCACTCTTTTTAGCTTTACGACCCGTTTGGGTTTGCCTCTTACGTTACTTCAGAAGAATCTAAGTAACGTAAAAAATTGATCAATGAATTTCTTTTATACATGTTTCTTTATCTTAATCTCCGGTTTTACTGGTTTGCCCCATTTTAGGTTTTGGGTAATCTGAGAGACTGTTCTGCATCAAAGGAGTCGATACTAATTAAGAGGTTTCAGAACAACGGCGCTTGGGGAACTTGCGCGTTTGTGGGTTAAAGTGAGTATCGTTAGGAGTTTTGCAAGTGGATACTTGTAAAACTGCATTGGCAGATCACGACGTTACCAAAGGCAGTTGCTGTTTTCAAGGAGTGACATACTCGAGAAGAACCCTTGGGGCTTAGGCCAAGATGTGGTACAAGATGGCCTCTTGACGCTTGGTCAACCTCTTATCCAGAAATGCACCTCCAGTCTCTACTTCTGGAAATCCTCGAGTCAAGTTTACTTCACTTTTCCATGATACTATATTTCTCAGATTAGGAGAAGCCAAAAGCGACTTTATTATCCAACTTGTAACGACATATTAATTAGAGTTTTAATCAAATCCTCATACAAGAACCCATATGGAATCTCACATAAGTTCTTACTCCAGGGGTTAATCCTACTTAAAATCTGGGCACACACATTCCCTGAAATCGCTTGAAATCCTTTGATGTTTCTATATCCCAATACGTGGATTTTCAGTCGCAAATTTCACCAATATCGAATTATCTTATAAATGTGTTCATCACTTAGCATAAAATTATCGTTTTTGCGCAAGGTTTACCACTAGAAAACAATATACAGTTTGTTTTGTGTTGAAATAATGTTTCACTCAGTCGCGGAAGGTCAAATAAATTGATGATATTGTATATAATTAATTTTATTTAACCTTCCGCGACTCACAATGAGTGAAACATCACTTCAACACAAAACATTTCGGTCCTTCGAGCCGGATGAACGTCGCTGGTTCATATCCGGCTCGAAGGACCAATGGTGCAGTTATGAGCTTTGGAACATTGTTATGGAAGGGAGAAAAATAAGTAAATGTCTTATTGGTCAAGAGAGGGTAGTTGAACACTCCTTGGACGTCCTAAGTGGCGCCTCAATAAACTGCAAATGGTTATAAGTACTAACTCTAATCTGTCACCGTAATAAAGTTGAAGATGGTCGGCGCATATTTACAAACTATGACCGTAATAAAATGACAGATGTGAGCGGCTTAGAAAACTGAGAATTTTGTCTAGAAAAGAATTTGTGACGATGTAACACAGTTTCTTCTCCGTTCCTCTCGATCTCTTTCTTCTATCTTCTTATACTTTTTTCCGTTGTTACAAGTTTCGCGGCGGATATACCTACGTAATTTCGACCGAGTGAGAACAGGTTTTGTCGGAAGTGGCTGGAGCAGAGACAACGAGAAGAGGGGTGCAGAAGAGTGCCGCGCAGTTTCCTCGTAATTGGAGGCACTTTTTTGCTAGGGCGTAGAAATCTCGAGAAATAACCGGCGCGAAACAGCGACGCGGTATCAAGGACGCACAAACTTATGCACTTGTTGCTGGCACGGTTGCGCTAGACATCTAACGTTCCCGTTGCCAATGGTCATTTCGAATTTCCTCTATTCCTTTAAAGTCCTCTTTAGAGGGTGAAATGAAAGAACGTACGATGTCGTTAATTTCGAAACACAAAAGAGGCGGAAGCCCCTGTAAAACCAGAAACGAAGATAATACCAAGCGATAAAATAAATCGCGAGAGTTGAGATAGAAAATTCTTATCTTTTCCGATATCTGCGCTACGGTTTTCTAGATTACTTCCATCTTCAATATCCAATCAAATAAAAACGGAATTAGAAATTAAGAATTTCATTTATAATAAAAAGTTGCCAATAAATCTAGTATCTAGTTTTATGACTGGTCTTCAATACTAATTTAATCTGTTTCATATGCTCGGAAAGAAACCATTGATTGGAGCAAGAATAATTATACCAAAATATCAATTCAATATATCCGTCAGTATATGAACTGTTTGTATTATAAGATTAAAAAAACACTTTTTAGTGCTTGAAGCTTCGTATCGGACGATCTATATTACTTTTTTTTGTATCCTCGGGAATACTTGACTCGTTCTTCGATAACTTGAGAGGTACTTACTCCTCGGGTTTTTGCTTACCTTGCGTCACAAATCCAAACGATTCCTTTTCAGGGGATGATTTTCACGGTCTTACGCCCTCGGTCGTGTAGGAAAGCAGGCTCTTCGGCCGTGACGCGTGCCTCAGGTGAACATAAATGTGTAGGAGAGTTGCACGCTTCGAAGCAGCCATTGTTGCGAATATAAATTTTAAAAAAAGAACACTTCAGTGTGCGAATCAATTTTGTATTCCAAACAACAAACCAACAAAGACGTGCCAATTCGGTATTTAAGTTTAAATTTTGACAGGTCTAGCATGAACGTGCCATCAACTACTGAATCTGATCTTGTTCCAGTGACTGTAAAACGTACTGAAGTAAAGTCCCTCTTTGGAAGTTATCCGATTAAGCGTGACATCCGTGCGATCTACTTTAGTGCTTCGACTGGAGTACATAAAGAATTTAGACATGGATTTCGGTATTGGGAGTGGTTTTAAGCTGCTGGAGTCGTTTAATCTAGAGGACAGGAGAGGTCTCTCTCGTTTGGTAATTCGTCAAGGCAAATACGCGGCAAGTTCGAGTTGTCTGTGGCAATCGACGTGCGACAAGCATGACCCGCAAGTTACATACATTCGAGTACAACATGATCGGAACATCGACCTTCGAAGTCGCTGCTTCCATAATTCTGGGTGAGTTTGGTGTCGTGCGGCCATATCGGACACGGCCCAATCAAAAGAAAAAAAGAGCCCAGGGACGGCGACGTTTTATCTTATGGACAGCGTAGTGCACTTTCAGAGCCGCAGATAACCGTGCCACGCTGACCGTTATATTACCGGGATATAATTATTATTTTTGTCTCTTTTTTTCGAGCCACTCTGTTTATCGAGACGAGAGTGGTCTCAGTTCGGACGGGACATCCGTAACTAATGACCCTGATAGTCGACCCGCTGGCTCTCTCCTTCTCTCGCCACCTCCTCAGATTCTTTCTCTCCTCTCTCACTTGCTCTCATTCTCTTTCACCCTATCTTGTTTGATCCCTCCTGCTCCCTCCTTTTATTTCTTTCCTTCTCCCCGGCCTATTCACTCAGTCAGTCAGGCCCCTCGAAGGATAAGAGTCTTCGAAGTATCCCGACCTGAATCATTTTCCTTTCAATACAATGAAAATCGAAGACCTCGTTAGTTCTTCTTATTACTTATCTCTCGTATTCTCTTCTTGTCTATATATCATTGCTCCTTCACTCATCAACGATCACTCAACTGTCGTTTTCCACTTTCTGACCCTACGCATATCTTCTCCATTCAATCATTTCAATTCATTCTACCTATAACTCTTTGCGCACTTTTTCCCGCTGTATTACTATTTATTTGAAAAATCTATTTTTCAATTTTTTAATAATTTTTAAGAATTTAAATTTCATGTAGAAAAAAGGTAGCGTATTATTTTAACAATCAAGAAACGACAACAATTAAAATAATTAATGATCATCGATACCCAAATATTCCTTTCTACTTGATAAAATTTTCTCTTGAATGTTAAAGTCAAACAATGGAAAAACTACAATAGATTCCAACCCCTATATCTTGATTTGTGATATTATCTGAATTCTTGGCTTGTCCACATTCGATATTCTTTTCTGTATTTTGTGCACGTTCTGCGTCTCATATTCCATTTGACATTTTTGATGGATTCGTTCATGTTCGGAATATGATCTCCATAATTAGATATTATTTTTCAAAAAGTTGCGACCGCTATCCATTAATAATGCCACGTCACAGCGCCAAAAATGATGTTGGTTTATGAGAACAATGGGTTTCAACCTCGAGCGTAATGAAAGAAAGAAAATTGCTTATCAAAGTGGGGAGTGACGTTTTGAAACGAAGGGTCAATACGTGTCGTACTTGGTTGAAATTCTGGCTGGAAGAAATTGTAGTCCCTTCCTTCTTTCTCTCTGGAATACATTTCATGCATACAAAGGTCTCGAAAACAGGGCACGTTCGTCCATTCGATGGGAAAGAACAGCATTTCCGAGAAAGATACCGGATATACGATTCCACGTGTAATTGAAGAGTAATTATTAAACACTCGATTTTCTCTCAACCAACAACGGGATTTCGTAACCTTTATACCGAATGGGAAACAAAAAGATTTTATGGCAAGTTGACTTATTTATCAGAAGGAAAAACTAAATTTGAAATTCATGATTTTTCAGAAGACTTTATTCTGGATTTGTTTATTTAGCTTGAGCTACTTTTCATTTACCAGTGAAAGGAAATTGAAAGAAGGTTTGAAGCGGAAGTTGGAATTGAGTTTTGCATTGTATTCTTCTTGGAAGGCATTGCAAATTCAATTTGACGAAAAAGCGTCATTTGAAAACATCTAGAGTCTAGACCTAGATGTTTCAGTGTTCGATGCATGCTTGTTTATGTACAAGCCTTCGTAGACTGAAGTTCTAAACCTTTCAAGAGTTTCCAAATCCGTGAAGTGATCTCCGGCAAAGCTGACTCTGTTGAAGAGTGTATTTACGGGATAATCTTCCCTGAAGTACATGACCGGTATAGAAAAAGTACGATAATTTCAATGAGCTCGATGGTAGACATCGAGGCACAAACTGTTTGGAGTGGAAGCAGAGGCTTCTCTCCCACCTAAGCTGGGATTTTACATCTCTTCATAATGGAAACATGGCTAATATTCATTTGAGCGTCTAGGCAATAATCCGCAAACAGTCTTTATGTCGGACTATTATTGCAATTGTATATCAGACTATTCGAAGAGAATCAAATCTTGGTTTGGAAATGCTTGGCAGGTGCAAGATGGTTTCAGCATCGATCCGAAGCAGACCATTGATTATACGAATGTGCCCAGAGACGCCCTGTGATTTGCATTCTGCGATTAGGTTCCAGCTCTTGCATTAGGCGTATAGTTCGGGCATTTGGACGTGCCAGTTCGATAACGTTTATTCAACCCTTTCCATGCCCCGACTGAAAAAAAGAATCTCCGAACTCACTTTACCTTTTGCTTCCCGAATAATAAAACTTCATCGATATTACGTGGAATTTGAAATGATCCGAAGCTAGGAATATAATACTGCATTTCGTTGAGATTGCTCGAAGCAGTAGATTGCCAGAAGTCACTGCTTGAAATGAATTTATATTTTGCAAGTTTACGCAGGGAATGTGGGACGTAACGAATTGAAGAAGAGTGGAATGATGTTCTTGTACTAGGAAAGATGAATACACAGCGATGTAGAACATTATCAATAATACCTTTGGCACAGATACCAAGTTGAATCTTCCTAGCAGGAACAGTGAACTTTTACGGGTGTTGTTCATTGTGAGAAGACGAGATATGATTAGAATTGCGGGTGTTTTTTGAAATAAGTTAACAAAACTCTGTTTACTGATTGTCTTCCAGAACTACGAAGATTAAACGAGATATTAATACCAAAGGAAGACATTAAAGATACTGAAGATGTACATTACTAAGTTTAATTCTGGGTTAAGATTCGTGGGTTAGAATCCTGAATCCGTAGATTCTTAAGAGAGAGATAAGGGTCTTTTCGTGCAGTCGAAATCATAAAGACCTCCGTGAAATACGCAAATGCCGGTAACTCGTAAAGGCAACCAACCGCGAACTAAGCTCGCCAATAGTTCCATCCTTAATCCAGGAGAGGACCGCCACGAAGCGACCTCTGCATCCTCTCTGCTCTTTCTAGTGCTCCATGTTCCCATTTCATTCGTTTCGTCTATCTTATTCTTGCATCCGGCTCTTCCTCCGTGTCGTTACATGCGACTGCATCTCGACGATGCCCGATGCTCGTGGCAACGCGTTTTACTTCACCGAGAGCAAAATAAGTGGCTTCGAGGATTCTGCCGTAGACATCGGGGGTGCATAAACTTTCCGTGTCGCAGCTATTTACTTCACACTTTTGACGTATTACGTAATTCAAAGGAGGCATCCAGCTTATTCAGAAGTGTATTTTTCAATCGTCGTTCCCTCCATGAGAGAATTATTCAAAGCAGTAAAAGATTCCGCTTCAAAAGGCGCCCTTCACATTTAATTCAATGATTTTTATGTGACATAATACTAATAGCATTAGAAAATGGAAATATCCTTAAATGAGAAGTGTTATTCCTTTCTGTATATTTTTTCCAAGTGCAAATGTTATATTTCGCTCAGCTTTTCCAGACGCGAAATTAATCGGTCTCGCTACCTGCTGGAAATGTACCATCTCTAAATTTGCGAGCACTGCACGGTTCTGCGACATTTTGATGTCGTAAATATAGACAGTGATGGATTCTAAAACGTCTACATCCATCAAACTTTCTTTCTCCCCAGTATAAATTGAACTCATCAAAGAAAAAATCGATATAGCGTGTCCGCTTTATAAAAGGGTGAAACTGACATCTTCAGTATTAACTATGAAACTGTCAAGTTATTGGCATGAACACGAGGGTAAGCAGGAAAATCGAAAATAAAGAACCGTTTAAAAAGAATGGTAAAAACTTTAGCTCTTCTTCCCCCTGTTGTTAATATTATTTATAATGAAGGTAGGATAAAATATGTTATTATATGCGCTCATTCATTATAACTTTCCTTGCTTTGCATAAATTATGCAAAAATTCTAAGGGGTTGTGACATTTTGAATGGATTACAGAATCTTAGGGAGGCTGTTTATAAAAACGTGACTACACATTTCATTAACGCGACTAGACTCTTCTCATTGTGGACTTTGAAGGGTGGAAAATACACATTACACACTGAATATTTTTTCATCAAAGATACTTTTAAACTTGTCTAAGCTGAAGTGAGTACTGCATAATATATGGCGTCATAAATTTGGTATAATAAATTTTCTTATCTACAGATTTCAATGGTAAAAAAAAATTGACGAATTATTTGGAAGGTCGGATCAAAGGGTATTATTGGGCAGATTAAGAAGAAGTATTGCCATGTGAGTTAACGCTTTGGTGATCGCGGAACAGATTAGCCAGCCAGTTTGACCAGGGGAGAAAAGAATCGTGGCCTTTATCTGTTTACCTTGTAACCCTTTTGCGTTTGCGGAACTCGGCTCACGAAATGAACGCGATTGAGACAACTCGCGACTCTGAATTGAGATAGAATCTCAGCAACTTGCTTGTGAACGATTGGCTCCTGTACCAGACTTTTAAGACAAAATGAAACTATCTGTCTTGAGATATAACACTTTAAACGCCACTTTCAACGTCGCCGATTTATTTGCCACCTCAATTTTGCGAAATATGGCAAAGCTTATTTTGTCGCTGAATGTTGAGGCCTTTGACCTGTCTCAGAGGATAAGGTCAGAGAAACGGGTTCGGTACTACGGTGCCTTGCGATGCTCGCATTGTTAAAACACGGCGTGTATCTGGATGACGAAGTGCGTCGCGCTCAGGTTTATATAAATGTAGACGATATAATGTACGTAACGTACTTACTTACACGACCAGTATCAATGCACGTATGGGCCTCCTATCTCGGATAGATCACTGGGTATTAAACCTCTGTGATTCGCGAAACGATTTGGTGTACGCGACTTCACGATTTCGTGAATTTATGTCCAGTACTGTAATAAATTTATGGTCGGGTGTGCGATTATTCAGAGTGCTGATTTCAAAAGCTACTTTCGCATAAAAACGAATATTCCAAGTTTTATGCTTTAAATCCATTACCGACGATAAAAAAAATGTTTTACGATATGCTTCGAGCAAATGGTACTCAAATCTTTCGGACGAGTCAATGTTCTCGGGGTTAATGTCACGGATACAAGGGACACTTCTGGAGATACGGATGACCAAGTGGTTTTGTTAATCAGGGTTAAGCTTGCGCAGAGGATGTTCCAAAGCGATCATGAGTTGCACTCTGAGTTCCGTTTAATCCGAAATAAATCGTGGAACCTGAAGGATTTAACGTTGTGTCGGAAGCAAAGTATAACGAATCGTTTAACACGAAAACGGTTTCAACGACAATGTAAGCGATTGTAAATATGTGCCCACGCGATCCCCATTAAGAACACAAAGAACGTTGAAAAGCGACAATTCCTCAGTTCCTTTAACACAAAACTGGATAAAAAGTAAAGAAAATCGAATTTTGTACGTTACCATCTTGAAAAGGGGACATACTCCTTGTAATTCTCAAGTGTAAGAAATTATACATACCTGAAACAAAATAAAAAAAAAAATTATTAGGAGAGAGAGAGAGAAAACTGGAAAATTATGTGTATTTGTTTAATTAAACAAAGCCAATTTTGGTTAGCATTTTCCTACACATGAAAAACGATCCGAGTTCAAAATATGAAATTACGGAATTTAGTGATTACCCACGGTAGTAGAGGCTTTTAATGAGACTAATTTCATTTCATTTATTTGAAAGGCTCCAGCCTTTTGATAAAATGAAACCCCACAATTTTACCTCGTTTGGAATTGATTTATAGTAAAAAAAAAAAAAAACAACATTAAATGAAGCTGATAGATCGTCCAGCAGTAAGTAAATAGAAATTATTCTTTTTCTATATCATTGGAACATTATTCAAAGGATGTTTACACGAAGTCTCGAGAAACAGTTACTGCTAAGAGGACGCGATTTAAGCGACAAAGAGATATAAAGATATCATAAGACCTGGCGTGGCGTGGCGCGGCGCTGTGCAACTGCATCGCGTTGTACTTAAGTATCTTTGAGACTCGGTGCTGGCGAGGCAGGAAAAGAAAACTGCACACGTGATACATGGGAGCTGTTTCTAGCTAGGCTATGGGAACGCTATGACAAAATACACCCCTATACCCCCGAGCACTCGCTTTACGATTGGAAAAGTGCAAAACGTTCGCTCCAGGGAAAAAAGTTGGATCCAACCATCCGTCTATACCATTTCAATATATTACATTCCCCTCGAAATTCAGATGTGTAAAAAATCCATTTTATGCCATATTTCCATATTCATAGTACTAAATTTTTAACAAAAATGTAGGAATGCTTTCATTTAAAAAAAGTTGAATATGCCAGAACAAATGAAAGTTCGTATATATATATA
>JAUEJJ010000017.1:13244371-13259916 GCA_032164275.1 Synergus coniferae | reverse complement strand
ATAGAAAGCTGAAGACTTTTTCCTCAGTGATGTTGAGTAGAAGCAGAAGGAATGGAGAAAATAGAGTAAAAATAAGGACTATTTGGAAATAGGTGGCCAAAGTCGCATATATTCTCGGCAGTACGCGAGTGTAGGCCAACCGTTTAACGCAGTAAATTTTGCGCGAAAAGACTGAAGGACTCTTCCCCAAGTGGTAGTGGGTCTTCCGCGGTACGAGTCCCGCGAGGTTTTTTTTTCTTTTTTTCTTTTTTTCTTTTCAGCTTCCTTTACTCTTTCAACCCTCTTTCTTCACTCGCCACTTTCCTGTTCCTTCGTTTCCCTCATGGCCCTACTCATTCTTTCCAGCTCCAACCTTCCTCTTCTCTTCCTGACATCGCTGACGCCAACTACCGCCCGTGCTTTATTCCCTAAAGCTACGTCCGTTTCCTACATTTTTGGACTCTTTTTCCCAGGCACGTGAATAATTACTTTGCCCTCATACCCCTCACCACCTTTTCACCCTGAACGATCCTCCTCAACCCTTAAAAGTTTCACCTATCCCAAACTTTCCTTACGAATGACTACTCGTTCTGTTTCTATTAGTTTGAATACAAGGAGAAACATTTAATTTTAATACATACTAGAGATTTATGAGGCCAATTAAAAAGGACATTTAGATTAGCTCTAGTATTGAATATTATACGTAAATTTCATCCAATAATTGATTTTTTTTTGTGTATTTAATCTGAGTGGCGATTCGGCGGACGATTTCAAATTCTCGGTCATTTCTCGGACTTTCCCGGCTTTCCGGTCAAATTGTCATTCTGTTAATATCTTCTTTACGTCAATCTACATATTCTTATTTTAAATATGTTGATATTTAAACTGAAAAGTGTGACTGTTATGCCGCACACGAACAAAAGTTTATTGAATAGAGACTAAATGGTAATTTAATGCATTGAACCGTATTCTTAAAAAGAACGGGAAATAGAGGCACGCGGGCTTCTGTGGCGTGAGAAGAATATTTATCAGTCATTTGAGTTAAATGTTTGGACTGGTGGCAGAAAAGCGCGCTTCTGCTTTTCTTCTATTGTCTATTTCTTCTATTTGACTGTTGTCACAAGAAATGTATAAGCATGTAAACATGTTTAGTTTCTTTAAAATAAACATGCATTGAGATCTGAGGAACTACAGGGCTGTATAGTTCTATGCGTACACCCGCATATAAATAGTGGAGTGCCCTAATCTGTCCATCGTACATCCTGTAGAACTCGCATGACAAGTTAGTCAAGTAGTTCGTTGTGGAAATTAAACCAACTTAGTCTATGTCAAATGAGAAATGATAAGGAATAAATTAAGATAAGGAAAATAAGCAAATGCTCAAAAGTATAAAAAATCGGTCCTGTAAATAAAATAATTAAATAAAACGTAATATTAATGTAAGAGATTTTGACGAGAAGTTCATAAATTCTGCAATCGGTATAGACAAAATCTATGTCACCCTCGAATTCTTAGGTCCAGGATTTTCTTAAAGAACGTCCTGAACGCAAGAATGAAATGAATAAATGAATGAAAATAAATCATCGGTCAAAGTTGAGTCGAAAAATGTGATGAGTCAAAAAAAGGGAATGAAAAATGAGATGAGAATCGATAGATGAACAAAGCAAAAGCATATAAAGATGTTAGGAAATCTTTGACTGGAAGTAAATTCAGATCGGTAAATTCATTTCTAACGGTATTAGTTTCATCCGGCGCTTGTGCGTAAGCGTAACAAAAGATTTGTCACTCGTCAAAAAATGACATTGGGCTCATTTTGACCTCGACTCGAACCTCGGCCCGATGAATATTAACTCGCGCGTTCAGAATCTCCACAGGAGAGATCGACTTACTGTTAGCCACTTTGTCCCGGTGTACTGCATTTCCCAGACTCGCTCGACCATAAAGAGACTCGGATGGCTTACCTGAAAAAGAAAGACAAACACATACAATGTTAGGCCAACCGAGCATGGTAACATAAACATATCTTACAACTATGCCTAAATATTTGGCCACATGTCAACTCGTCGGTGTCTTGACGAGTTTCAGTTACAAACATACACGGTGGCACGCGGAGATTCTCCGCATACACCAGGACACTTTGAGTTTATATTTATACTTGGACACAGAAAGAATAACAAATTCAAAATGTACAAAAAATTCCAAGTTGAAATAAAAGAAAAATTATAAAGAGTCTAATATGGTTCAAATAACGACTTTGATTGCCCTCTTTTCGGGAGTTCATTTTAAACAGAAATCAGGACCCTATTGGACCTTATTGTCTATGAATGGTGTTGGATTATTTTGAATTTAAGATTTTTCGGTAATGAAGTTCATACGTCTATAACTGTAGATATGACTATGTATATATTCATACACGAGCGCATCAGTATCCACAGTATCACGATTGCTCTCGTAACTACACCAAGTTTCACTGTATCATGATACCGATTTACAGGTCGAATACCCCTTTATCAACCCTAGCACACTGCTCGCCTAAAATCATGGATCTCTGATCACCGATGGATCATTCGACTGGATACTGCCACATATTAACCTAGTGGAATATAGCCTATCCTATTTAGAGGAATTGCTTATATGTGCAGTAAACTATTGTCGAGAACATTTCCAACGATAAAAGCCAACTGAATCTAAATACACTCATTTCAGATTTTAGATTATTGCTCAATAATCATTATTATAATTAATTCTAAATTGTTTTATTATTTAAGAGCTTTCAACTACAGAAAACCATCAAAATGATATTTGTCCATGTATGAATCGAATAAATCAACGAACGTGATTAGCCGGTGCGCATTTAGAACATTCATTAAGGCTAACGTCACCATAACTTCAGTAAAGCAATTAAGTTAATAGTATATGAACATTGAAAATTGTTACTATACGGGCTTTAGTAATTTCGTGTAACTCGTTCCTTGATTATAAATTGGTTTTCCAATGTTTCCCGATTTGTAATTTCTCATTCTGAATAAATCCTACAGCTTGACTGTAAAGTAATAGAAAAGTCTACAGGTTACAATGTTCTTTCTCTTAACCCCGTTGTTTTGTGGAGCAGTGAGCTTTAAAATATTCAGATGGTTGGTGGCAATACAACGGTTTCTGTAAGTAAACTATAAACCTAGGTGTTTTGTACGACTAAAAATTCCTCCTTTACACGAACGATCCGCCTCCGCAAGAAGTTCTCTTCATGCAATCGAGCCTCCAACACACCCTCTTATTCCACCTTCTCCTGCCTCGATCCTAAGGATCTTAAGACCGCATCTGAAATCGAAAGATTCACTGCTCGAGAGCCTCGCTTCGAGGCAGATGTCAAGTGCTATTTTAGTTGGAAAGTGCTGTTTTCCAGTGGCACAAACAGACTCCCGACGAGAACCTTAACGGACCTTATTGTCGTATACACGCACGAACACCATCCAATCCGATATGGCCAGCGTTTACATGGATGGCAACGGGATCGAGTGGGTGATCTGTTGAGCGAAGAAACTTTTCCAGTTACGGCGTCGTAAAGGGGAAAACGTCCCGAAATCGAGACACAAATACAGTATTTATCCTAAAGAGTTTTTCACTTTCTTCTTATACAATTCAACATCCAAGAGTTGTTTTATATAATAGATTACAGAAATCTATAACCAGCTGAACATTTATCCCTTCTAATGTTGATTCTGGATAAAGTTATGAAATTAATTTCCTAGAATAATGCGGATCTTAACTATAGTATTGAAATCCAGTTTCAATTAAAGCCCTCTCCGGCTTACAGACAAGCGACTTGACTGGGGTAAGTTCTGTTTCAAGATTTCTCCTTCTTTCTCTTGAGAAGAGTTCAACACTTTGACAGGTAAGACCTTGACAAGGGTAGATAAGGATCTTCGAATAAACCAAACCTAGATGCTCGCTCATTACATGGTTACCTCATTACCCCGAGGTAAAGTACAGTTTGTCCGCATCAGCAATGTCACTGAATACAGTTACCCCTTTAACCACGTAACGACCAAGTCAACTTCCTCATTGTGCACAGTAGAGATTCAGTTTATTAAGTAAAATTTCAATATAACTAGGTGGAAATTTGAGTACCACGCCAGGGCTGGCATTAGTACAAAAGGTAACTCGGCTGTGAGTTGACATAGAACTGATACAGTACTAAGCCAGTATCACGCCAATACCAGGCAATATCTGACAAATTGAATTACATAATATATTCTGCATCAGTATTGGCTAGTGAAAGAGTATACAGAGCCAGTTGTAAATGCTACCTTCCACATTACTTTATTTATATCAATATTTTCATGAGAGGGAATAATGAAATGTATTATTTACATTCTGAAGAGTGGATGCAGCAGGAGAATGGTGTAAAGTGTAATAAGATTTAATATTTCGAATCAGTGTTTGTATTGTTATAGTGTGACACGTTCATCCGAATTGGATTTCGATCCATTTATAATCGTATTCAGTGATGTTTTGCTATGATTGTATGAATGTTATTTTATTGATCTATGTGCGCTTTTACATTTGCAAATTTATTTTTTTTGGTCAGAGAGTGCTACACTTCCATCAGAGTAATAAACGAGAGTGACTCAATTGTCATGAAATATTTGATCAGATTCTGACAAAATCGTATTTGTCTCGAGTAAAATGGGATGTGATCAGGATAAAAAATGTATTTGAATTCCATTAGATAGAAGTACTTTCGAGGTTCTGGATCGTGTGAGACTCCCACGAGTTTGATTCTGATGACTGATGCATAAGGGTTGAAGAGATTTACTGACAACGACGACAACTACTATTCCTCTACAGTATACCTTCGTCTGCCTTCTGTCCTGGCAACATTCTCCGTTGCTCCCTATATTTCCTGTACTTGCTTGAATTATCGGAGTTAAGTTTTCAAGTGGTTGCTCAATTTCCTCCCACATAAACGCCTCAAGAGACGTGCCATTGACGTGTTATAATAACCCGGAACTTCAGCATACCCCTGTCGAGCTTCAATTTCCTTGACCTAAGTTTCTACTTTACTGAAATGTGAAATTGTTCCAACCATGGCTTTTGACATCACCATTAAATTTGAAAAGTTTTCTTGATATATGCAGTTTGACGTTTGTGAGAGTGTTTGAGTTGAAAATATAGTGTTTCCAGAAATCTTTTCATCCTTATAAAGAAAGGCTGGAAATCGCATTTTAATAGCAGACAACATTTTGCAATTGAAAGTCAAATATGTAATTGAGTGGGTTAACAAACATTATTGGATGATGAAAGCATCAAAAGTTAAAGATACGATGTAATGTAAAATTTTGGATCTAAACCTGCAATGGTAACTGCTTTGCTAATTATCTTCATGATTGAGTTTCACGGGAAACGAAGCATCCAAAGTGATTCGTCAGGCTCATAGCCCGAGGATAGTTAAACTATTATGGGTATTGGTATCAAAGGGTCTCCATAGGACGAGCGGTCGAGCGATTCATTCGCAAAATAGGTTACTCGGATAGTAGAATGGGTTGGTTTGAAATGCCCTTTAACATCCCAGCGATCGGATGCTGGTTGGACACTTGGACATGAATAATTTTGGGTCGATATCGGTTACTGCCTTGTATTTTCGGGTGCGCATCTTCTTAATGAGAATTTATAATTTAAGCTTCGAAGCTTTCATCTGCAAGCTCTTCGTTTACTGATTTTCGATTTCCGATTTCCGATTCCGAAAGGTGGCAAACCACAGATATCTGCACATTACCCGTATTAGAGCAATGTTGCTCGAACAACAGAAGCAAAATGGAACAGGCATATACCAAGGAGGTGAAATTCACTGCATAATTGAATACAGCAGCCTTCGGCGGTCCAGACCGCAAGTGGGCGCATTATATACGTTCCCCCTTCTTCCTTTTCTTCCTCACTCAAGGAACAGGTATCCGAAGCTATAATTCTCGCGAGGAAACGCGTTACTGGCATAATAAAGAATGAAAGTCTACCTCGCAGCCACCAAAACGACGTATTTCTGAAACTGGAAGAACGCTCGCTGATGGGGCGGTACTGATAGATAGAGCATTTATCTGAGGTGATGATACGACTCAGAAAACGACAGCTCAGATAGTCAGATTTGTACCAAGATAATTTTTTACCGGAAAAAAGAGTTAAAACTTCATTTTCGAACTTGAGTGGCAGGCGAAAAAATTTTAAAGAAATTGTATGTAATTTAACCAGTTATATTTTGGCATAACAGAAAATTGCCTTGAAAGGAAGATAAAGAGTGCTTTATGCTCATGTCCGGGAGGTAGTGCAAAACATATATGGTTTAGATTGTGCATTTCGTATTTGCTTACATCCACTTTTTTCGGTTGGGTCTTTAAAAATTACAACAGAGAATGCGAATTCCAGACAATATCTGAATCATAAATGTCATAAAAATGATTGGGTGGGTTTTCTGTCGATAAGACTCAGATTCTATGAAGGGAAACTTTTTATTCATGAGGTATCTTTTATTCTGATTGAATATTAAATTTACATTCCTCTTGAAGCAATGCGCTTCTCACAAGTGCGTCCCTGTGCGTATCGCGATTGCTGGTTTCCGGCAACGAAGACGGAGGTCGAGGAAGAGAGAAGAGCGGAGACACGATGAGAGTAGAAAACGGAGGATAAAAAATGAACGATATACCTTGTGGTCGTAACTTAATGTTCTCGAAGAAATGAACGACTTGCGGCATATATCAAAGCGCGGACAGACGTAGGTATAAATGATATAAATAAAATCAACTTGAAGTACCCAAGCGATTTATCATTCGACTAAAATACGTCCCATTAATATCAAGGGACTCCTATTTTCACTTCTTACGCTCTGGACCCTCTGATTCCTGAGAATACGACAGTTTTTTTCAATCACTCTCTAACGCCTCACTAAATCACTTTACAGAAAATGAACATATTTTTCAATGACAGCTTTCACCGTTCGCCACAATTTTAAGCAATATCTATATCACATAAAAACATATTTTGAAATATTTTTAACACCCTCAGGTACACCATAAAAGCTTTCGATGTAGAGTATGCAAAAATTCATGTCAAAGAATTTGTCAACAGAACATGCTGATTCTTTATTAAAGAACTTCAGTTGACATGTATTTTAATATAAAAGACGAGTAAGACTTTTTCATGGCAGACTCATAATGTCAGTTTTCACTACTCAAAATGGACAGGACACATACATATTTCAAAATCTGTAAAATATTAAATCCCGCTCCACCAATATCCGACTAAATTTATGAAAAACTTTATTCAGTTCATATTTTTAACCATGTCACAAATCAGTTAGCTACTTGTATTTAAAGAAGTAAAATCAAATTGTAAAGATAATCCACTCGAGCCAGTTCCTCTGAAACATAATATCTTATGAAAAAATAGACTTTGGGATTGTTTTTCATTAATTTTTCATTAATTAATTTTTAATTAATTTTTCATTAATTACGATAACTTTCAAATAATTACAAAGAGATTCTAAAAATGTTGAATTAATAAGTAAAACTACCAGTAATAACATTAGTCATTTATAATAATAAGAGAATAACAGTATTATTTCTTATCTACAAGCTTGCACAGAGCAAGAGGCAGCCGCTTGTGCATTGAAGGTCAGTCATCTTAATTAAAACAAGTCGAGATTAATAAAGACTCCAATGATCCATTGTCCACGGAGGCGAATTAATTGGCGCAATTTGTCGAGGCGTGAAAACGACTTCCCTTGGACGATAAAAAATAGTTTCAGCTCGAATCATTTGCTTCTTTGACTTGCTCATATTTTCACATTAGTAGAAACTTTGAAAACAGTCTTACAGGAAAACATATCGCGACAGACTAGTTCCATAGTAGAAGTTAGTTACCGTCTTCTCTTTCTCATGTTTTCCCAAGAGACTTCCATACACGGTGCAGAGAGCGAGTCGTTTGAAATCGCGATTTTCAATCGCACGTTTCATACTCGGATATGGTAATCGACCTTTAACCCTTCCGTCTCCATTTCGCTGCGGGTATTAGAGAATTCTTGGATGGTAGGTGAGCTGCGTCATAAGGCACGTGCAGTCGACTTTAATGCGATGAAATTGGCTAAGATGGGTGGATTTGTTGCAAAATAGTAAAAATTCAACTAGACTCTCGAGAAAATTGAACTAGCACATCGAAGCAAACGATATACGCGAGAAAGGATGAAGGAGAGCGTTTAATCACGAAATGTTGACTAATAACGAAATCATTATAGTTATTATATCCTCGGGCCCGACTACTTCTCACAAAGTACCTTTTGAAATCGGCCGCTCATTTTAACGGGCTAGTAGTATATGGTGTGTCTTGAGGGATGAAAAGAGACTTTAACCGTGAAATATCGTTGGCATCCATCGATGTAAGGGGTGGGTTCATCGGCAATGAATATAGTCCCTAATTATGAATGTCGATGAAAGCGTTATAGGATGGGTAATAAAAAACAGTTCTTTTGTTCGTTGATCGAAGACGAAAGACGCGGCGAGACTGCGAGTGGTACGAGTCGTCTTACGTCACTCGGATCGTCCGGCAAAATCCAGTCTCGATTGTCCTCCCGATGTCCTTATACGATCGACATATAGTATACGATGCATTGTGGAGATGAACGCTTTTAGAGAAGAAACATTTGTGGATCTTGGAATTCTCAAAAGCAAAGTATGTATTTGTAAAACTACAATAACTTGCCTTTATTTATATCCAAACTTTTTCTGGAATATTTTTTAATACTTTCAAATTTTTTTCACCAAACTCAACTTTATTCTTTAAAACTTGCTTGGCATGAAAAGGAAAAAATGTTTTTAACAAGAAGTCAAAAGTTCGTAGAGAGCAGTCGCTGGTTTTTGTCACTCCTTGTTCTCCACTTGTGTCGGTTCATGTAAGTAGTCCTTTACATTCTCTCTTTCCACTTGAAAAGAATTTCGTCTTTTGGGGGTCTCGAAAGAGTCCAAGGGTCTCTTTTGCTCATGTTTGGGAAATGATTTTTACCAGAGTCCTCTTTATACTTAAGTAAGAAGTTCGCGACACCCCCTACTTATTGTTAGACTAATGTCGCAGATGAAGAACCTAAATCAATAAATCGCAAAGCTAAAGCGCTCCCTTCACATTTCCCTTTAGACGGCGGCCTTTTATTCGCTTACCGTGGGGATCGGATAAGACAAAGAGGTCTGCACTCGACTAGTGACTGGGAAGCTGGAAAGGCGAAGTGCTACGGACCGCAAGAAAGTCGGGTTGCTCACCAAAGAGATCGATGTCGCCCGATTTTCGGATCAGGGTTGAGCTAAAGGGGATCAAACCCGTCGCACCAATCGTGGAATCATTTCACTCGTCCATTCCGACCTTTCTCGGATCGTAGACGTAAAAAGTGAGACCAATCGAGAAAACTGGTGTATCGTAGAGGGGAAATCCTTAACGCGATATCGAAGAATTATGTGGTACCCACAAGACTGGAAAAGCCGGAAATCTATTTCTCTGAAAGCGAGTTGTTTCAGTCAGGTAAAGAATAAAACAAGACTTTAAAGGCAGATAAAAGTCAGGATAACGTCAAAAATCAGATTCATCAAAAAGAAAGTTTAACACTTGTAATTAAATAGTATAGGACAAGAATGAAGAATTGTCTGTCGTCTTCTTAAGATTACGCTTAGACGAAAATATTTAAAATTTTGCATGAAGAGTTCTTGAGAACAAATGGGAAATGAAGTAATACGAAAGTTGTTTTGACTGTAGTTATTATATATATTGTACTGTGTCAAAGACAGAATTTTCGACGAACCTAGTGCCGAAGGTTCTGATCCTTGGACGTTAACGACTGCAATAGTAAAACGGAAATCAACTCGAGCGTCACTTTAGATGGGAAAGAGGGTTTAAAGAGTAGAGAAAACGAGCTATTTCAATCGAAAGTAACTCCAGAGAGAATTTTCAGAGTGGAAGAAAAGTCTTTGTGCAGAAAGCAGGGTTCGTGAATGCTTGAAACGATTGTTTTTACATGGAAGATGAAATTGGGGCGCATTCCCCAAATTCCACATGACATCATTTTCATTTTTCCGACGATCGAAATACTGAATAGGCATCTATTTTATATCCTTAAAAACTTTCTATTATGTATTATAATCCTACAGAATAAAATCCAAAACAAATGATTCCAATGAAACTGGTATTTAATCAGGAATCTATAGACAGCTATCTGAATAGCAAATAGGATTGCATATAGAAAACTGAAATAAATACGGGTATAATGAGATCTTGAATTTTCATTCTATTCCCTTAATGCATATATTCTTCAGTTGATTTTGACAGCATCGAATGGCTAATTTAACCCGTTACGTGTTGACGGTGCTCAAATAATAATTAGGATGTATTCTTGATGTTGACAGTGCAGAAATCTGGAGGCGATAGGGTTCGCCGCAGCGGACGTAAATCCATATCGAGGTATGTGAACCCACGGGACTAAAGATATTTGTATTCCGCATTCAAGGAACGGTAATTCATGAGCACAGGTAAATACAAAGTCAAGCCCCAACACATTGGCCGGAAGTGGAATCAACTTAAGTTCCTCGATTGATTTAAGGATCCCGGAGATATTACAAAAGACTGTGATACCTGAATAAGCAATAATGATATGTAGAAATAAGAGAAGCATATAAATAATTCAATTGAGATGATTGGAAGGGGATTCTATTTAAAGCAATCAATAATTTCAAATCAACCAAAGAATCTTTGAATATATGGTAAAAGAACTTGAAATCAGATTTTCCTCAACAGAAATTGCTCTTCTTCCTGTAAGGTTGCTTGATATGTATCGTCCGTCGTTAATTTTGCAGAAGCGAATGCGTAAATCAGGATAATTTATGTACATGTATAGGACTGACGGGAACGATTTCCCGGTAACGTCTTCTTTCCGTTTTGCGAGTAACGAACGTTTTTACTGAAGAAATTAAGTACCTTCTCGAAATCGGATCCTGTATCCATTGGACAAGGGACGTTGTTAAAAATCTTTGAAAAAAGAAAATAAATAGAGGGAGAAAGCGCGAAAGACGTTACTCAGAGCGCGTAATTCGATACGAGCGATTTCCCAAGGACGTTTTTACGAGGAACCCTCGAAATCCATTCGGTTCGCGGGCCAGTCTCGAGTCAATACTTTACGATGGTTACTTGATTTCTCTTAGGTGAGGAAGAAGAGGTAAGACGTAGGTTCGACGAGTGGGCAAGGTTCACACGGTTCGGAGCCCTCGGGATCGATATACGTATTGATACCTGCATTTGGACGTTTCGACCTCGCACCTTGAAAAATGGTAGTGCTTGGATAAATGCACATGTGTAAGTTTCGCTAAAATACATGGGATTACGCGTTTCTACATACGAAAGAGAGAAAACCATTGTCACCCAGGATTCTGCACTCGACCCTGCACCGTGTATCTCTGACTCTGGACGATCTCAGAGGACCTTCGATTCCATGAATTTTTCGCATTCTCCAAACCGCACCAGCTACGCTCCAGGAGCAAGCCAACTTTATTCCGCAATCTCCGACGATCTTGCACGCGTGGTTGACCGCCTCAAGGCATTCGAGTCCTACGATAAGCTTGGCCTCTTTTTTTTTAGCCGAGGATCAGACATGAACTATTGATACAATTTCATATATTGAACATTTTATGTGGAGCAAAAGTTTCAATTACGATGATTTGGTATCGAGATCTCTATGCCTCTATTAGAAATATGTGCAGAAAGTAGTGGCAAATAAAAGAATAGAATCTTAACAAGGTTTCACAGCGAGACGTTACGCTTTTCCCTTTATTTCGAACACGTGGACTTTTTATTTGAAAAACATAGCTTTAGAGATGTGTTGTTCAAAATTCAAAACATATATTTGTAAATAAAACCCACATCATTATGCAATTTTATGTTAAACTCTCTAATCTTATCTATCTTATCTCACCATGTTGAACTAGACTAGATGAATTACAGCAGAACCATGTACGACACTTACCTGAATCAAAAAAGAAACAATTAGTTTATAAAATATTCAATAAATAAAAAAATCTAAAGTTGTTTCTATTCTTTAAAATTGTTTTTTTTTTAAAAGGTATCAACCTCAACAACAAACGGTATAGTCTTTTGTCTCTGAAAAATTGAAATTGCCCCTTACTGAGCACGACGTTTATTTTTTTCTACATGGTTACTGAAGCGTCCTTCCTTTCATTTGTTACGCTTGGAATAAGCGTAGTTATGCCCTTCTTATTAATGACACACTAATTCCTGGCGCCAATGTAGGTTATGCCGGATGTCATTATAAAAATATTGTACTTTCTTTGGTCTTTTCGTCAGGATCTAATCCAATTAAATGTATTATTCTTCTTTCTATTAAGCTTAATCAAAGAATGTTGTTAGGAAAGACCTGAATTTGAGAAAATCACTGGAGAAGGCAACGTGAAGAAATAGTGCAAAATAAATCTACATGAAGGCATTTCGACCCCGTAGAGCTAATTTGACATGTCAGTGACATTAGTTATGTTGAGTGATGACCCAGAGTTTACTAAATATGACGCTTTCGATCAATTTTTCCCATACAAAAATCATGGGAAAACATACAGGGAAACTTAGGGGAAAATTCAACCCCTAAACTTGTGAGAAATTTTTATCTGCCATTATCCTACAAAACTGGAATAGGGGAATCTATGAAATCAATACTCTAATATAAGAATCACCCTACCGATCATCAAGAACCTTTATCTAAACACCAGGACTAAATTTGAGAGACAAATTAGAAAACATTTAAAGTGAGGATTGGGGGAGATGTTCTCTGAATTTGCAACTGTGGTTAGCACCGTCACACTGTAGACGTGTTTCACATAACGAGAAATACGGAAGTGATCTCGGTAGCCTCCTCGATAGGGTTGCATGGGAGTCTTTTGGGAGAAGTACAGCACGCGTTCGTACTAGATGCCACTTACGTTCAGAGTTTCCACACATTCAACTCGAGGGCCATGTCCTGCAAGCCTGGCATGCGAACCACTAACGATCAAATGGGAGGTATGCGAGCATGTGGTATCCCACACTCTACAGACCCTTTACATCGAAAGAGAAAAGGAGATGACTGGCAACAGAGAAAAGGGAAGAGGATGGGGATGTACTCGTCTTTCCTCTAAAACATTCATTATTGTCGACCAGCCATCGGTGGTTGGCCAACCACTTTTCCCCACATTTGCATATACCGTTCACTCTATCCTGCATACTCCTCTCTTTACCAAACCTTCCAACTATGTACTTTATAATCTATACAGCCAGGACATCTGTTAAGTAATGCAGTTTTTTCCCATGTTTCACGAAAGTCTCTATGTCGACACCTGCACAGTGCACACTTCTTATCAAGCTGTCGTTTTCCCACGATTTACCGCTTGTATTAAAACTAGGATATTACGATGCGGAAAAATACCCGAATTTTCAGTGTTCGAATGAAACAACCATCTTTTATTCAGAGAGTTCGTTACGCCCTCTCGCGCACCCTCGCTCACTCTCTCATTCTTTCTCTTTTCTTTCCTTTTTCTCCTTCTCATTCTTTCTCCTTTATTTTTCTCTTTTCTGTCCGTTAATCACACTGGTGGATCTACCTACCGATTTCTCCCCCTTCGGATCGTGATCTACGCAGAACCGTGATTCGCGACCGAGAGCCTTGTGTTTACTGACAGCCGCGCAAAATGGCTGAAAGTGAAGAAGCGCGATCCATGGCGAGGTCGGTAAAGCGTTTGAGAGACTCGAAGGTGCCAGGATCTCGTGGCCAATCGCATGCTTAAGAAAATCGTGTCGTAGAAATTGCTTTTCTCCCGGGATTTTCTACTGTTTATCTCCGCGTCGCACTCTCACGCGAACAAGACTCTTGCTGAAAACCCTTTAACGAGAAGATCGAGGCGAATGCGAGACGATTATAAAGTCCATTACAGCTCCTAATACGGCGGATATCCGTTCCAATCGTAAGCCGAGAAACTGTGAAAATTCGGAACTGAATATATCCAAATAATACCATCAAATTTTAACAATGTTTTTTACTTGCTTTTATAGTTATATAAATGTATTTATAAATTGTATAAATGTTTCAATACACAAGCAACTATTATCCCATTTGATTAATTTCTCGTTTTTGCAGTCGATATTGTCGAGGTAAATGGAAGCATCACTTTTTTTAGATAGGATTTCATTTGAATTTACAAACTGATTTTTACATTTTCTCTGGCCCCCATTATAAAATGGCTATAAAATTTCCAGCCCTTGAAATGTTTGAAAAATCGATTATGTTCATATCTCGCGCACGTGTGGCGATTCAGTGAAATTATCGAGTACGTTATGGGGCACGTATAGCGCGCAGCGCGTGCATTGACAGCAGAGAGCAATCGCTTTCATTCGGGACGCGTGAAAAATTCGGGTTGCGTCAAAAACCACAAATTATATCGCGCGGTCGGCACGAACCTCGACTCGAACCTTGCTCACCGACATTTTTATGAACTCGAAAAATTATAGAGTAGACCACCTAATTTGAGTCTCGCTCGAGAGGGATCGCATCGCGATGTCTGCGCGCATATACGCGCCCTTTAAGTTAAAGCGAGATCCTACAGCTTGAGCGTGATATATCCGGCCCTTTGTAACGTAATGGAGGTGCTAGCGAAGGTCGTTTCACGTTCATGAGGAGTCCCTCACCTCTATCTTACAGTAGACGAAGCCATTCTAGCCAGAAGACAAAAGTTACGACTCTTATTGTTTTACATTCACTTGAAATTCAGTTAAACGAGAATTATTTTTCGTTTTTGTGGAGTTACGCCTCTAGAGTTACGATTGGTAGCTTGATTGGTAGCTTGCTTGAGCCACATTCATGGTAGCCCAAGTGAATTTCTGTACTTAATTATATATAATTTTAAATATGTATTGAACGATGAAAAGTTTTTATCAATTCAATTCAACTGAAGGTAGAACTAAGGATTATTTCCTTTCCTCTCTTGTTCTTTCTACAGCAAGGGAATTGAAAGTACGTTTCCCTGGAAGCCATATTTTTTCTCTAAAATTGGCGTCTGGAGGGGAAGCTTGAGAGAAAACGCTTCGTTTCCGAAATCTAAGGCGTCTCGCTGATTGGTTGCAAACTCGGGAGACTGAATGTTCCGGTAGTTGGGCGCGAGAAAATAAACTTGTTTTCGGAAGCACGTCGTCTTCACTGATCATCCACCCTTTCTTCCGGAAAAGAGCGACGAACCGCGGATTTGCCCTCATCTCCCTCATCCTCCTTTCTCCACGGACAATTATTATCCCAGCAGTTGGAACACACGTGTGCGCGTGTCTGAAAGCGGAGTGCCTTGGCTCGATAAGAGGTGCACAGGTCGGAAAATAATAGGATATCGTCCCGGAATAAATTGTTCGCGCAGTATAGGAACCCTTCCGGTGGATAGACGAACGCACGTACGCGTTATCACGATGATTCGAGACGATTTACCAAAAGATTCTGCACCCGATATGTTCCAGATAATCATTAT
>JAUEJJ010000017.1:13215786-13242339 GCA_032164275.1 Synergus coniferae | reverse complement strand
CATCGGTGCATCGGTTTACTACTTGCGAGTGGAAAGGTAATTCGAGGAGATGATGATCAGGATGTAGGTGTTCTTGTACGTATCGACTAGGGAGTAGATGGATGTGTAAAGTTAGATGCAAACACGTGAATTTTTGTGTCCATTGCTATTTACAGGGTTTCAAGCTCCCAAATGGAGATCGATTTAAGTCCTAAGCATCGGATGTTCTTAATTTAAGATCCCCTTCCTCAACCTCGAACCTACATCAATCAGTTCTCTAAAACATGTGTTAGCTCTGAAATCTCTATGCTTTGAATTTAGAGAAATTATTCAGGATACTCTTTGAGAAGAGATTTATTAAAGTCATGCGAAACATCTCAACCTGAATTAACTTGTAAATGGGATCGTTGAGGAAACCTTAATCAATGATTTAAGAGCCCCAATTAGATCCACACGGAGAAAAAAGTTCAGTGGCTCTCACCCTTGCAAGGATTAGAGTTACTAAACAGAATAGTAAATTATGGACGGGCCACTGCGACAGTAGAATCTACTAAACGCGTGTTCACTGTTCAGTCGATTCCACTAGTCGCTGAAGAATAGCTTCTACGACGCACGCAGTCGCACGTACGATTCCTGTTCAGTAGAACATACTGAAGATGAGTACGTTCTACTGAACAAGAATCGTACATGTGACTACGTGCGCAGTAGATGCTACTCTTCAGTGATTAGTAAAATCGTGCTTAAAATTATAAAAAAAAATCCTTAAAAATATATAATTACACATAATACATGATTTTTTCAAGATATACATGCATGTACTTATGATTAATTGGTACATCGTAATTTTTAACGTTTACCTAACAATTAAAATTTCGCACGCAACGGGGTGGATTCGAACGCATAACCTAACGCACGCGCTAATCAACGAGCCTAACCATTCGCCTTCAGTAGCTTGAAAAACCAGGAATGGTCACACGCGATCGGCTGTCAGTCAGTTGATCGAAGAGGTTAGTTTATAGTTTATACTTAGGACCGTCAGAGAATACAGTTGATTCTACTGAACACTGAACAGACAGTTCACAGTCAGCGTTCGCACTATTCTGTTCAATAGAATCAACAGAACGCTGTTTAGTGTCTCTTAACCAATCAGTATATTACTATAAATCAGTTTACTAAACGCGAATAGTATAAGCATATACTCTCGACCAGTTCTCTCCGTGTATATTAAAATTTCTATGCACAAGATTTACAAGAATCCTCAATCTAAATCTTTTAAAATAAAATTTTAAAAGATGCCATCCATCAGAGCATCCATCCCTCTCCCTTTGATCGCGTTATAATCAAGTTCGATGGTCGATCTGCCAGAAGCTCATCTCCCCTTTGTAATGGGGACACAAATGTTTAGAGGGGAGCCTACGATTTTTCACGAAAGAACAATTTCATGAGATACTGTTTGCCTTGGTGGGTAGATATCTCTCGCACGTGCGTATAACTGCCTAGAACTTACACTTTCATAGAAATATCTATAGATATACATTACAAACTCTATAGAAACATATACACAAGTTCGTTTAAACAGGTTCGCGAAGGGATGCGATACACTTACTCGGCGAGGAAGCAGCGCGAGGATAGACCGATAAATGATAATCCAACCTCTCGGTGGGTTCTTTCTCGTGGCCCTTCGGTATTTAAATCGGGCTAAGTCGAGTACTGAGGGATTCGTAATATACGTATATACAGGGTAAGGGTGCGGGATCGTCGCAGCACGCTGAAAGACGACGGGTGGCCCCGCACGAATATTCAATCGAATGCATTACAGACTCCTATGTAATCCACTATATGGGGCTTTGCGTGCGTTCGAACGCACCCCCTGCTTGGTGATATACCATCCACAACTTCCTGTTTAATATTTTCCATTACGATACTCACAAATGGAAAACACCTTTTTTTTTACAAGTTTAAATAATACAATTTCTTTTCAAATAAATCAACCCTTATTCATAGAAGACATATAGACAGCAAAATTGCTGACCATACTTGAACTAAATACGAGAATGTTTTCCCCAAATCCGCAACTAGAATTTTGCAATCAAATCCAGCAATAAACAGAATGTTTTCTCTTTTTTTTTGGAATAGGCGAGCCGACGAACGAACCGCGAGGTTGCGCTATTTTTTTTTATCGAAACCGTTTTACATTCTCACAAACAAACACTTGGATCGCAGTTAATCCACAGTTTACACAGACGCAACTATTCGCAGTCGGTTAAGGCTATAATTTCTGAATATCGATGGACACCTAGCGCCTTTATAGATATAGCGGCAATATAGAATAGAGGTCCAGACGTGTTTTATGACTGCCCGTGTATGCGCTCGAAAACCTATGGTACAACTTTCGCGGTCCGTTTCGTTTCATAGTTTCGTTTTTATCCGCCGTGTCTGCTCCCACCTTTTGTAACAAAAGATGCTCGCATTTTCCCCATTCGCGCTCATAATTCACCTTTCTCTATTCGCCATCATGCCGAGATACTAACTTTCGTGGAATGAAAAAAGTAAATGAAGCGTTATGCGCGACATTTGTGAAGTATTGCGCAGTTGCATGAATTCAAGAGTTGCCGAAATAAAAAAATGTCTGCGCATCAAACGAGAAAAATACAATTAGAGCTAAATATTAGCATGTAAGTACTATTTTTTATTTTGAAGGCACGGGTTTAAAAATTAATTAGCCACTATTCATGTTTCCCATTCAGACTGGCTTTATTTATCAAATAAATTTACTGAAACATATAAAAAGATGATGACGCGAATGCTACTTTTCCCATCATCTTCTCGTAGCTCGTTAATTATGGATTCATTTGAAATGAAAGTGCATTTGAGCGATTTGATTTATCCGCTACGCACGAGAAATTTTACAGCGAGAAATAGTAATGTGCACCATAATGAAATATGACTATTTCTCCTTCTCTCTGCGTACCTTAGACTTTTCTCGAGATCGTAACTCGCGCACCCAGAATTATATGGGGACACAGTGTGCATGTGTCTACTACTTTCAAGGGCGTTTTGAGAGAATCGTAAACGCCAGGATGTAAATCACTTTTGAAAATGCACTTTGACGCAAGCCCTAGAGTATTAGATTCTCGGTAGCTCAAGGATCATTGTGGACCCATCATATGAAACTGGATTTCTATTTAGATTAAAGATAAAGAAGGATTTCAACGCTTCTTTACTTTTTTCTACTAAAAACCGAAAGCAAATCACAGTACAGGACTTTTTAAATTAGTTTCAAGTACGGAATACTCGTAAAAAGACTCGTGAGTTAACAACTTTGAGTCAATCTACTATTTATCATTTTATAATTGTTTATAAGTACATTACCCTCATTGCAGGGCAGAGTTTGGTTTGAACTATTGAAATTCTGATGCATACCTGAAACAAAAATACAAATTTTGATTAGAATAAATCGTAATGAGGAAAATAATTGAGTAGAGTTTTACACAGGAAATTATAAGTACGTAGGTCATATTCTATAAAAGCATCTAAAATCGCAGGAAAGCCATTATTTTACTCAGTTCCTTCAATCAGAATCCTTTCCTTTTTGGTCATTGTAGAAACGAATCGGAAGCTGGTAGAGGTAAGTGCACACCGAGAAGCGATAGCAAGCAATGCCTAAGTTGATTCGGAACACTGAGAGAGGTCGTTTTGCAAAAGGGCGTTTCGTTTTAATTGCACCAACGCTTTTCAAGGCATCCTGGCGTTAACTCAAGATTGCCCAAACCAAACCAAGGCGAGAATTAAGCGAACTATTTTGCTTTTCTCAGATCGATTGAAACTCCCCCGACTTCGATTATTTTCCAGATGCTGAAAAAACAGGATTGGGAACGAAAAGAGAGCATCGGAAAAAATTCAAGTGATTTCCATAATGTTATTTAGGTTGAGCTAGGATCGTTCAATTTATTTTTGTTTTGTTTAGAGTAATTGGGCCCATACAATTTGTCTAATCTCTAAAAGTTCAGTTTGACCTACAATCTCCAGTGAAATAAATATTCCTTAAACCACTCTGGCGAGATGTCAGATTCATTAAACAAGGATTTAATTGAAAAGAATTTGCATACTTTCAATACCAGATTCTGAACCCTCAATTTCCGACAATCATTAATTATCGTAGAAGCTAATTACGAGACAAGAGGAGAATCGACAGAGTGCACTTTCTTCGATGAATGGGTACAAGTCTTTGGTGCCCTTGCGGTCGCGGAAGCAGGGTTTAAGATCCTCTCTCCTGTCTTCCTGCACGAAGAGTTTGAAAGAGACGAGAGCCGGGTATCTTGAGAGGTAGCAGCGAAGTAAAGACGACGACGAAGGATGAATCGCAACCACCAGGAGAAGATGAGAAGGGGAGTAAAACGTGCAAGAAGGAGAGAGGGTTTACTTTGGCTTAGGACTTTAGGCAATGGCCTGTAGTAACCTCGACTTGGCTTTGCTCGACGCTCGACTCTCGAGCGCTCGACCACGGCAGTTCGAGGAGAGAAGAGCTCGGTTATACTCAGGAAACCGGTTCTTCCCTCTGCAAGGCACCTTCCTTCGACTGCCTCAGGATATCCAGCTCTGCGACACTGCTAGGGCCTTCCGAGAGAGTCTGTAACTCTGTACTCTGAGATCTGAGACTGTACGACGACAACGCTGAGATGTTCGCCGTGGATTTTTAACGAAGTAATGCGTCAGCTTATGGACACCAAGTCAAAGTCCACGAAATCCTTGCGCTCAAGTACGATCGAGTGCGATTTTGTGACACGTCATTTGCTAGCTCTTTATTTATAATTTGCGTAATCCCACCGAATGCGTATTTTCATTATGAAGCTGCAGTCGCCTTTCCAGCCGCATCAGTTGTGAAACGGGATTATATTTAATGCTAAATAAAAAAAGGGATTGGTAACTGAATGAGACTGTCGGAGAAATATCACCTTAACTATTGCTACTCAACGTATCGAAGGAGTAACATTTGTCGATTGTCAAGTATTTGAATGATAGGGCAAAAGTATATGTCGTCAGATAAGACGTTATCTGCAGAAAAGAAGAAACGGATAGGCGCGGCTTCACCGCTCCTCTGGTTTATAAATTGCTGAGTTGTACGTATATATGTGACCGTTAAAATTGTAATGTAGGTCCTCGGATGATCCATATAATGCCGTATGCTGCCATGCGACATAAATCAAATGCATGTTACACCGACATGCAATATAACCAACATCGTTTGCTTTCTGCGCACACAGGTATCTGTGCTTCTCGTTCTCTCATTTCAACATTTGGTTTCGAGCTCTCTAGACGAAACGTCGACTGCAATCTAATATCCTTGCAGGTAAATAATTTTATCTTATGCTTCACGTCATCGCAATGTTACTTTGATTACGACTAATGTCGCTTTGACAAAATTTTAGATTTCTGCACGAAACATTAAAGCCAGAATAAATAACCCGAATTATTTTCTAATTATAAATGATGCTCTTATTTTTATACTCATTTTTTAAATTTTATGCTCATTTTTTAAATGATTCTTTGAATCTAAATGCTTAGAAAGTAAATTTTTGGATTTGAATGCGATGCACGAAAGGAGAGCAATATTGTCTCTTGGACTTCAAGCGTTGATATGACGTTGGTACAATGGTTGTGTTGGTACAATGTACACGAACTTGGGTTTATGTACAGGAGAGGCCGATACAAACGCGTACCGAACTGACATTTGTCGAACAGGTGCGGGGTCGTCTTTGTTCCTAGTTCTTTTTCGTGATTTTCGATTCAAACGATGCTAGCACAGTGTAGACACTTTTTCACGGGACGAAAAAGCCACGCAAACAAAGCAAAACATATCCAATAGATGACGCACTCGCGTCTCAATACGTGTCGATAAACATTTCCGCTGTGGGATACTTTTTTTTGGATGAACGAAGTTCGTACACAGATTGCCTCCAAGAATAGCATTGTTTCCTCTCTGGCCCCCTTCAGTCACTGATTTTCTATGCCTTCATAAGCTCTATGTTTTTTCGGTATACAAACGAAACACATAGAACGTAAAATTGTACACTTCAGTTTCAACATAGAGTGTTTCACGATTGTAGTTTTTTTAAGTGAATTGTTTGTTGGTTTGCTCAAGTGAAGCTTTTAAGTAATGTCGGACAAATTTAATACTAATTTGATGTGATCAACAACCTTTATTTATGCTCACATAAAAAGAAAGTGAATCATAAAAAAAGATTTTCCATCAGTTTTATCAGGTTTTATATATCAGTCTGATTTATCCCTTTTTTGGCAGGGTTGACAAAAATAGTTATTTCATCAAATGGCAACATAAGACATATAAAGCTGCAATAACGGAAGGAATAAAATGAAAAATGAGAAAAATGACAGAGACCTTAATTCTTATTATATTGAAGAAAGAGCCCTTAATTTATGATTTTAAGTGATAAATCTGGAGTGAGTTCTGCACACCATTAGTAAGCGAGTGCACGAATTTAACGGAAGAAGGCCTTTTAATTCGTAATGATGTCCAGCGAAGTGGTCAAAGTATGCTTCGTCTTCTCGTTAATTATTCTCCCCGCTTTACGATCTGCCTTCGCGCGGTCGTCTTCTCTCTCGAATTCGGTATATAAAGGTACATTTTTACGAGGATATTAAATATGATTATACCGCGCTTTTTTTCCAACCATTCCATCCTGGGTTGAATGTCCTCGTTTCATGTCCTTCCCAGTGCAGCGGTCTGTGCGATACATCCAAAGCTATCAAAATTAAAAAGCGCCAGTCAAATTGGACAAAAGCGAGAGAGTACAAAGATCAAGGCTGAATTTCAGGGATTAATATTTTTATAATTTTAGGTTTGACTACAGCGTTAACACCCTTAAGGAATTTATTTCCGTAAATCTTAAATAATCTGGACCATTTAGGTCGGAGATTCTCGGAGAGTCGGCAAAGGACACAAAAGCTAATGTAATTTATTTCCGAAAACTGATGCTTTGATTCCTTCAGATAAACATATTTAAGAAGCACTAGTTTAAAAAACAACACTTGGGGTGTGAGAAACGCGAAATAAAATATGTGCAAATAGAATTCATTGGAGTGAAGACCTTCCCCATATGAGAGTACCTACGAGTGAATTTAACGAGGGGTGGTCACCCTTGTTTATCTAGCACGCGTGCCTGAATCCGCACCGGTCATTGGAAACAAGAATTAATCTCTGTCTCTCTCTCTCTTCTGCAATTCTTCCCCTGTATCTTTTGTGTTGCGTAGTAAGACCCTTATCGTCATTGGCCATGCCGACGCGTTAATAATCATTTTTGACGCATTCGTGGGTTAAGGCGCATATTAATATTTCTGGGCTCAGCCAGTGGCCATGAAGTGAGGATTAGCAAAGTGGCAGTACTTTCGAATTATATGCGGGAATATAATAAGCAAGCACATCGCTCTTCCCAGGCGGCGATGTCAACGTTATTATCGGCATTCGTGTACACATTTACACAAGCTTGGACGTGTAATCATCTGAGGACGAGATACTCGACCAATACTCACGCGAACATTTATTACTATCTAAGTATCATTACTCCCGAGAGATACGAGATAAATCGAGATTTCAACGTCTATTCTATAGGTACTTCTATCCCTTTTTTGCATATACAAGCTTCTGACTTGATCTTGCATATAAAATCAGGCTTCTCATGAGCAAATATTCCCTGGCGCCGAGAATAGAAATTAGGACCCTCGATGTTATAATCAAGGATGACCGATTGCCATAACAACAAATTTGTTACGGTAATTTGCATGTTAGTCCTTTTTACGAGAAAGGAATCGACGAATTATACAGCAGGCGAGAAATTTACATACAAGATAGTACGAAAAAAAAGTGACACGTATATACTAAATTATAAAAGTGGTGAATAGATATAGAACCTTTTATAAATTTAGAATTTTATAGATCGTCACTGAGTCATTTCAAATAAGTACTTATTCACAACACAAATTGACGAATCCAGAGAATTTTTCTGAATCTGTGTTAAGACTTGTTTTTTAACATCCGCACAATTATTATTCTTAGATTGAAAAGGCAGTTGTGATTAAGGGTTTCGAGAATTTACGTTGTTTTCAGCAAGGTAGACATGAAGAGTAAAACAGAACGAGCTTTCTTTATTATATCTCGTCTTCTTTTCTAAAGAAAGATTTTAATGAATGTACCCGACGAGTGGCGGTTACTCGGTTACTCAACGGCAGTCTATCTTTATCTTTCCTGTTCTTCTATCATTGTGCTGGCTCTGCCTCTCTTAAACTCATTGGGTATCAGTACGAGTCACGTTATTCAACTAGAAAACATAGCTCCGCAGTACCCAGACTCTCTGTGATTTTACATAATTAGAAATTGTTTCCGACAGAGATAAAGGTTTATATCAAGCTCAATTTCGTAACTTATTTTCACAACGGAACACTATTATTGCTTTCAATATAAGGAGGATTCTCAGAATCGTTTAATCACAATGCCAGTTGTGAGTTTTAAGGCTTCCAAGTTCTCCCTCTTGTTTTCTGGAGAGAAGCGCCCCTTAACTTGAATTTACTAGCTTGAGCTTTAAATTGCGTAATTTATACTGTTCACCCTCCTTCGGGTGGTCATAATTAATTATATTGAAGTCGTCTCGACGCGTGGAGGAGGCCGGGGAAAGGAAAGTAGCGAAAAGTGGGTGGTCGAGTGAAAGGATGGGGGAGCAGCTGGAAAGGGTCAGAGAAAGAGAATTAAAGGCAGGAGAGTGGAGGTCGCAGCAATAAGAAGGGTACGCGAATGTCGACAACTTGCAGCCGGAAATGCCGTGAACACTCGCATCGCGCCTACGCTTTTCGGTTGGCATTTCCGCAACACCGCTAAACCTCACCATCACCAGCTTCTGGCGTCGTTTTTCACTCGTTTCCACCATGCCCCGTGAGCTAGGCGGCCGAGTTACAGGACTGCCATTGCTACTTTCGTTATTTATGACCAGCGATATAACCAACGTCGCCTTAGTCGTTGCAGCGCAAGGCGCGGTTAGATCAGTAAGCCCAGCTCGGCTCCTCGTTCGAAGCCAGCTAGGTCAGGAACGAGTTGGGTTTCAGCTCAGAGAGAAACGCTTATCGTCAACCGGATTCTCTTAAAATCTTCCCCAAGAATCTTCCCACATTTTCCGATAGTCCAACAGCTTCACAAATGACTCAGATATTTAAGTTTAAAGATATTTTTTAAATGTATTTAACTTTCATGTGAGACTAAAACCTTTCTGAAATTTGGAACGGTTTTATTTTGTATTAGTTCATAATTTTTTTTACGAATTTTTGGTGATCAAAAAGGAATTAACGAGAAAACTATTCACGTTGCTGGTTTTCATCGTTTTTTTCAATTCGTTGAAAACTTCAGTTATATTTAAATGAATACCATTTTTAGTGGTACAAATTGCTTTTAAAAAATATTTAATTGTTAATTGAAGTTAAAAAAATTTTATATTTCTGACTGAGAAAGAGGGGAAAATAGAGAATATAAATACAGGAAAGGTAGTGTTCTTTAGGGAACCATACAAAAGACAGAAAATAGTGACTGTGACTAGACTCTGAGGACTGATCTAGTATTCAAGTCGAATATTTTAATCTCATTCCACTATAATTTTATTTACACTATAAGTTTGGCGACGAAAATGTCTTCTCTCCCGCTAGAAATGTTGACTCTCGTCAGAGTTTAAAACATAATATTAAAGCTCATGAACGACTTTAGTACACGGGTTACGATTCTCATCGGGGCCTTAAACAGAACTCGTGAGATGAAAAAAAGAATCTAGAAAGGGCATCATAAAGAGAAGCATTATTAGAAATTATGGTCATAATTCGTAGACTGGGTTTCGCAGCTGCCCTCGGTTTTAATGCCTATTCCGAGCATGAAGTGCACTAACCACTCGTAAAGTGAAAATATTTATTTCGAATGTAGCCTCTAAAGTATGCGCGATGCGATTACAAGTTATTTTCATCGTCTAAGATCGAATGAGCTGATATTTACGTACTATACTGTTATACCCGCTTTCACCCGATTTAAGTCCTGAGGCTTCCGAGAGCCTTTCCGCTAAAGGCATCCTTGCCCAGAAGTATGATTCTACGCAAGTTCTTATCGCGATTCAGAAGTTCAAATACACTTTTCACCATATGCTAAACTTTACAAGTGTCGTACACGTTTGTAGCTACAAAGTGTATCCTGTCAGTTAAATTAAAAAGAAAATCGATTAAAGTTTACGACGAGAATTTATTTTAAACAAAAATTACCGATCTTTGGACTTTCGTCTTTAATATTCTACGTCGTAGATACGACTTTCTATCAGTAAGAAATTTGACTCCTCTTTCGTCGCTCTAAATGCCCATTCGATATCTGAATGCTTGGAGGGTCATTCAAAACCCTCCAGTGTTGATATACAGCCGGGCGATTGTGTCGACCAGTCACGCTTTCGTTCGGGTATTATTTATTTCCTAACCGATTAATCAAAGTATCAAGACGGAATAAAAGAGCCGACGAAGCTGCTGCAGTTTGCACACGTTTTCTATGGATCTGGGGCAAAGAAATAGCGCTCGCTCGCTGCAAGAATGGGAAACGAGAGAAAAGAAAACGTGTCGTCGAATCTATAAAAAAATATAATGTCCTGATTTTACCTCAACGAGGTAGATTTGTTTAAACACTCCGCACTTTAATCCCCAGAATAAAGTCGATTGTCAGGATTAGTGTTTTCTTTTCAAATTTGAATTATAGCAAAAATTTATTTTAAAAAGGTTAACAATTTTACAATCGTTGTGTGAAATTCTGTCTCATTACGATTTAATAGAGTCGTATAACTTTTAACACGATAACCACACGGTGCCGTATTTTCCAGGGAATGACTTCTACAATGCGAAATTTTAGAACGGACACTAATTTCCCGGCACGACTATATCTCACACGCGTGCCCAGAAAAGATTGGTTTGGTTCGTCGGTCGCTTTCTTTTCGTTTGTGGTCCCAACTGTGCGCACCTTCGTATTTCACATGCCATATACATCGTGCCTTATAGAGAGGAAACCGTCGCCAAGGGAACGAGCAAAATTCAGAAAGCGCCAGCGTGCAAGTCAAATTTTAAACTTTATTTCAAGTGAATAAAAGCGGATTTGCTCATAACGCTCTCTCGTTGTGGGAAATCGTAGGCAAACCCAAACGCAATTAGTGACATGTAGAAAATCCTTTGTGATGCTTAAATCCCCGCATACACAGTATTTTTACTCCTACTCCAATCAACTCTGTGCTGTAAAATTTAACTTAACTCCACGCTGTATTTCGAATTTTTATATTTTTTCGGTAAATCCGATTTTTGATGTTTATTTGTGCCAAAATAACAGTAGCGAAATGGACTGTGAATCTCGAGAAAATATGCTTCTTCATAAAATCAGCTCGAACAGACTTTCTGCATTAGCGTAAACGACAATTGGTACTTTATAAATATGATGTTTGACTTCTCGGAAGGCTTAAGACTATTTCCACTTTTGGATCGATCCATCGTTTCCTCAGAACTAAAATTCTTTGTACAAGCACATGTTCGACAGGTGTGTCATAACGAGATAACAATATTAGAAGTCGAAGATAAAAGATCCTTTCTTTCGAATTTTCGCTGCAGCTGAACGAGTTCCTAAGATGCATCTATAACCGTCAGCTTCAACAGAACTTTGTTCAAAACTGCTTCGGGATATCCCAAGAAAACCGAAGATTAATTTGGCGTCGGCAACTCCTGCGAACTGCGGAAAGCGTTTAAAGTATCATCTTGGAATCTCCGTGTCGATCAACCATCAAGCATGAAATTTAAAATTCCCCACGATTCGTACTCTAGCAAGTTTCAGGACGAGATTTTCATGGTAGAGTTTCTCCCTCATTAGTGATCTTGATTGATTTTTTTCCGACTGATGCGTACCATCTTATAAAAACTTGATTCTCAATTGCAGGATGATTCCCTACTCATTTTAATTTAATAATAAAAGAAAGGTTCTTATAATTCTCGGAAAGGATCTTCTGTACGAGAAGTATCAAAACTAGCTAATCACAAGCTAAAAACTCAGATCGCCACTCTTCAAGGATGCCTTCCCATATATGTGGTTAAAAACTTGACACTCGTTCTACGATCCCAGTAATCATCCAGGAACGACGATTACCAACACGCTAGACAGTTCTCTTCTACAGTTCTCGAAAGTCTTGAAAAAAGTTTGTTCGATGAGCTATTCTGTAGAAAAGAACCCGAGTATACTTGGCCTAAAATGGGCATTTGCACAAGTGTTCAGAAGCAGATGCGAATTTTCGCTACTCACTCGGGAAAGGACTGTTGAGCACGAAAAAGGGCTGACGAAGCCATGAGACTCCAGGGAACTGTTGGCAGAATTGTCCACTCAAACACAAATGGGTTTGATTCAAGGATATTTTTATAGATTACAGGGCTTTAGGATCCTTCGGTCTCCTTAAGGTTGATTAGTTCCTATGAAAATCCAGTTGATTTTGTAGAAAAATAGAAACATTATAAATTAATTCATTAATTTGAAATATTGTCCTCAATAAATAAGAGCAACTTTTGATGATGACACAAGAAAGAATCTAGAGGCATTAAGGGCGTTCTAATGGCATGTATGCGAGAAGGTGAACGCATGACTGTATAACGGCGTAATCACTTTTATTACCGGGCTGACTGGCTCTTGCTTAAAGAGCAATTTGTCTTCCAACGATGCATATATTTAACGTGAAGTGCCGCTCTCGCTTTGCTGCGAGTGGAGCAGTAATAATCAGAAGATTTCTTATAGGTTCGACTATCGTCCACTATCGCTCTCTCTCGATCTGGCATTATTGCTAACTACTAGTCGTCATTTTTCTTCCGACACGCTGCACCGATCAACTATTCGATTATCCGCTTCTCCTGAGTACTCTGATCTTGCTTCAGAACGCATCTAAGTGGAAATGTACGTGCCTCCGTGAAAGAAGTCGTTATGATTTTGTCTCATCCTTCCATTTACACTTTTCTCTCATTTAGTCAAAATAAGGTTCAAATATACAAAAGATTCCGAGATGATTCAGAACCTGTTTTATTAATGCTTCACTTTTAGAACAAAAGATGCATTTGAAGCAAAAATCGTAAACCGAAGTAAGACGCTCTCGGCGGATTTGTACAAAAGGACGACGACTTTTTCCAGACGAAAAGATATTTCAAGGTGTACAGCGGAGAAAACACGCGTTGAAGAAGTTCAGCAGTCGTGCTTTCTGGGGAAAGGATAAATATCGGAAAACATTCCGCGAAGCGTAACGTCGGCAAACGACACCATTGTGCTAGAATTATCTTCTCGAGTAAAACACCCAGCGAAGTTTGTCTATTAATTTGGACTCTTGCTTTTCCGAGATGAATAGTTGTGGAAAAATGTGTTCTTTGTATACTTCCAGATGTAGGTTATCCAACGGGAAAATAAACATTTAGAAATCCGACCCAGGAGTATTGTAGTATATAATACTTATTGAAACGTGTTGGACGATCTACAGGCAGCAAGTAGTACGACTCACAATCAGTAAAAACTATTGTGGTGCAACTTGCCTTTTTATTCAAGCCTATTACTTCGAGAAACACTGATATACATAAATACGTTGGAGAGAAGCTATAATAGGTTAGATTCATCCCCAGGGAGTATTCGACTTGAAGCAAGTGACGAGGGAAAATACGGCCTTAAGGTAGGTTAACTAAAAACACTTGGTTTCGCTGAAACAACTCGACTACTCGTTGCATCCAAGTCTGCGAAAGCAATAACAATAGTGTCGTACCTGCATTCCTACCAACCTACCTACCTACCTACCTACCAACCTACTGTCGAGGTCTCACCATATATACGTTTCCCGCACTGTTGTTACTTTCTAGAAATGGAAAAGGTAAAAGAAGGTGCATTCGCGTGTGCACATTGTGGCCACGACTTTCCCCCTTTTCACCCACCCACGTCGCCGCACAGTAATATTTTCAGGCTGTATCCACCTCTGCGGATATTCCACGCTCTCTCATCCTCTTTCTGTTTGTTGACCCCTTTTTTCACTTCCTTTTTTTTCCCTTGCTCTTTTAGTTTTTTTCTTCCTCATTTTATTTATTTGCTTCCGCTTCCCCTCATGCCTTGATCCTTTCCCGAGTTTGTCCATCTCGTTTCTTTTCTTCCAAAGTGTATCTCTGGTCCATTTCTTGGTCGATGCTTGCCCCGCGTGACCTCTGTACGATTTATAGTTTTTAATTTGAGTCTCATTTCAACCCTGAGCGCGGCGCAAAAAGGCATTCGCGAGAAAATTCTGGAGCTGGCTCCAATCTTTTCAATCTTAAGTGGCCTTCTACTTTTTCTCCCCGTACCATCTCTGTTCTTCACACTCCAAAACCAGCGAGAGAGACTTAAGGGCTATACATCTCTGTACACTTTCCAGGCGATCGAGCTCGTGAAAATTCACTTTACGAAGAACAATGCGTCTTAGAGTCAGTCTTACGAGAATAACGAAAAAATTAGGAGGTTTCATGTTTCAACAAGTAGAAGTAGCAGAAAGCATTCAGTAATATATAGAGTTGGAATTTTCCTTCTTATTATAGAGAGTATAATGTTCCGTGTTTAATCCTGATCTTTATTCACGAAAGATCACGATTTCAGAGATTCAATCGATTGACGAATGTCGTGAGACGGAATTAAAAAACAATGATGCACCGTAGTTATCGATACGGTTCTTGTGTACCAGATAGGATACAAGAGAACCGCTTTGTCGAGGAATCTCGAAAGATAGTGGATCACGCGACTAGCTCTGATTCTAGATTCTTCCGGGATGATCAAATAGTATCCTCACATGTGTTGTTATAACAATCTAAAATGGGGTTAAGCGATTAAATCCTGTCCCCAGTGTGAAAACTTAGATACGGCCCAATAGTAGCCCAGATTCTGGTCGCTGTCACTTTTCCATTACTGACACTTGGCTCAGTAATGGTGCCATCTCACACTTGGGGTGGTACCAAAATAAAGATTAAGGGACAGTATTCATGAAAGAACTAAATACCAAAATAAAAGTATGATTTTCTGAAAACAGAAGGTGTCGGTTAGCGAATGGGTCTTTTTGGTTGATTTGACTGTTAGAATTGGGACTTTGAATTGGCCTTACTTGGGTAATGGATAACTCGCCTAGGGGATACACAGCGTGACGATTCGAGTCCGTGAAAGACTTCGCCGATCGTTGCGTGATTGAGATCGAGCGAGCCGATGGGCGTGAGTAATTCTGCGGTTCGCCTTTAGCACTCGTAGCCATTATTCCGAACGGTCCTTTGCCTATCGAATCGATAGCGCCTCGAGAGGTAACGTAATTTATTGCACGGCGCGTCCTTAAATCTTAATGCGATTCGATTAAAGGCGACGTTTCCTGGCGACGGCGAGAATCTCGTATCACGTCTCAAGTCCGCTAGCAAGGTTTAATCGTATTTTCGCGCCCTCTACCCACGCGGTTTTAGTTAACGTCGTAATGGTACCAAGTGTAGGTACAAACATATAGGCATATAGGCATGTGCGAGTCACGGGTTAAAAGCTCACGTTGTAAACTCAATTCGACTAATCTGCCTTACAACACCATCTATGCCTCTCTCAACCACAATTCTTGGATCTTCCGTTATATTTTACGTCTTAGATCCAAAGATCCAGCTGCACATAATTCTATTAATTAAAGGGGTTTATTAACTTCATCATATCTTCGCATTTACTGCGTTCATCAAGTTACCACTCAAAAGTACCGAGGTACAGTTAGAATTCAAGGTAAATACAAGAGAGTCGACTAATAGAAATGAGTCGCTGAATGCAATTAATAAAAATGTTCACTAATTCAAATTAAAGGAATGTTAATTTATAAAGTACAAATAATTGTTTTTCAACATTTGTTCTGTGGTCTTGATAACACATATTCAGACAATTTCAAAATTTTCCTTTCGTTATTCCGAGCTCGTAGGTTAAGGGAATTTTTATAATAAAGAGTAGAATATACTCGACTCGTCCAGAATACGTACTTGCGAAATTTCCTTGATATGCAAGAGGACGATAGCTGTCTTCGTTTCAGACTAGGTGGCATAAGCTAGAGACCCGTACGTGTTTATTTCCAAAGACAGCACGACACCTCTTGCATATAGCCAAGGCTGAAACGCCGGACTTTTTTTAAAAATAAGAATGTCGGTATTTTCTCGGAGGAAGATCAGCATCGACGTCAACGCCAGGACGACGATGGGCTCGTCGAATCGTATTAATTCGTGGATTCTGCAGAGCGCGCTCTTACGTGACTCGCGTGCTCAGAGCGATTTTTGCAAATTTCAAAGGTCCCACTCATCCTAGCGCTGTTCCGGCAGATTACGACGAAAGGTCGATAATCGTCAATTTAGATGCTACCTGGTCCAAGAAACTCTTCTCAATGAAAGCAGTTTTCGTAAGACCTGAGAAAAGTCGTTTTTTTTATTCTTTTTTTTTTTCTTTCTTTCGTGTCTCACTTATGGTGAAAAGAGAGACGTTTATAGCAAAAGATGATTGTAAAAGTACTAGAGTGAGAGAATAGATACTGGGTTTAATTTGGTGATTGTTTGTAGTTTGAAGCAAAAGAATCTTCGTAGTTGAGGCTCTAGGCAATCTATACTACGAATCGTTTGTATCCCTCATGGCATGGCTTCTAAATAAGACACGTAGAAGACGCTCCAATTTCAGCTGGCACCTGCGTTTCTCATATAAGGACTCCTTCGCTGTCAAGTAGTTGGGCGAAAGAAGAAGACAGAGAAAAGTGTGAAAAAAGGCAGATGGATAAATCTACAGTGGAAAACGTCTTTTGCCCTAACAACTGTAATAGTAGACTTGGAACCCACATCTTATTCCACAAATAAAATGTCAAATTATATTCGTTTCTCAACTGCGAGTCTTATTTCCTCTCATTTCTAGAAAAAAATAAGTTTTCTAATGGTATTCATTTTTAAACGCTTTTCTGCATTGCTTCGTAATTTCTGAATATGATAACAGACCTTTCAAAAAACTAAGATAGTAAGAAGTTGTATTGTTTAATCTACGAAATTCGACGGGTACTGGAATTCGAACCCTCGACAGCTGGTTGTTATACATAGATCTGTATTCAACATTGACCACTCTGTCCTCCTAGTATCTTCAATTTAAAGTTACTGTATCATTGTTTAACTGACAATATAACTCACATTATTGTAGATTGTACGCGAAGATCCGAGATACACAAATGATACATACCTGAAACAAAAAGAAATATTTTATTAATCAAATGCCTTGCTTTCCATATTTCAAAAGTATTCATCATATTAAAAAGTTATTTTTATTTTAATTTTTTACATTCCCATCAAATGATTAAATGAGAAGGTATTGTTTAAATTTGGTTAATCTTCTAAATTCTATATTTAAAAAAATCCTGATTTTCCTGCACAAATGGCCAATCCTGTTTTAATAGTCAATTAATAAGTATTAACGAGACGTGATACCTCTCCCTATAATTCGAACACGAGTATGAAAAATTAAATAGTCATGATCGAATCGTTGACGCTGGAAAGGTTTTCTTTAGAATACGAGCGCTTTTAATAAAAAGCGCTCGTATTCGAGCGATGGAAAGCGATGGAAAGCGATCTTTCCGCTCTAAAAGCTCATACAGGGTATTATAGATTTTAGGGTTCCAATACCACGAAACAAATCATGGAAACAGCCTTTTCAAAAATAGATGTTTCAGCAAACTGTGTAATTTGCGCATGGAAAGGTTAAAAAGATCCTTTTGTGAAAGCATCCTGTAGATTAGTGCTGGCATGTGCTTTGCAAAGTAGTTAATTTGGAGATGCGTGTTAAGTTTAATGGGATGATGTAGACTATCCCTGTATCCTCTTTAGGGAGGTAACTTGCCGACTATTCCGGCGTTTGAGAACGGTCGACGCGTTTATAGGTACATGCGTAGGGTACGCACCTCGAGTTTGTTACCTTGTTAGACTCTCTGCAAGCACACGCTCCTGCACTTGTAAAGCACGTCTACATTGTGCGAACTGCAGCTGCAGCGCGTTGTAGACAGGTGGGTCGTTGGTCGTTGCAAGACAATAATGCAACGGGGCACGGTCATCGTTAATTAGTGTTGCGTCGTCAAGACGCGTGGGTGGTCGTGCGTGCGTACGTCGCACCCGAGTCATATTAGCAGGCGCACCGAGGCTATGGAACAATGAACCAGTGAGTCAATGGCTCGTGTTTCAGTATGGTAATTGCGACAACTTCCCCTTTTTTCTGCCTTCATTCTCCATTTTCCAAAGCAAAAACGCGTTACGATTCGTTCTTACGTTTAATGTAAAACTGGAGCACGCATATAAGAAAAGTTTACCTCTATACGTGCTTGGTATATTGCAGAGTAAATAACGTCAATAGAACCTTCTCCCCTTTCACGTAGATGAATGCAAAAACATTTTTTATGTCTCCGGACCGCCCGATCGATGTTGCTTTTTACGCTTTAGTTTTACGACCGGAAGCAAACAATCCACGTCTGTGTACACTGTACATATAATAGTTGTGCAGAAAGTATTGTGTCAAAAAGGCTTTTTTACTAAGCAGCAAAGTGTTATCACGTGATGAAATATGAAATGGAAAAGCTTGCTTTTATGTAATGAAAGGTGAATTTAAATAATAATTTTTGTGGAATAAAGTTAGGATCCCTAAATAGAAAATGGCATATTTTGAATGCAGGAAAGGAAAACGGTAGCGTTAATGAGAATCTCGTGAGCTGGAAAGTATAAAAATCGATGATAGGAGGGTTTTGTCGCATTGTGAAAAGACCGCAAAAGCTGCAAAATGCATGTAGCAGGCATTGTTCTTCAGAAATAAAGTACGCGCTTAACTACAATTTTGAGGTTGCCAACTGAGGCAATTACAAGAGAATTCGGTCATTTGTATATATAAATTTATACCGACGAGAGAACATAATGCAACGGGAAGTTCGGACTACCGTTTCAATGTTGCTAAATGGTTATGCGAAGAATCGAATCGTTTCATTGGCCCAATGAATCGTGTTCGCATTGAGCCACATTTTATACGATGGAGTACGATAATGCACGGGTAGTAGTCGCGTTATGTGCTAGTCGATGAACCTCCGCAGCCTTTCGCCTTTCGAATAACGGCTATCTTGCGTTTAACCTTCGGCCGAAGGACTCAATCCCGTTTTTGCGGCAACTATTCCGTTTTATTAATAAAATCCTCTAAACGATTTGCAAAATATCCACTGCGCTTTAATATTATGGATAATTTTGTTGTCCATATCATGTAACATCTTAAAATATACTTTAGACTCAAATGAAGTAAAAAGTAAGAAGTGACTTCTTTGAGCAAGATCAGAGAGATTGCAGTTGTTTTTCTTGTCTTATCGCATCTGTCGTTGCTTTGGATTTCCTCCATTAAATTCAGATGGTAGCCCGGCATGGCACACGTACGACACGAGCAAAAGGGGTGTCGAGGAAGTAGAATTAAAGAGACAGGTGGCTTAGACGTATTTATATCGAGGTCTAGGGAATTCGCGCGCAACGTGCCAGTACATTTCTGGCTTCTAACGTTCATTCATTCTGTCGCGATGCCTTCTCTATGAATAGCTGTTATTTAAAGGACACCCGGCGAGTGCAATGGCTCACGTAGGTATCTATGTATAGGTTAGACTGTCCCGCGATAGCCCCTGAATTTCTTAGTAAATTCTCTTTCCTTTTCTTCCAATGCCTCGTCCATATCCCCCGGAGGGAAAGTTGAATGGCGCGACTTCTACGGGTTACAGTATTGCACAGGGTTTTGTATTTACAATGACTTCCACGCAAGGGTGGGTCTTCTTGCGCCTCTTACTTTGTTACAAGTGACGAGTTTCGCTATTCAGGGTATCTTTGAAGCTGAGACTTCGCACCGCCAAAAAACCCAATGAGGACTAAGTAGAATGTCAAATTGTCAAAGGCATCCGATTTAACGGATCTTTTCAAAGCATTAGATGACATATAAAGAGAAATTAGGTGAATAGATTTCAGACATTACTTGCTGAGGGTTGTTTTTCATATAGTACGGAATGGATTTTCAGTCGAGGGTCTTAATCAGGGTAAAAGAAAATGAGAGCGTCGATTCGTCTTGTGACTTATTCTCGATTCGAAATGTGCGAGATACGTGGGCAAGCGTCCAATACCAAAGAATAGTTGCCACTTTCGTTAAGTCTTTTAAGAGGAAAGTAGAGACAGAAATAAAAGTAAGCTATATTCTTGCAAAGAGACATATAGGCAACCTTTCCTCCTCCAGAAGACAGAATGGTACGAGCGTAAGTAGAAAATGTATTTTCTAAATCGCCATAGACTATCGAATTGTCATGTCAGCTTTACAACATGGGCGTTTGACTTAACAATACTAGTGAATGACCCACTCCATCGATAACAACAATAGAGTTCTTTGGGAGCAGCTGTGTTCTTCTTAAAAAGAAGCGAATTTTAGGCTATTGTTTTGTAAACGAGGTACGATCGAGGATATGAATTGTCCTGTCCGATTTTATAAAAGGGACATAAATCAAGCAACGAAGACATAAAACGATACACCTTGCACTCGAAAGTATAATTTCAGCGACATTTGAAATGTAGTCTAGTAAAATATACGTACAAATCCTGATTAGATTCTTGCATAAATTTCAGAATTGACGCATGATGAATCGGTTGACTAGACAAACGGATGCTGAATTCAGGGAACCTGAAATCCATTCCTGACTCGTTTCCGTTATTAGCGTATACGTATCAAAGAGACGTCATATTGACGTACGCCATGTGCATATTTGTAATGCAAATCTTTAGGTTGCAAGTCCCGGTGCAGATAGAAAGGTGTGTCTGATACTCCGATGACAAATAGTCAGGTCATCTCGTGTGCGAGAATCGAGTGCGATATTATGTGCAGCGTCCATACATTTCACGCTGCCGCGTTGACCGTAGGATTTCCTTCCGTTTTCGGTGGAAATTCTACCAGTTCACGAACTGCCCGGCATTGTCGCGTCCCTAATTGAATCGCCAGTGAGAAATGTTCTCGTTCGTCGTCGGATTGGCATTCGCGTACATTGCTCTACCAGCATCCCTATATTATATCTATTTCACTCCTTCGTGTGCTGTGCGCCTACCTTGCTCGTTTACGTACACCAGGTCGGACGTATCGACCCCATTTCCGTAAAGGGCTTTGCGGACGTTAAAAACAAAAGAGAGACCTTGAGATACAGTATGACCTGCCAACGACAATTTTCAAAGGAAACATGCCCGCTCCGCCTTGATCGCGAAATTACAGCTCCTCGAGAGCTTCTTTGTGTCTATAAAACTAAGAGGTGATAAGAGAGTCTAAAAAAGAAAGGTAGAGAACCTTCTCTAAATTTAAATCACCAAAGCAAAAGGTGTTCTGACATTGTGCGAGTTCGAAGCACACAAGGGTCTTGTGTTCTTAACCGTGGAGCAACATTGCCGTGGTCACGGCCCATTGTACACAAAGATTCTGAACCCAGATTTAGGAATGTGTTTCATGCACACAAAGAAAGACGATCCGCTAGTCTTTATAATCCTTTCTATGAACGTCGATACTCCTTCATTCCTCGGCTTTTTATTTCCTCGTTCCCGCAGTCAACCGAACATCGTATCATAAAGCATTCATCAACATTTCCTTATATCTTGCCGTTGTCACTGATGTTCGGCAAGGGATCAAAGCTATTATACAAGGCATTCTTGCGGAATACCTTCTATGACCTTGACCCTCGGACATCTCAATGAATAGTCAAATATTACAGAAACAATGAGCAATTTATTCTTTCTCTGACATACCCTCTCATCTGTGATGATTTTAGAGACAAAACAAGTGACAATCTTTAGACACAAAGTTAAAAACACACAAGAAACTTCAAACGGGAAGTAAATTGTGCATGAAAAAAAAAAGATTGGCGCAATTTTGCATCAAGTTCACATCATTCAAAGAAACATTTTCCGGAGTTGTGACGAGCATTGTACCGTTTGCATAACTTGAGAGTAAACTCAGAGTTGCTATCAGCGTATTTCGAAACTTTGTCTCACTATTTACTCTCAAGGAAATAGATTTGCAAAGTGAATGTCAATTTTGAAGCAACAACTTCAAATATTGATATTGTGCATTATTATTGAAAATTTAACATTTTCTGTACAACGCAGAATCTTCTGTGAATTGAGAGAGCAAGCAGCAATTGTAAATATGAATTATTCAGTTTACAAATATCAATGAAGTTCGGTTGACCGTAACAGTAAAATTTGAATTGGATAGGGGATCAAACATGAACTAGAGCAACTTTGGTTCAAGCATCGACTGTTCAGTTCAGTTTTAGTAAACTTGATTATATCTAGGGCTGTCAATCTACGACTGGCAAATTGTAAAGTCTATCTTTGTCCAATATTAAATCCACCGCAAACATGTACACAGGACCCACGCTTCATGTTGACCTATAAATCCGCAATTCACAGGGGTCCTGAACATTTAGTCCGCAAACCGCGACGACTTCGTCGCTCTAACAACGGATGCCGAACCATATTAAGAGCACCACCGTCCACAATTTCTCTCTGAAATAACAATGTCTACTATGTCACTACTAATTCGATTGTCTGTTTAACTTGTAGAATCGTGGTTGTCGAGAAAAGCTCGATAAAAGACATATATGAGAAGAGAGCAAAAAAGAAAAGAAAAGGGACAAATAAGAAGAAAGCGAGAAAAGAAACACAACTGGCAATTCAATATACTTCAAGGTTTTCCTACTTCCCGTTTCTGTTTCCTTATTGAAAAGAAATCAATATCCTTTTCCTCCTTTTTAAATGTCTCTTTTGTGCATAGAGGAATACTGATTCCTCTATGCATCTGATTATTTTATCCTTAAAACATTTTCTTCTGATCTAAAGTTTAGTGACCTTCGTTTAAACCATCAGGTTACAGTTTTCGCGGAACTCTTCCGGTTGAATTACCTATTCAGAATTTGAAGAAAGTGAATTAATTAAAATAATTTCTGAAGTGCATATTTAAGTTCCTGAAATCTATTACAGTAAATAATTAAAATACTCCTTTTTGAAATACATACCATTTCCCCAGTTGTTTAAAATTCTCGAAATTAGAGGGAAAGCCACAACTAAAATACACAGAATCCCAGATTGGAGATAAAAGCTTTGATTAAATCTTCTCAATATAGAATAAGTTTATATTAACTTGAAATTTAAGCCAGCGTCACTAAATATTTCTCTCAGTGATACTTCACTACATTTCCCTTTATGGCTGATTTCAGTTCTGGCGGTGAGTTAGTTACTTGTGCTGAACATGGTTCTCAGGTGGAATATTAAAGAACTGTGATTTAAGTTTTAACTACATCTGCAGCTTCACAATTTGCGTTAATTTCCATTTAAATAAATGTGTAATGTAGGAATTTAAAGCAAAGAACCTGAAACTTGGTAACGAATAATTGGATTTGTTTACTTGGTTCACGTTTGAAAAAAAGTTTTATCGAGTAGAATAAATAGAATATCTTATATATAGCTTTCGATAAGGCAGTAACCATAGCTATTTGTTTGAGTCTGAATCTCAATCTGTACAGTGTGATAGTTACTATGTTTGTTCCATTTGCCAAGAGCACTCTTGAAGGAACTTTACGGCCCTTCGATGGAACGGGCCAAGGATGGGAGATCGTTCTACAACTACAGACTCGTTCCGACGTCTCGTTAGGAGCAATAACTGTGTACCATAGTAGGGAACTCTAATTGTTACTCCGCAAACGAATCGAGTACAGCAAGCTCCAAGAGCAACCGATATGACGCGGGTTCAAGTTTTCCCTTTGGTATAAACTCATAAGCAATTTTGTCCCTTTCAATTGTGTCTCACTACTCTAATCATTATGATCTTTGCACAAACTCAATGTATTCTTGATTAAATTCACACAAGTGTACAGTAGGCAGAAATAAAGTGAATTTAATTAATTAGAAATTTAATTTAATTTAGAGAGTAAATGAATTTAGACCATAAGTAATTGTTCACATAAAATTCACAGTTCACACTATCTTTAAAAATGTCTTCAAAGTCTGACCTTTCACGGTTTCACAAAAATCCTATTAAATTTCCACGTCTGGGATCTTAATCTCTCTTGACTGGGCCCAACACCCCGAATTTATGTGAGTCAATTACGAGCTAGCAGAATAGTTGTCTCATTCGCGAGGATTTTCGAATTCACTAGCATGGAAGCGAGCAGAAATCCCATACCGGAAAGTTAAGCCAAGCTCGATTCCAGGGGGTGATAGTAGGAAAAGTTACAGGATTTCGCATAAAGGCGAGGTGAGAGAGGCGAATCAAGGGTGGAAAGAGCGGGAGTGAACTTGTACGTATAAAGAGAAAGAAAGAGAAAGAAGTTGAAAAATCCCCTTTTTGCGGGTTTAGCGTAGTTGCCGAGTAGGCAAGCTACCTGCAGTGGTGGCGGAAAAATGCATTTTCCAACGGTTAGGAAATTTATGGACGTTGGACAATGGACCGGACGATGTTGCAGCCCGCGTTAGCTTCTACAAAGGTGGACCCCACGCAACTTCCTTCTATCGATCCTCACTCCATTTGGTCCAATAATTTCTATTCCCGTATGTGTAGAAATTGGGACAGAACTTTGTAATCGGACTCTTATCGGAAGAGTATCAAGGGTAAGATAAGGGCCAGGCAATTTCTGCACGGATTATTTATATTTATAAGTGCGGCGAAATATATCACGCATCATCCCTGTCGAGATCGTTTGGGCAGAACGTCTCAATTTTCATCGGGGACTTCCGCGAAGGAGGCGCAGAGGCCTAGGTCCCAGTTTTTCAGAAAGCAGAGTGCGTTCTTTTTGCATTCGAGGGAATCGACTGAATCGACTCCAGTTTCGACGGCATTCCACTTGGTTCTTCCCATTCCACACATCCCACAAGTCGAGGGGACTCGCGGTTGTCAGCGCCGATAAAAAGTCGTCCAGCAGCGATCGGACTCGCCAATCGGACGAGAAGATCGCGCTGGTCGATCGACGAGACGCGGACATTCCTGAATGAGGAGATTTCGCTTTCACGGTCATTCGACCACGCGTCCGTTTGCCAATAGGGTGCAGGCAAGAAAGCCACAAAAACGCTACGAAAACCATTGCGTCGATCGCTCCGATGATTTCGGGACAATGTCGTTAACTTGGCGGCTTCTTGAACCTGATGCCAGATCAAGGGCTAAGGATTCTCCAAAACTTGCGAGTTTTGTCGTCTTCACCACTCTAAATCAACTCTTTCGATGCAAAAACACGCTGTCGAATCGATGAAGCAATCGCTTTGTTACGTCTTCCATAAAAAGTCACCCAGTCACAACAAAACTTTTTTCTAATATAACAGGACGTTACCAATTTTAAGCAGCTGTACAATGTACATGCTTTCAATTTGACAGCTTTATCTTCAAATTTGGCTCATCTCTTCGTCCATCGTTTAATATAATTCTTAATTAATTATACACCCTGGCTTACAGGCTGAACGATAAAATTTTTCAAGCGACTGAACTCAGAAAAATATTTTATAGTTCAAAATCTAAAACTGTTAAAAGAGAAATAGTGACATAAACTGACTCTTGAATATTGAATTAAACCCGCTTAATAGTATTATCGAGCCCGCTTAGAATTCTAAAGCAAAATAGTTGACGATCCACAAAACGGAAACGGGAATTCATGCTCAAAATTACAGAACCCTGTTGATGGAACTATTCTGGATTTGAACCGCGAGCATACAGTTTACGCCTTCGTCGTCACGTAAGAGGTAATCGTAAACCGCCAAGATTTCCAGTCACGTACATAAGGTCCATTCGGTCTGCGATGCTGTCACGAAGGTCCATTCTTACCTTCGCCCTCTGCTTCGTGTACACTGTACAGTGCACACGTTACGTGTTATTCGCAACGACCGTAAGGGAAAGAGATGGTACGAGGAGAGTTTGTGAAAGATGGGAAAAGGTGGAGTGAGGGAAGAGGAAATCCTTTCGTCGGATCTCGTCGTGAACCTTTCTGGATTGTCGCTTTTTCTTGCTCGTCCCGTTTTACGTGTTCGTACCGAAGTTTTTTCCAAGAGCCTTCAGTCCAAGTCGAGGTTTTATTACACTGAAGAAAACGAAGGTACGAGAAGAGTATACGTCCCTTTTGTCTTCATTGAAACCATTTCTAGGCCAGAGGATTGTTAAAGTAATCCTTGTTCTCTTTTTTATTCTACCACTCTTAAAAGGCACACAAACCAAATACTTCAGTTGCTAATTTTTCATCTAAATATTCCCGACAAATTTTACTTGAAATTAACTAATTAGCGAAAATTTGCTCTATTCCTGTATAACATAATGATGACAACCATTCAGTGATATAATGAACTCGTTTGACTTGCAAGATTAACACAAAAGCTTGCTGACTCATCGCACCGCTGTCACCAAAAGCAGACTTGAAAACTTTTTTCTGAATTAAAAAAATG
>JAUEJJ010000017.1:13178302-13205496 GCA_032164275.1 Synergus coniferae | reverse complement strand
GAGCTTTTTCGCACAATGTACGATGCTTTTCGTACTTTCTGGTCTTTTAATCCCGCTAGCTGGAAGCACCCTCATACCAGACTGACACGCCTCACTTTCGCCCCTTTCACATCTTGACTCGCTGAATTTTTCAAAAATACTTAATTTCCCAAAACTTGAGTCATTTATACATTTTAATTAAGTGGAAACTACCAATAAATTACAAAATGTTTAGGAGCTTATTTGAATTTGAAGAAGGTCAAGCTTGGTGGCTAGCCTGCGCTCCTTATGACTCGTGTGAGTGATGGTGATCTCTAACTATTCAGAACTTACGAAAACATTGTAATACTATTAAAAAATAGATACGTTACATTGAAAGCAATTATATCTTAAGCCATTCAAATCTATTTACTTATCTCCTGTGTAAAAGAAGATCATAAGCAGCTTTCGATCGCTTACATTCTTTCAGAGGAATAATACGTGAAAAAGGTGTCTCCGATCTAGTCATTCTAGTGCACTTTGAAGCAGAAGATTTAGACCGCGAAGCGCGAGAAGCATCAGGAGGGATTATCCTTGAACGGGGTAGATCCCTCAAGGCTCGGTAAGCTCGTCGGCGTGCCCGGTAATCGAGGCTTATGCATGCAACCGGGCTTTATTCCTCAGCCGCTTCGTCGGAAGCAAATGTTTCGTGAAGGTACACTTGCTTAGTGCGTAGACCGTAAAGGTATAGAAGTTTTATAAGGTATGAAGTACCAGTGACGCTGATGGCAGATAGTATTCGTGAAGCACGAACTTACCATCCTGTATCGCGTGTAACGTCTTAATAAGGGATGTTATTACTTCTATTGCTATTCCCGCTTTCCAGATAAGTTTCTGGAAGCCTGGCAGTGGGGGCCGGTATTGAAGTACGGTCCCTGAGTACGAGAGTACTTGTCAGTCCGACTCGTAACTCCATAACTCACTTTGGCCAACACACCTTCACAACCCCTTCACTGTCCTTCCCTCTCACGTGTGTTATTTGTTACTTTGTGCATTTTACTTGTTATTAGCCTCAACCTAACTCTTTTTCTCTAAAATAATACCTTTCACGAGTTCTTAACCATGTCCATTTAACGGAAATGCTGATGCGAAAGAAATGTTGAAGAACTTTACGAGAATTTTACAACTAAGATCAAATTTGATATCTACTTTTTATAGAGCCTTCAGACTTCGAGATATTCATGAGTTTTTAGAGTACCAAAATAGTGCGGGCTTAAACTGAGATTTCGAAAAGTTCTAGGGGATTAGATCAGTAAAAATTACGATCCTTATCGAAGTCCTTGACGAATCATCACATTTGTCATATTCTGCAAATTTACAACTACCCAACTTTCATTTCAAGTAATAAAATAATTTTTGCCTGACCCATAACTTAAGTATCCTTTGTAACTCAATTATATATTTTAGTTATTTTATGTATTTACCCTCTTATTGAATTTATATTGATCTTTTCCCATTTTTACAACAACTCAAACGCGGGTTTTACAACTGTCTATTTTAACTCATAACTTTGCTGTCTAGGTAAATTGGCCCTTAGAATAAGCCCATAGCTACCAGTAAAAATTCCCTTTACTATACTTTGAGCAGCTTTGAGAGAATATTTTTACGTTACCTCCCTGAGAAAGTTATAAACGTCCATCTGATCTATGAAATAGTAGTAGACACATACCTGAAACAGAAAGAGAAAATTTCAGTTAGTTTAAAGATTACAAGTGTAAAATATATGAAACTTAAACATTGAAGAATATTTGACATGAAAAATTCTTTGAAATATGTATAGAGATTAATTAAAGTTTAATGCCTTCAACTTGACAAGAATTCACGCAACTCTCTTGAGACCAAATTGCTATTTTAATATCAATTTAAAATAGCAAAAATAAAAAGACTATTTTCATAAAAATTTTTCCTACTTCTGTAATAGGTACTCTAAAGCCTTAAACTTTTTCATTTTTTTACATTTATCCGATGAAAATTGTCGGACGTGAATTCGAAAATGTGGATCGAGAGTCTGCAAAGTGAACTTTTATCGCAGGAAAGAGGCGCATCGGGACATTAAAATTCTGGGTTGAAGGTAAATCAGGTTGGGTGACTGTAAAAGTAAGAAGAACTGACGCAGGTACCTGTAAGTTTTAAGAGAGGTGTGGCCCGTTCAACAAAGTTTTCTCGTAAGGGTAAGCTAAAGAAGGAAGTAAGGCGGTAACGCGCAGCGGTCGTTACTGCCGCGGGTAACGATCTCGCTCTCTAAATTAGGTTCTTCGAAAAAGACCAAGGATACTAGCTTGCTCTCTCGCTCAGTCGCTTGTCTATCAGGTTCCTCGTTTCCTGTCCGAGCTTAGAAGATCTCTTTCGAACACAAAATACTCCGTCAGCACCGTACGCTGAGCTACCACAGTTACCTGATATGTGTCCAGGGAAGCTTAATCCTTAACGATCAATTTCCATCAGGTTGTTGCTCTCCTAACCCTGACTCGACGAAATTTCTTCAGTGGAATACCAAAAGGTAAAAATGAACAAAAACTAGTCGAGGCAGTTTTAATTACAGAGTTCTATCATTATTATAAAATTCTAGGATTATTATTCTTACGAAGATTGCAGGAAAAAGTGTTAAGAAATTAAAAAAGATTTACTATAATTCTATCCTTCTGAACAATGAAGCTAATTACTGATCATTATTTTCATCCCCATATAATTGAAGATTGAAGTAACTGTTGTGAAATAATGTGCATCATCCGTAACGAAATACCGTTTCAAGAGGAGGAAAACTGAAGACGAATTGGAACGATTCATAAATCATAGGTACAAAAGCTGCGTAACGATAGCTAGAGAGGCGAAGAAGTCGAATGATACATTCTCTTGAAGGCAGTGCTCAAGCCGCCGCAATCAGACTTCTTGTCCTTCTCTCATGATATCAAATATGCTATTAGGTCCAGTCTTTGCTAGCTTGGTGTAATCTCCAGAGGTCTAAGTGAGTTCGAGTTAATGTTCAGTCTTCAGCAGCATGCACCGTCCTTTTCTTCCAATCTTCTTCAAAGAAGCAATCGTGGTTTGCGTTTCGTTCTCTCGGAAAATCATAGTCCAGGGCTAGTATTGCAAATGAAAGGGAGCTTGATTACGGATGCTTTTTGATTAAAACTGATTTAGGTTCAAAAATGTTAGTTATATTCCATGCTGGCGGTCTTTTCCAGACGAAAGCAAATTTCATTCTTGACAGATCTATAACTTTGAACTCTCTGACTATAGTGTAAACGAGTTTATTGGAGGGAGAGGAGCGAGAGTAGCTGTAGCATACTACATTTTGCAAACAGTAGGGTTGATAGGAGGGAACTATAATATAGAAAGGGGAGAAGGGGGAGAGAGACCCTGTCGAGAAAAGGGACGGCAGTTGCCAAGGGTCTCAGATGCAAGCAACGAGGATACATAATTACAATGTTCCTGCGTCTGCTTAGGGTTGCTCTTCGGGGCTGTCTGACTCTACTCGGTAATCTAGACAATGTCTCTCTCGGGACTACCCCGCGAACGGACTCGCAGAAAACCAAAGTGAGATCTTGCGATATCCGTTCGCGTGTCGGAGGGTTCGACGATTCTCGCTGATGTACTTTCCGGCAACCCCGACACCGACCAACGATAACAGCCAACCATTCCGTACCCTAGGGCACAAGTCGGTTACATTGGTTACAACCCTCTTTGGAGAGTCGGATTTGCCATCCTAGCATTTTCTTGTCAACTCGTACCATCGCTGAAATTAAAAAGCATCCTTTTTCCTGGTTAGGGCTAAATAAACACGCCTAAAATAACAGACTTTTACCCCACACGCAATCTTCCAGGAAAGAAGACTTGTTTGTAGGTCTTGTTCAAACCTTGTAGTACATCAATATTTGCAACTCTTGACCTCTTTCACGCTTTCTTTCAGATTATCGTTGATCTCTTCACTGTCGAAAAAGATGTGAGTGAAAAATGTAAAAGCTCACTTTCATGGTTTTGGGTGTGAAGTGGTTGTGTGATCAAAGAGAGTAAGAAATAATTCGTAACAGATATAAAGATGTCTCGAAAGGATCGATGAGAAGCACGCGAGCTTGCCGAAGGTTTTCTTATTTCAGGAGAAATCCTGTGGCGAGTCAGTTAAAGGATTGGAAAGTGCCGGCTATATTCTGGTCCTTCCAAAGTGGTTTCAACGCCGGGAAATCGATGGTTTTCATTCTACCTTCGTACGTCTATCGTCTCTTCTTTCTTTTTTCCGGCACCCTCCTCCTTCGCAATACTTCTTCTTTCCTCTCTCTTAAACCCACCCCGCTCCACCCACTTTTCTTCCTTTGCGCCCCCATTTCCTTCCGTGGGAATTCGCGATGCGACCATTAACTTCGAATTGCGAGGAGCGGGAAAACTCGAAGAACCCCAGCGGGTTACCACTTCACGGAGGAAAGACTCAAGTGAGGAAATGGTTCTTTGTGCCCATGCATGCCGTCCAACCGAAATCGTTTCTATTCTTTCCGAAGACGTAATAGCTCCCAGTCATGAAGAGAAGACCTCCATTTATCTCATTTTACGCGCGAATTCTCCTGCATGTTGTAAAGTGCCATTCAAGACTTTTATGATTTTTAGGAATTCCGACTGATAGTAGATTTAGATTCATTAATTTACGTTTTGTGAAGAGTCTGCATGGGGAGCATGAAAAGGTCATAGTATATTTTTTGAAATCAGATATTTTTAGCTGGCCTTTAGAACCCTTTAGCTGACAAAGGGAATAATTTATCAACCTTTTATATCCAAAGATTGGTGCTGAACTACTCAATAGTCACGTTACTTATATAACTTTTGCCAAATTAAATTGTAAGGAGTGATTTTGAGAGTGAATTTGAAAAAGTAACACTGGTAATTGCCTTCTTGAGTTTAGAGAATAATACTTGTTTCCGTAACGTGAAAGACTTTAGTTGAGGAAGACAACACCTTCATGATTTGCTTTGTGAAATAGAGTCGCTATAAAGGTTGATGAGGAAATGCTATTTGCCTCATGAGGAAATTAACAAGTGCCGTATAGTATAATAAGCTCTCGAGTAATCGTACATATCTTCGTCGTAAACTCTGACCGGATCGATGTGTCTGTGTGTATGGTATGTGAATAGCAAGTTTATTCGACTGTCCAGGTGCCAAGGTGACTAAAGTGTAGTTGGTATACTTCGTCTTGATGTTAGTTTACACATATGCGTTGATTAGTCAGCAGAGGATAGAGGATATACTCTGTGCCACAAGTAATGTACATGACTTGGAAACACAGAAGCAAGCACGGGACGTGGCATCACGTGTTTCACGCACGGCGGAGTGGGTGTGAGTGGGCATGCGGGTGTATGAGAACATTATACAATATACATCCGTAGGTCGTGTTCTGTGTCACTCGTGACCAAGCTCTACCCTTGGACTGACCACCGGCGCCGCTTCCTGTCTGGGCTGCTCTTCGAGATGCCAAGCGTTATATCCGCCGGCCGGCTGGCTTTCCCTGGCCCCATTCTCGGCCTCGTCTTCTAGTCCCGCAGCCGGCTCGATTAACTTACGACTTACGACTACATATATCGGTCTCAGAGCAGCGCACAAAAACTTAGATCGTCATGTCATCGGAAACTACCCAGGCAGGATCGTTTTTCAACGCATTCCAAGTCCCAAAGTTTATTCAGCCATGGCATAATTTTCACTGTACGCCATTTTACGCTTGCTGAATTTAGGTTGCATCCCCTAGGTGGTGTAAACACACTCAATGAAATCGCATCCTGTGTTCCGAACGCTTCCATTTATAACGCGTAATCCGGCTACATATAACGCGGCTCTTCGGTTATCCATTAAGTCACAGGCACCGTCGCTGCGATCGGTGAGATTTCGAAAAAATTGATCACTCCTCTCCTGTTGAAGCGGGATCGATGAAAAACGTTCAAAAGGACGCCGCATGAAATTTAATCTTTCAAGCCCCTCCTCCCAACCACCCCCTTCCGCGCTACGTCAAGCTATTACCGGCTTCGTGTGACGCGTTAATAGTACGATAATGGCACTTTTGGAGGGTTAGTGAATGGGGAATTGGCACTCAGCACACCTGTTCGGCAGCAGATAGGGGTGCCTCGAAAAATTGGGAGAAAGATTTTTTTAATAGAATATTTGAAACAATATTGAAACATATTTGGTAAAAACACTGAAAACTGAACACGGACGGTTATTACCGATAGAGTGTAATTATTTTAAAATCTTGTAAATTAACTTTTAATATAATGCATGGCGGCACACTAAATCCGATTTCAATACTACCAATCGGATTATTATGCAGATAATTTCGTTAGATGGTAATTCAAAGTGGAATTAAATATTAATTATTATGGTAGGATTTCACTAATGTTTTATTATGAGCAATTTACAACCTTTATCTAGAAATCTATTCATATATGTAAAATTCATAAAACATGTTAAAGGTTCGTTTAAATGACTTGATAAAACTTTCTCCCATTTATATGAGTTCGAACTCTCCTCATGAACTCACCCTTCCGAAAGTCGTGTTTCCCTCTTATACCCTTGATTTGACTAGAAATTGAAATTTCGAATAGAAGGTACTCGGTGTAGTAAAACGCGCTTCGCAGAAAACGAAGAATTCGCTCTCTACTTTCGATCGATCTGTGAGGAAAAACAAGTATCGCCTCGTAAAATCGGGCTTATCCGCAAAATTCTAATATTTATTCATACCTGGGCTGCCAGCACCGACGCCGCCCGTTCGGCGAAGCGGAAAAGCGTTCTCGCTAACCCCGAGGGAGGAAGAGTGGATGGCAGTGATCGCACCCCTTTTTCTATAAGACAGTGAAGAAGGGTCCTGCTCCTTGAAAGGGGAGACTTCCTCAATCCGAGTTATATGCGGATAAGAAGGGAGGGTAAAAGAGGAAAAAATGTTTTAAAAAAAGTCCGCGTGCGGCTGAGAACAATGTACAGAGAACGGTGTGCCTGTTAAATGGCTTCAGGAGTGAGTCCATCGGAAACACCGGAGGGAAATTCCCCTTCTTTCACTTCTCATTCTCCTTTCCTCTTTCATCTCTAGTCAGCAGATTCGCCAGCTCTGTATCTCGCAATCAACCACTTGGCTACTCGTTCCAATCTGTCTTATTAACCCTCCAATTCGGTTATATGTATATCGTCTTGGTGTTAAACGAGACCGCAATATATATCTGATTACCTCATAGAGCTTTCAAAGCATTTCCAAGGAAATTAAATGATCTGGCAAAAAAAACGCGGAGAACATGTTTTTTAGAGGGAACCGATGCTTGATTGATTTAAGGTTGAAGTTAAATTGAGTTTTATGAGGTTTGTTCTCATAATGTTTTTCTCATTTCGCAAAGAACTAGTGTAATTTAATTAAAACTGTCAATTCATGAGATCTAAAACTTACGACAACCAGGAAGTCAAGAATATGTACAGAATTTATTTATTTATTTCCCAAATCCAGAGCGGGATCGCAAATTCGGGTTGACTTAATCGCGAGACAGCTTCGTCTAGAAATGACTAACTTTGTCGCCAGCTAGTCTTCCAATTTTTTTGTTTTGTATCGTTTCGAGTGATATATTCTTCTCTATGTCAAACCTGTTCGATTAAGTGCGAGCTTTGTAATCCCCAAAGTGCATTTAGCGCCACGTATGTCCGTCGCATTTCACGAATTCTCTTGACTCATTGAAATGCCTCACCAGTACAGATCGATTAAAAACTATTGGATTAAGATTCAAACGTGCCATTGCGTCTGATGGGGATGCGCCATGTGTAATTTACGCGATACTAAACGAGCGAATCCTGACGGAAATCGACTTTAATGTGTGGTGGATCTGCCATGTGTCTCCAAAATTTTTCACATACAACCAACCACCCAGCTCTCGACCCCTCATCGAGGGACGGACATTTCGTCGTTCACGCAGCAGTCGGTGGATGATGAAGCATAACCAGCTGGAATATTTTTTACTCTCATCGACGTTTAATTAAAACTTGACCACAGAGAGAAAATCCGTATTGCAGTAATGGCCGGCTGACGAAGGGCCTCGCCATCTGTGCCATTCTTGCTCGTGATTCACTGTTCACTTTCTCGTCGTTTCTCGTTTCATTCCATCTCGCTTTAAATTCTCACCCACCCCCATCTTCCGCAATCGCACGTCATATAAATCCTCGAACCAAAGTTTTCCAGGAACTCTCGTCGATTTTTACGGCTCAAACCGGTGGACTACAAGGTCTCCGCTTCAAATCTGACACGATCCTCCTATCGTCGTTTCCGCCCAATTAAAAGCTGCGCTTTTCTCACGTAATTACTCAATTGTCCGGAAGCTGATTCGAAAGATACCCGAGAACGAGGGTTCGGACATTTGAGCATTCAGAGCCTTTGCAATACATTATTCGTCCACTGGCTTTCTCATACAAAGTCGGTAAGATAACGCACGCAATTTATGACATGATATTGAGTTCTTGTCGTTTAATGATGTTCGCTGAAATATGAAGACGTTTATCACTCACTCGCTTCGACCGAAAAGTCTCTCTCATACGTATATAGAACGATAATATTATTGCTGTAAACATCTATTGTCTATGCTTCTAAACACAATTGTGTAATAACTGCGAATAGATTTAAGTATTTTTTGAGTTTAAAACAAGTAATAAATGTTTCTACGTCAAAGTAATTTTTTCCTCAAAAAATGTCAATTTCGACGGTCATTAAACTTACGAAAAACGCAGTCAATTTTCAAAGGGAAGCATAGCGAACAAAATAAAAGATAAATCTGCCAAAAAATGTCTCGTTTAATTGCTTCCTTCTACGTCAAAATCGTTGGGTTAGTCTTTCTATTGCTTTCGACTGACCACTATTGTTATAGAAAAAAAAAAAAAAAAACAACAACAACATCCGTTCGAAACGCAGAAACTTTCTAACCCACATTTTAAAGCGAAGATTAATATTCTCTTGCCTAGTGATTCGAACACTCGACAATGCGAACCGTTCACTCGTTTTGTAACTAAATTGGGTCCTTAATCAAGCGCAACTAAAGTTACATCACGAGTTTCGCAACTCACGGTCGAGATCCTAGTGAAAAGTTCGTCGCTTTCAGCCACACAGGGATCAAGGCTGATTGTTCCGTTCATTGTTACTAAATAGTTAATTGACACTCGTTTGTAAAAATAATTCTTCATTCTATTTTTTGACAAGAGCCAACAAAAAATTTCAAGAAACACTTCCATCTGTTTTATAATCTGAATGAGAAATTAGACCTTGGTCATGTTCTAGTAACATTTATCTACAAAAGTTATTTGACGTTTCTAAATCAGTCTCTTATTTGAGATGCAATAATTTGCGCATATATATATATATATATATATATATATATAAATATTAAATTGCACGAATAATAATTTGAAAAAGCTTCTAGACCAAAAATCCATTATAATTTATCTTCATTTTGCGAGAAATCCTTTAATGCTAATTGGAGTATTAAACTAGTTTAAGATTCATTTCTGTGGGATACGTAATTTAAATTATTTTTTTCCCAACTAAATTAATAATCACACCATATTATAGAGCGTAGAAAGCAAGTACTTAATTTGGAAAAGGATCGTTATTTTGTTAAAATCGAGTAAAATACAAATTTCAACATACACTTCATACACATTGGTTATTCATTAATTCGGTCCTCTTCAATCGTCAATGAAGAATGAACTAACACACGAGGGTACTAGATTTGCGTAAAAAGTGCAACTGAGAAACCAGTTTAAACTTTACAGCAAACGCCATTTAACAGTAACTCTCTCCGAAGGCTCGTTAACCGCTTGACTGCACTCGCCACCATTATGATTTCAGAAAACAAGGCGTTTACGCCACTAATTGCATCTAACGAAAATCCAGTTGCCATTAACATCGCTCCGTTTCGTTTGGTTAAGCTCGTATATGATATATGACTCGAGACTTGGCACGTAACAATTACCACCAACTGAGTAAATCCCTACGTCGATGCTTACGCTATAGTCTCAGCAGGAATAAATTGCCAGTTCTTATTCCCAGGACAGGGTAGATATAGGAAAAGCCTCGGGAAAAGCCAACACTGTCCACGAATTTTATTTGACCGAATTCGACCCACATGTTCTGAACAAAAGCCTGTCTGTTCTCTATCTTCTATCTTCTTCTATCTAAAGTAAATGACTTTTATTTTTATTTTCATCCAGACTTGATGTAGGGTAAAATCGTTCAAGCGAAAACACACATGCATCGCTACGTATCTTACCGATTCGAAACTTCCAATGGAGCACCCGAGAATCTAGAATTTATTTTATCGGTTGGGAAATATATTTACTGAGTAGAAATTATGCGTTGCATTTTTCAGTGGTAAAAGAAAACGGAAAGGGGGATTCAAACATTCTTTCTTTGATCCACAAACACGCAGAGTACAAATTTCATATAAAGAATAGCAAACATTTAAGTTCTAAAATTACATTCAAAATAACGGAACATTTTTCTAAGAATGCCGGGAGTAGTAGACTAAGTCTGAGCAGTAAAATATTGAGAGAGAACACAGCTTTCATTTCTAGATCCACTGAAAATTTTATGAAGAATAGTTGTGAATTCATAGACGCATAATATGCAAAGTGTGTAAAAGATTCGAAAGTCGAGGAGGTCGAATCCGAGAGACAAGTCGGTGCACCGACCGCTTCGAAACACAACATGCAAATCGACATTATCCCTTCTTTGCTCGTTACTTCTTGTTATACTCTCTTTTCTCTCCTCTCTCTATACTCCCTCTGAATTTTTCGCCGTCTCACCATATGCTACGAAATATACGCCAACGATTTCGTTCTTCCTTGTCGCATCAGCCGTGTTCGCCTCATTTTCGCGGGTCCCGGAATGCAAGGAGGATTCTCCACATAATTGTGACTGTCTCAGTTCCACGCATCTCAACCTGGGAATCCTATCCCATTCGCACTGCGGCAATCCTTCTGCACCCATACGCTTAAAAACACGAGTCGATGCATCCTCGCCCCAATCCTTGTTCGTTCGCCGCCTTGTTATCCTAATTTACATATAAGTATAACAGTAGACGTACTCAACTTTTCTTCCGCCTTACAAACCACCTTAGCATTATCTGAGATTTCGAATGGTAACACGGTAAAAACTTGTCGTTACATCTTAGGCTTCTAGTTTGAGAATCTAAAATGTATCCGAAAATTCAATGATTCAAAAACACTTTAAAATAAAGTAAGTAGTAAACAAAAGCTCAACAAAAGGACGTCTCTTCATCCTATTCTCACAACGTTGCCCTTTCAAATTAACCTTCCTTTCACTTAGTCTCTCAATTATTACCAAAGTACAAGATCAAGCCTTCTCAGAGATTCTACTTCAAGAAGTTTTAAATCCGAGGCAAGAAATTGTAGAAAGTTCATCTTCTGAGTATTTCAGAGCTAAAATAAAAGAAGCTCTTCAAATACGTTCTTAAAAATAATAAAACTTCTTAAAACGAAAGCTGCCAACATTCTTCTTCATAATTGTTTAAAACTACATGTTGCATTTGAAATTATCAAATCTGATAATAAATCAAATTTTCTTAATCCCAAACTGCAGTAGTAAATCCCTGCGTTCAATGTTTAGTTTGCGCTTTTCGAGTTGACTTGTGCATCCATTTGTAATGTCACTCGTAAAGATCTCACACATTTGTTTTTCGAAAGGGAATCCATTTACGGTGGAAAAACACGATCCGTCGTATGGAGTGTATACGGTCCAATGCGGATTCCGATTTCCCGCGACCAAACTGTAGTTAACCCTCCCCTCTTCAGTTCTATATCCCCCCCCAACTCAAACAGATATCGTGCGAGCGATCGAGCATGCATTTTTATTGTAAAATCTTTGTGTGCGAGCCAGAGTCGTTAACCCGAACAGTTTACCCCTTTTATTATTGCCCCAACAAACCGAATATCGTTCCAAAAAGATTACAGATGTAAATGAAGCGATGCGATAACTTTTCCGGTGGACGTTTATCGCTAGCCGTAACCACCGACTAACGATCGCCAAGCCGCAACTTAATTGCAAGGAAATCGGGCATAATGAAGTCTTTGCGTTTTGAGAGGGGAGAGGACGATCCGTTTGACCCGCTCTTCTACTATATATGAACGAGGGTCTCTCGAGTCTCGACTTGGTTTCAGTAAATCCTCGGAAACCCATGCGAGTTCCTTCTCCCTCGCCAATGACGTTCCTGCTCATTCGACTCAGCAGCTGTCGGACATTGTCCCTTGGTATTCTACTCTTTCTACGATCTAACTTCTATGCTTGTTTGTAGTTTAGCCTAATCTCCATTCATTTCCAAACTTGAAATCATGATTAAAATTACCTTCCCGAGTTAAAACGTGAATTTGAAGGAATTTAAAATTAAAAAAATCGAAGATACATTTAAGTTCAAGAAAAATCAATAGACCCTGAGTATGTTGCTGAAGATCTACATAATAAAGACAGTGAAACGCATTTCAAATTTAGATTTAGTTCCGAGACCCTTTCACCCTATGGACGCATCGAATTGCATATCTACGTGTGGAATCTTCGAGTTGATAGAACGCGAGGCGTCCAACCCAACCTGCAGATCCACAAGGCTTTTCCAAGTTATTACTCATCGATCGCATCGCAATCTTTATGAGTTTGCCTTCCGGTACATACTATCGTCGAGCATCTCCCTTGTTTATCTCTATAATCTGTTGAGACTTGTCTTATAACGAGCTTTATCATCACGCGCGTGACGGCCAGGGCGAGAACTGCTTATGACCTTTTTTACGACTCGGATTACGACGGCCATTGCTATCGCGAAAAGACATGTCGATAGTTATGTTCAACCCTTCAGTACCGACTACAAACACGACAGAAAATTTTACGCTAAACGCATTAATGAGGGTTTACCGTCCCTTTATTGATACTCAAATCCCTCAATCTTTTTCACGACTGAAATTATGAATAGGTACTTAAATTTACAAAAATGTATTCTATATCTTATTTAATCGTATCCTTGTAGCTGACTTTAGAGTGTTTTTTTGGAGACGAAACGTGATTTAGAGCGCTTAGCTCTAACTAAAAGCACATTTGTTGTTTTATAAGTCGTATACTTCTCTATCGTGAGGTTGGTTGAAAAGCCACAAACTTTTTTATGAGGAAACCTGGGTGTGCCTTCCCTCGAATATGGAACTAGCTTCGATTTCTGAAACTGTATGTGATGCAAATTCCTGGTTGAACTTACCCAAAGTTTGGCGCAAAACACAATCCGTATAAACCGTTACATTCTTAGCAAAGAAACAACATCACTAATTTACTCGCGAGTCACACAACGCTTTGGTTTACGAGGCTTGTTAGAAAACGAAAACTTGCATGGGGCACGTGTGCTTCACAACTAGCGAGATAATTATTCAGCACATGTATCAGCTAATTTTTATGCCTTGTTGAAATGTGAATAGCATATTCAGTAAGTCAGTTATAAACTCTGCATTTCATAGCATACAGTATCCTTCAGCAAACAATATTCAGTGTTCTAAACAAACCGCAAACGATCACCTATCAGAATATTATCATCATAATCATTATAATTCTTCGCTTAGAAATTGCTAGAACTTTAACAAAAACGAGGACACATCCGTTTTAATGAAAGGTTCCTCGAGCGGATCCGTGACAATTTCACGACACCCGAAGTCTATAAATTGGTTCACAAGTAGGGAGTAATCTCGAGCTTAATTCTCGGGCGTGAATTACGCGGTCCGAAAGTTCCTACCAAAGTCTGCTGCTGTCGACTAGGGATTCTCCAGAGAAGTGCCGACGAGGTCGAGCTTCTTGGTTCGTACTTGGTTCTCTGGAGAGGCATTTAAAAAGATTTTTGCACCGGAAAGTTGTTTCATTGGAGGAAAGTTTCAGCAAAGCGCGTTTGCAATTTTGATTCTTCTGTTTTTAAATATTGGATGGGTACGCAGGGTCAACGTTTTCAAGCTGATTTGAACGGTTGAGAAGCGAAGACGAAAGTTATTGCGATCGAGAACGAATCGAGATAGAAATACGACGAGGGACCTCACGATGGAAGACGACCCCGGAGACCCGGGTCGTTCTGAGGAACCCTCGGCGAAATGAACTGCCCGCCTGGACTGCCTGCTCTCTTGGCCGTCGGTTATGAATGTTAACCGGTGAATGCGGCACGATCGAACCAAGAGTGTCGCGGATGATATATTGGCCGCTATAGCGGAAATAAAAAATGATTTTGCTAGCTGGCACTCGGAACTCGGCCAGAGAAGAGACCACTATCTTCTCAACTGAAACGTTTTCGAGAAGACGAGTCCCCTGTGTATTCGACTAAAAGCCACTTTTTTTCCCGGAAAACTCTGCTCACGTATTTCTTTTCGAACTCGCTGGAAAAAGAACGAGGATCTAAAATAGGGCGCCATATTTTATGGCTAGATGACCTTTCGTTATTTTATGTTCTACCTCTCGCAATAAATATCCGATTTTAATGGCATTCTGATAAAATGGGATTCAAAAACCATTTCACAAACTTTCTCCACACTAGTACAAAATGAACATTAATAAACTCATATTTAGATTCAAAAATTTAATTATATTGCGAATAAGCTCCCTTGTGTAAACTCCCATCTGTGAGTTTTTACACAATGTAAAAAAAAAAAGAATTTGATGCATGGGTATTCGGAATTATATCAAGTTTCGTATCTGCAATCGTAGAGAGCTTCCCTATGGGAAGCATTTGGCGGGTCCGATTCATCCTGCTCGGATTAAAATCCTCTATTTGCGTCGCAATGAATAAGGATTTTCTTTTTATTACCCCAGTAAATTCATGGGAAGTAGAAAAGGAAAGTCTTTTTGTCAGAGAAAAGTTACAGTTCGAAGCTGGGAAAAAATGACTGAAATCCTCTCTTTGAATCCCGGAATTATGAGATCAATTATTAAAACTTTTGTAAATATTTATCATAAGCCATGACAGTGATATATCATTTTATCACATTTTTAAATTTACAATTGTATTCCACGATTTCAATTTACGATCTTCACTTCTATTGACAAAGTTCCAGACGAAAAACGTAAAAGGAAAGGTGCTCTTTAGTATTCTGAAGCACAACCGTTTTTGTTTCCTTTTCTTCCCACTTCCCACTTTCACCCTAGCGCTCTATCTATACCTGGGTGAGTAGCTAGCTTTTTCGCGGTTCATCCTTTTCCCTTTTCTTCTTTGTAGCCGCTAATCTAATTCCCACGTGTGAGTAGGTAACCCCTGGCCAATGTTCCCAATTCACTGAATTTAGCACCAGTTAACTGAAATACCTTACATTTAGCGAATGATCGTCGTTCGCACCTCTTTTACCGCGTTCCTGAATCAAGCGTACCAACTGAATTGAACCGAAAAAAACGAACTCGGAGGAACATCGAAACCTTCATTTTCCCTACGCTTAAAAGTACACCCGCTTTGCTACGTGCCTTCAGACACGGGAATCCCACTTTGCATTCCGCATTCCGCCGTCTCTTCTTGTCGGTTTCTTTCCCCTCGCGTTTTCCAATTCGTGTCGAATGGATTGGTCGCCTGGAAAATAAGAGATTGGGACTATCCTTTTACTACGACAAGGAATCACCTTCAAATAGTAAATTCTGTCTGTGATTTTCAAATCCTTCAATTTCATTTGAAACCTACCTCTCTCATAGAAAGGCTCTTCCTTCTTTTTTCCTTTCTTGTTCTGCCTTTTCGTCATAATGTCAAAGTTCGTTTCAAATTTTGACGATAATTGATTAAAATACGCATACAAATTCATCTCGTTTATTCTGAAGCGTCTCTGTTTATTGACAAAACGAATGGTTTACGTATGGCGTATTTTCCTGGAAAAATATTTGACTTTTCCTCTTCAGAAATGCTCCGCCGACTGAGTGTAACGTTTTTTCTCGTGGAATTCGATTTGAGCGAAGGTAGAGTTGTAGGAACCTCACATAGCTAGAACATTGCCTAGTTCTAAAACTTGAAAGTCTTTCATTCTGTGGAGCCGTACCCTCGCACTTTTCCTCCTTTCCATCCATCTAGTTCCTCCGCACTTGGATTTTCAACGTAATCGATTTCCGATTTCAGAGTGGCTTCAATTTTTCACCGCCGAGTGAAAAATAACGGCAGAATAAGCCGTGCTTTCTCCCCTTAAAACCATCGAATATCCAGAGACGCGCAACTATATAGCGTTAGCTTTTTCCCCGGCCCACCAATTCTTCGCGTACAGCTCGTTTCCGCATTTATCCCTCCTTTCTCGTACATTCGCATTCTATTTCTGTGGAAACGTTTTCTAGAAATTCGAAAGGAATGGTGCAAGGCAAGCGTTATCTATTTAATAGATTACGTGAGGCTCTACTTTTGGACCGGTGTTAACTGCTTCCAACGACGATAGGCGAAATGCGAAGGAAGAAACGAGAGATCAGAGTAATGGTGCCCCTGAAAAAGCGCTCGAAAAAGGGAGAAAGAGGAGAGAAAAAGCGAAAAACGTCGCGCAAGAAATAGCTTTATTAAAACCTACCAGGACAAGGACGCGACTCACGATAATAAAACGATCTCCTGCAATTCGGGATCGCTCCATTGTTCTCGTTAATGCACGCTCGAAAATTCGCCAGGCCCTCCCTCCATTGGTACTTTGAATTCCAATAGGGTACAGGCTGATTTAAAACGCTTTGTCCCACCGAACGAGGTGTAAATTCTCTTGAATAAGTAGCCAAAAACAAAGTAATATCTCTTCTCTGACAAACTATATATAGTATACGAAAGTACTAAATTTTCTATTTTGGAATTTAATATCAAAGATAAATAAAGGGAAGAGAAGTAACAGAGGGTGGCGATTCGGCAGACAATTTTAAATTTCCGATCATTTCCCGGTTTTCCCGATCAAGTCGCAACCCTGCGTGTTACCAACATGAAATATTTATCAGTTAACACGTGCCATTCGTCACTGCTTGATTGACTGAACGTCAGTTTAGGTCCTAATCGTGTATATCATCGAGGAAGGATAAAGGGAAGATCATGTAGTAGAGTGGGTGGACGTAGGGGGAGGGGGGTATATGCTAGTACCAACAGCCAGAGAGAGACATGAGGAGGGCGAGGTAACGTGCAGTAAATTGAGGCAAGCGGGTGTCGCCGATGTGCCACAAATCTTGGTCGTAAGCCTCTGGCGTAAGGTCGTGGTGGGGTCAGGTCGTTGGGTCAGTCAGATCAGTCGCTAGTTGCTTGCTAAAGTCAACTGGGTTATGTGCTTGTTGAAACGACACATGGTCTGCTCCATTAGGATTAGACTTTAGTGGTTACGAGAAACGAGCCTAACGAAGGGATCGACCAAGAAATGTGACTGAACGACACGTTGCAGCAAGAGAAAGACGACCATCAGACCCAACACAAGAGCAAGCAGAGTTTGCTTTATCGCCCATTAAGATTGCTCGATCGTATCCGTAACCGCCTCTGGGTACAGCATCTCAAACTGAAAAACCGATCGAAGAGAAACTCTAATTGCTTGTTTCTAACGGCAAAGGGCAGAATATAAAAAAAAGTCTATTACGTCAATGCAATACTTCAATTGGTGTAAAACTCCTCAAGTCGCAATTTGTTTTGGTTTTCATTCCTATCATGTGAATAATAAGTAGTGATTTAAGTGTTTGATTAGATTAAGGAAAGGACGAGAAGCGTAGAAGCAAATGAGCGCGGACGTTGGAGAGATAAGTGACTGTAGTCTCTCTTCAAGGTCCGCGCTAGGCGACTATACATGACGTTCATCAGTTTTCTACTTCCAGACAACTCTACTTTGAATTTCTTAGTGTTTAAAATTTAAATTATAACTGTCGGATATTTATGAGAGTACTTATTGTCGAAGCAAATAATTTTCGTAAGATCTTAAGCTTAATTTGTATTAGGGGGCCTGCCTCAGAGAGACGACACGCGCAGGAAGGGGTGACAGGTAAAGTTTCTATGTGCAAACAGCGCTGACATGCCACTCGCTAAAAGACTTTAGCGCCGCAACGTTGGGAAGCGATGTAGGGATGCACAAAAGCCGGCTGAGCCTGTGAAGTGAAGCGCACAAAGCGAGCGATTTTGATTTATCCGTCATTTGGATTTCTGCGGTGCCCATAAGCGAGGGGATTCATTCGCGGAGGAAGGAAGGAAGAAATGAGAAAAAATGGAAAGAGAAATGAGTAAAGGAGAAGAAAAGGGAGGAGGGAAGAGGAAAGAGAAAAGATGAAAAGGGGAAGCAGTAAGAGGATGGTTACGGCTGTGTGGATTGGACGCAGCGAAGTGTGCGATAATCGCCAAGGAATAGAGAGCCTCTCTCTCTCCTTTCCGCTTGCTACCTTCATCCTTTCTCTCTACCTAACTCCTCTCTCTACTCCATCCTCGCGAACCCTCGTGAACTCAACGAACGTTCGAGACCCTCGCACCGCTCGTTAATGCTCTTGCCCCCGTGTAGCATCTCGCTCTCTGCGTTACCGCAGTCTCCGGTGGTACCTCGGCACTCAGGGGTTGCACCACGTTGTTGAAGTCGTCGATCCGAGAGTGCGAGGGGTTCGAAAGCTCGAAACCACCTTCACTAACGTTGCCTCTGCTGAATGCATACTCGGCTACTTTCATCCTCGTTATTAAACACACTGTTTGCTTTCCAATAAATGTTTCAACAGCAAGCTGATCCCCCGCAAGCGCTGCTGCGGTTCGGTCGCACCAAGGCGGCAAGAGTACAAACCAGTACAAATGGCCCTATTCCCTCTGGACTCATCCTCCCTGTTAAGGTTACCCTCCTGCTCACCCCTAGTGCGAAACGACAACGAGTACCCGTTGAAAGACTTATCACTCGGCTTTCAAAACCTCGGCAAATTTGCCTTCAAACGCGGAGAAGCGATAGTCATCGCACGTCACTTGAGCTTCTGATTAATTCGAATCAGTTCCAATGTGTTATAAATCATGTTACTGTGCAGTGATAGAGTATGTAATATCAAAACTAGGACTTACCCATGCTTCGTGCAGCGACGGTGCAACCGCTGGTCAACAGCCATGCGAAAAGCAAACCACTCAGAATGCCTTTCCGTCGACCCTTTCGGCACTCCATGACAAGTCTCCGAACTCCAACTACGCCTGGAAACAGAACAAGTCATGGTTATTAATCTAGGCTATTTTCATCTAATTCTTTCAATTAATTAAATTACATAAGGTCCAGGGGGTCATCTTGATATAGGAACTAAGTTGAGGGTTTTCAACGAGAAGTAAAAAATTTGTAGAATTGCTGGAAATACAATGTTTATACACAGAAACAAGTTTTGGTTAAATTAAAATTTGTTTAAATCGAGCAAAAGCATTGGCTAAAATAAAAGATCCTCGCAAAAGAATGGTAAAATTCCCTTTCAACTGCTTTTCAGCTCTAATATCAACGAGACTAGAAAGCTTTTTTCCTCTTCACTTTGCAAATATCAACTTCATTCCGAAGCTTTTGCTTGGTACTTCTGAAATTCTATTTCCCAACTTCCGGCCGTCAAAACGACGCATTCAGTTTTTTTTTCGACTAAATGAAAAACAACAGTCTGACGCACTCCCGTTTTGAAGTATTTGCCTGTTTTCCCCGTAACGAGAAATGAAGTTAATTATATGAAACTGTCTATTTATTCCCGAATGCGGAAGGGACGTCGGATACGTTGGGCAACAAACTTCCGCAAAAATTCTAGAATTTCCACGAAAATTCTGGCGCATGGCTTGGAAAGGAAAATACATTCCATTGTCAGTAAACACGATAAATCGGCAAAATGCACTATTCGAACCAAATAAACATGTCTGTCGGGAAAGTGCAACGAGAGTTTGGAGAAAAGAGAGAGAGAGTCACAAAGGGTGGAAGTACCTGACTGGTCGAGAATGAACATGAATATGGGTTAACGAAGCCCAAAAAGAAAAACAGTTTCGCATCAGCGTTTCAACGTTTACCGCGTTCACACAATGGATCTCGGAATGAAAACATTCTACTCACTGCCCTCCCATTCGCTGTGTGTTGTTACGATACTTAATTCCACTGTGATCCCATGCACCATTACATGAGTGACCTCAGCCAAAATCCGGTTTGCACGAGTGAACTTGCATGTAAAGCGAAAATACTTTGATTTCATGTAAAGGATTACTCCAAATCGAAAATCTGACTCGAGTGTGAGATAATAGATTTGTATAGTATCCTATACAGAAAACCATCCAAGAGGAAATTTACAACTGGGGCTACTCTGCGCCAGTACTAATTACAGTACAAGAGTTAGTACTAAAGGTCTCTCGGCTGCTGCTTCGTTTTTGCGAAAAGTCAATAGTGAATTAGTAATTGGTAATCCACTGGTTAGATATTTGATCGATATTGAAAATCAAATCATTCTACACCTTTATGAAACCATTCATACCAAACATTGGTAAGTTGGTTCTTGATCCAAAATTCTCCTCCACTACAACGCACATAATTTAATCGCACCACTGCGGAGAAATAGACTAAACAGAAAATATCTAAAATCAGCAAATCAATTTAACTAGAATTAATTCGTGGTTCACGAACGGATCAATCGACATCAGTTAGTAACTTTGGCGAGAATACCGAGACACATGGTTTCCTATAATTAACATTTTCATCCGGATTTAGAGAAAATTTTCGTTGTTAGTACAGTAAGCAGCATTCGTAGCAATCGAGACTTGTTTTACTCGAGTCTGTGAAATCTAATTAGTCATCCATAGTAGTGGCCTCTCGTTCATTCTCTGGTTAACGCTGGAATTCAATGGCGGCGGCAAAAGGTATAAACGCGTAATCTAGACTAACGTGATTATCGCGGAAGCATCTGTAAACTCTCGGATACATGGATAATTGAATGTTACACGGTTGCGTCTGTGCGTCTGTACGAAACTTGCTGGTACGCTTAACGCATTACACATAATTAATCCACCGATGTTATCGCAACTAACTTTGTATCCGCGTGTACAAATCGCGTGAATTCTATCCCTGTTACCATTATCCCTTCACCATTATCCCTTCACCGAACTTGCGATCCCGGAATCTTCCTACCGCGGGTCCTTGGCCTGATGATTGCGATAAGCTCGGTTCGATAATATGCGATTGCTATCTCTCTAGTCCTTAGAAAGTTATAGAGTCCGAACTTGGATCTGGGAGCCACCACTTTTTCTCAAAGAAACGAGAAATTACGGATAATGGAGCGCCTTGAAATGCACCTTTATAGTTTTTCTCTTCGCGCGCTTCTTTCTACTTCCTCCTTTGTTCCTTATATGTTCCCGATATTGAATCCTTACTCAGAAAGTACTTCTGCTCTTTCTCCTTTTTACGTTTACCGTTAACTTATAATCTCATTTTTAATAAAATTCAACCTAGTCCCAGAACCTGTTGGCGGTGAAATGCAAGTGAAATACCTTTATTAATATTTGAAATAGATATTATGACTTTAAAAGTGTAGATTTTAATATTTTCGTTTTAAGGGGAACTTGCCTCGTGAGTCTTCAATTAAAAATCTTACTGTGTCAGAGTACTATAATAAAAAAGGTTTCTTTAGAATCGAGCACAGCTTGAGTGCGCCCTGTCATGAAGGCCGCCTTGTAATTACGTTTCGCGTGACAGAGATGCATTCGAGAATTTCCGCTGCTTCTTGTCTTCGGTAATACGATACACGTTCTCGTTGCAACTTGAAGGAAGAAATGTGCCACTCGTTTCCGGTTACAGAAGTGCAGACTATGTACTACAGAATTTATTCCCTTCTTTAAACATTGAGTGTAATAACAAATAAATTTGTTCCTGATACTTGAAATGAGCATGGAACCTTTTGAGTGATAAAAGTGTTAGAAACATTGAGTACGAATTTTCAATTGGCAGTATAGGTGTGATCTTGTAGTAAAAAAAACTACTACAAGAAGCATCTTTAAAGAGTGTAAGTGAGAGGACGTTAAAGCGAAGCTGGAAGAGAACGTGCGTCTTGGGGGTGGCATGAAGCAACGGAATTTCAGAAATGCCGCTAGACATTTTCGAAAGGAAGCTGGTACTACCCCAAGCATCTATAGGTAGACGTCTATACGTGTGGCCAAATTACTCGAATATCGAAGATCGGCATGCAGCAAGTTGGAGGACGTGCTTCTTGCAACGGCGACGCCATCAACTACTTTTTCCAATTTTTGTACAGCTTTAATTTCCGTAAATTGATACTAAACTACTTTTTAATAACATTTAAGTATCTTTAATCGATTACACAATTGCGCACGATTGAAAATGATTGCATACTCTGAGAAAACATCACCTACTACCATTTTCGCTCTCTATTTTTATATTTTATTTGATTTTAGTCACTTAAATGCGGATTAGTCTTCATTTCCAGCTAGACTCAATACTGAAATTCTCAAAGTAGAAACACCTATGACAATAGACGCGTGTCGTATTCAAAATAGCTTAAGGGTGCGAACTGATCGATTGTACAAATAAATGTTCAACACGAGTAATCGGCTACTCCCCTATAGAGACATAACGTATCTAGATTGAAAAGAATACATCTGCTGTTTTTTTATTATTCTCGAAACAAATAATTTCTTCTAAATGTGTTCCCACAATATTATTCTTTGAATTCGAAATAGAATTACAAAAGGCTTTAGCTTTTTCATTGTTTGAGTTTCACACGTATATCAGGATATGATGACAGATGTCCTTCTGATAAAGCTGATAAAATTTTTTATTGAACTCTCGGATTGAAGTATTGGTCTTTTCCCTTTTTAAAAACATTTTGGAATGCGCACCATCATCAAATCCTCAATTTTAACAGAGGCTTTTTGAAAATTTACGATTGATTGATTCTTTTATGCAAAGATGTACAGCTATAAAAAAATCCATTAGATCCATAACCAAAATGGTAGCACGTAGACCATAAAAAGTGTGAAACAACGAGGAAATGTGAAAATGATTTTATCAACAACTAGTCCTTTATTCTCTGATGTGGTAAACTACAATAACAATAGAAAATGTACACAAATGTAGATCAAAAGGCACGAAACTTTCAAATTGCATTTGACAAAGATAGTCAAAAAGTCATATATCAAAGTGTTCTCCTTTTTCAGCTGTAAACTTTCCTCTCACGAAGAATGTAATTTTCTAAAATGTATTTTAATTCGGGGAATTTAATTTAGAAAGTCGACTTCACCCTGACTTTTGAAAAGAAAAACTTTCGCCGAGGGCGGTAAAATTCGCGTTATGACGCTAGAAAGTACGTTCCACTGAGAAGGAAGTATCAAAAGTATAAAAAGTCTCTTGCGGTTAAAAAGAAAAGCCGTGGCATTTGCTCTGGCGCCAAGGAAAGTATAAGTTAATGCCTCTCGTACTTCGCAAAAGTGCAACTTACAAGGATGATATAGCATGGCCACGAAGGTCGTAATCTTCCATACTTGTTTGCATAAAGTGTGCTCTTATCGGATCAAAATAAGCAGCTTCTTTTAATCCTACCTGTCCCGGGTTCTTTACTTAACCAAAAATCTCAGGCTCTTTCGACGGAAAAAATCTATTAATGGCTTCCAAGAGATTTTCCTTTCTCTCAGAATAAATAAACCTTTTTAAATATAGTAAGAACGTATTTTCATGTTCAAATATGTGATAAAGTAATTATTTTATCATTTGCAGATGATTTCTTAATTTTTTCATTTGCCCTAAGCTTTTCGGGTGAAATATCCGATCATGCAAAGATATTGTTCCAAAAAATAAATTTATTAATCGATTCGCGAGATCGATAATTGTCACGTTAATTGTATTAATATCAATATTATAACCAGGCAGTTATATCGAAACGGCGTACTCTTCGAAATCAACCAGAATTTCCGATATCGAATCCAATCGTCGACTGAATTTCATGCAAATTGACGTACTTGAATTCGTTTTTGTTTTCACGTTCGAGAGTAAAAGAATTCCCGCCTCCAAGAATACAATTACGCAAACACATATGTTTTATTATTTACAATATTAAAGAAGTTTGTCGAAATAATAAAGTAAATGGAACCAATTTTCTTTGTTTTTTTTTTTAGAAATTATCTGTCAATTTTCAGGCCGTTAATTTTTCTTTTTCCCGAGCAATTCTCAATAAAAAGAGATTGCTATGAAATCTATTTATATGGAAATGAAAACTGGGAAAATAATCCTTTGTTATTCTGCAATACCATTTTAAAAAGAGCGATTATAATCTTCTCTAGACTTTTTAATGCACGCAAAAATAAATATTAAGTTTCTCTTCTGATCACTTTACACTGCCTTATTTTGCCATGCATTTTTACAAGAAGAAAAGTATGCAGTTGTTATAATTTCATACTTTTTTTTAGATTAAGTTAAAAAACTGATTTCCTCAGTTTTGTTCAGAACCATCCAAAGCCGCATAATCTTAAAATCCACAGTTTACCACTCGAATTTTCCTCGTTGTTCATGCACGAGTGCAAACGAACCCTTCGTCGCGAGGTAGGGTAACCCCTGCACCCTAGCAAAACACTTTGTACTCTGCCTTAATGAAAAGGGAACACTTTGGGGGAAAGCGTTAGATCTTCGATAAGATAGGGTACAGGAACGAATGCGCCGAATCATGTCCTACAAATAATTTGCGAATTGTTCAACCATCGAAAAGGATTAGTGAAATCCAACGAGCTTTTCTCGCCCAAATTTTCTTCAGACGTTGTTAAGACTCACGTTAATCTAATTTAATAGCGATTACGCCTAACATCAAATGAAGTCATCCCAGACAACCTCTTTTGGCAGACCAAGTCGAACGGGGTTCGACATTTTTATGCTTTTCAATTTCTCGTAGTCGACGTAAACATAAATCAACGGTAAAAATAGATCTCCCTTTGGCATCCAACTCGGTTGCTTCAAAAGTAATCATAAATGCAAAGAGCAGATGGTAAGCGGTGCAATAAATGTCAGCCGTTTGTCGTAAATAATCATTAATATTGAATGACGAGAGGTATTATTATTGCGTTAAGTAGATTATATGTTGATCGAAAGATAAATATAAAAAAACAGGGACGATGTTTAAAAGTTAATAAAGTGTTTACTTTAAACTCTACTTCCAATTTTCTAATTCGAATTTTGTGACTAAATTTAATCAACAATAAAAGTATTTTCAGTTTCTATATTTTAAATAAACGCGATCAAAACTGATTGAAACACGAAAAAGGAAAAGATCAAAGACTTGATTAAACATTGAAATGGGGAAAAGGCTGGGATTTGAAATGGCCATCGTTTCTTGTTGACAATGCATTTAGGTAGGGATTTGAGGAGCGGAAGACGCTACTTTTTTCGTACAAAGGAAGCCAAAGAGGGAGCCGGAAAACGCAAAGTAACCAGGACCCAACCACTCTGCGTAATTACCTACCTACGTACCTACTTAGTTACTCGGCACTACGGGATACGGGAGTACGTATTTAATCGGGGTAAAATGCAAGAGGTTCGCATTGATGCACCTCCTGTAACCTCTGAAGCACTCCGACCCTTCCAGAGCGTCGCTGGCAGAAAAACTGCAAAAGCAGTGACGGGGGAAAACGACCAGGAGCCAAATATTTACACGGGAAGATCGTACTCCCTAAAGCATTTTTTCACGTTTCCCCAGACTCATTTGACTAGTCACACCAACTCACATTAGTCACATCATATATCTCTCCTGCAACCAAAACTAAAAGAGGAAAATATTATCTCGATTAAAATTTGTTTCTCACTCCCAAATCTTCCCTAATGTAACATCACTCTCTTTCCTTCGCCCAAATCTGAGAAAACGTCGATAATATTCCAGAGGGTAGCTCAAATTGATCAGCTATGAAGAATTTTTTAGTAGGTATTCAAGTTTTTCAAAAAAAAAAAAAAAATTGAAAGATGTATGATAACAATGAGAAGAAAAGGAATAGGTGTAAAAATTGTTTTGTTCCGCGATTGACGAGTTCTAGTTGAATCTATTAGATGACGCTAATAAAAATTGAATGGAATCAAGAAATCGTGAATGGAGCAGTCGAGCTCAGTCATAATTTTCTCGTCTCCGGATTAGCGCGCCGAATATCAGAGCTGGGAAACTAGGTTTCCCGGTCTGGTGGACAGATTAAAACTGCAATTACGAGAAGAATGGCTCGCTAAGAAGCGACCATTGAACGCGACCACAACGCTACCCATAAAATTAAAATAATTTAACCATGGTCCTTCAACGACCTCTCCTTCACCCTTCTCTCGTTCCCCACAATGGGTATATGCTCATTGCTCACTCTTTATACTCTCTTTTACGTTTCCAACTTCTTCTTTCACACTTTACATTCTCTGAATTAAATTTTTAAAAATGTATAAAGCAAAAAGTAAAAACATAAGTACCATTACATATATACATTTAAAAAAGTAAATTATAAAATTTTAAATCCATAAGATATGAAAATAATTATAATTTATACGAGACCACCAGGGAGAAAACTTCACACTTGTGTTTACTTTCTCATTATGTTAATCAAAAGTCATTTTCAATAAAAAATGTCCCAACTTTTCTTCGATTTTATCTTGATTTTTCAGCGTAATAAACGATGTAGGCAATCATGCAGATAAGAATCTGACCCTACAGCCATGCTAGTTCGTATGATTTGTGTTCGAATGATACTTCAAACGGGTTGAGATATAATATATACATATATAATAAATTACTAGAGACCCGCGACATAATCCCCCCCAAAAAAAACTCGTTTCGAAGAGTTCCTTATGCTTAGTTTGGAAGAGCATAATGCTAGATTATGGATATGAGTTCTTTCTCCTCATTCAAGCCCGCCTCCGAGTCTTTTCGGAAATTCCATACGTGCCTGCCGGGCACAGCGGCACTGTCAATTGCGTCACTCAGTTTTTATCGCTAAGTTCAATGAATAATTGACTCAACGATCAATTTCCGTGACATTATCTTATTGAAGATTAGCCTGCTTTTTTGAAGCCACATAAAATCAACGTCCATGAATTATACGCATGCCTTTAATTTCTTGAAAATTGAAACTGAAGGTTTAATTATCAGCAAACCTTGTGAACTGGAAACGGTGGAATCTATATAGTGCATCGAAAACAGTTTTTGAAGTTCCCTTTGAAACAGAGAATCCAGCTTGTCTATTCTGCAATTAAATTGAACCTATGCC
>JAUEJJ010000017.1:13126472-13153258 GCA_032164275.1 Synergus coniferae | reverse complement strand
TTTAAATATAGGTGAGAAAGAAATCGAAGAATTGTTCTATCTACATAAGCTAGACAGTCCAGTTAAAAAGTGGATAAATAATTCCATAAGTTTGGAACGAAAGGTTAAACGATTTGAAAAAGTCTTAAAAAACAATCGAGCTACATTTTATAAATGAATGAATTATACTTTAAAACTAACTTGAGTTTAAAAGGCATTCAATAAAAACTTCGCAAATAATTAATGCTCGAATTGATGAAAAAGTTCCCTTTAATCCATCAGCACTCTCTTGAAAAAACCCAATTTGGATATATTTTTCCTCAAGTTTTGTTAGAAATCGTTAATGTGCAATTTTTTTTTTCAAAGGAAAAAATTCTTTTGCTTGAAATCTTTTTTCGGATTTTTCAAAGGCCTTGGCAACACACAGGCAGTGGTAGATCAGAGAATACTTTTCAACTACCTGACACGAACCTTCAAAGGACCTTGTACAATAGTCAATAGAAAATGCACGGCTGTTCTATTTATATCTATATTCCGAGATCTAAGAATATTCATTTTGCAGATGGAAATATTTTTAAAAGGATGACGTGAGTATTTTCAGAGCAAAAGTTGCTATTTGTTTTTGTAACAGACAACTTTTGATAGGTGTACTAATATTTGCGTGGATGAAGTCAATCAAGTTGAATTTTGAAGAGAATGCAGTGCAAGAATCGCTAATTCATCCATTTATTCTCTGAATAGATCATTAATATGCTAACCAAGTTCACTGCTGAATTCATGAAATTCATAATGAAAGTAATGCTAAAATTACAATAATAGAGAATAAATAAAACAAAAGAGAGCAGGTTAGATATAAACAATGTAAAATACCGGAACAAATGAATAACAAAATGCAAAGTATGAAAATTAGTGCTTCGTCCTCTTATTGACGAAATGTGTGAAATTTGAGGTTAGAAAAACGCTGTCACTAGTGAAAACAACTCTGCGTTTTCGTAATTGAATAAATATTGAAGCATTGAATTTAAAATACCAGACAGTGAATGCCCTTGAATAATAATTTATGACTTGAAATATTCCACGAATATTGCTCCAATTCGTTTCCTAACTTCAATTAAGCGCAAAACTCCAAAAAGCTCTTTAAACGAATTGTTACACTATCAAGAAACTTGTTTATCTTATAATATGGATATGAATCTGCATTCTGCATCCCTAACACTCGGAAATTCTCATGTTACAATGACATCTGTTCCCTCATCATCCGTCGGACCTCACAACCGCGCTATTTCAACCCCCAACCTCTGATCCCAACATTCGAAAAAAACATCTGAAAGATTCATTTCTGTTACTTACAATTTGAAAAATTCCAGAGATTCCGTAGTACATCGTACAGTGTGCAACCGTCACTCTCACAAATAAAATTAAATCACTCGCGGATTCTTTGGAACGACACAGATTTTTCACAACGTCACTCAAGATAAATCCAGGGGCATGAAGCGTTTCTTCGGGATATCCAACCGACTTCTGGCAAATTTGGTTCAGCACAAGAGAAGAAAGTGACTTTGGAAGTAATAAAACTCGTAGATAGTTTGTCTTCAACACCTAAAGTAGTTAGAAGCACTATTTTCTGGGATGGAAAAGGATATATCCACGATTTTATCACCACGCGACACCTCAACGACCACAACGCTTTTTTTTTGGAGCACTGTTTTTAAATTTAAAAATGACACGCACGTCCCCATGGAAAACTAAAGTTTTCCGTAAATTACAGTCGAAATCGACAAAGCGAATCAATCCGACGCTGAGCGGCGGATGATCGCGTATCGAGAGTTAATACGATATTCGCGAAAGCACGCACGATCCTCCCCCATCAGAGTCAGCGGCGAAACTAACTGACGAAAGGGGACAGAGCGTCTCTCCCCCACCAAGGTACCAGTTTTCCCCTCTCCACGCGATCGCGAAGAGAACCCGGTGGCTCCACTCTCTCGTCGACTAGATCCCACTACTCTGCCCTTTACTCTCTTCCTCTCACTCTCTCACTTATATCTCTCTCTCTTTCTCTCTGTCCCTCGCCCTTGCATCGAGTCTACAGACACAGTGTGCACTGTGCAGTGTGCACCCTACAGTGCACTACCATACCCTACTACACCCTTAACCCCACCACTGTTTCGAAGGCGACTGCAGGAGATTACTCTCGTCGGTTATCGGTATCTCTTGCTCGGTACTTTTGCTTTTGTTCTCTTGATACAAACCGTATAGGCTTTTCTAAACCGCGTGCCGATGCCTCGCTTGCAATTGTTTCTCCAGTCTGAAAATCTAGATTCTGAATATCTTGATAATCTGGATTGTAGATTGAGGCGATTATCAAGATCAAGTGCTCTGATGAATTTCAACCTTGCCATTTTTTTTTAATACATTCAATATACACGACCCCGAACACGTGCTCTAACGCGCGAAAAAGGATTCCTATTTTTTTTTAATTTCCCGCGTCACCTGTTATTGACCAATCAAGAATCGGTCCCCGCATTTCAAGATATTTCGTTATCTTCGACATTCGACGTGTGTGTCCTTTTTAAAATAGAACAATAAAAACATTTTTACTAATTATTGTAGCGTAATTATCAGTTTTTCTTTTCATTTTCAACTCACGTAAGCTAAATTGAAACAGCACAAAACAAGTATTTTCCTCTTTTCAGTATATGAACTAAACGACAAAAGTTTTTGAGTAATTAACTGCTATACAGATTAAACTTCAAGCAACTTATGTTATGCGAATAATAAATAGCTATCGTTTAATTCATAATAACCTTTTGTTGTAAAGTATAGTAATTTGCTTCTTAACAGAAAATTGCCGTACTTTATTCAAACTTCACGTAAAAAACGGGAACAAACCAAACTGAAACATTTAAACATGTTTTAAGGGTTTACCGCTACTATATATGATATTGGTATAAATATTTTCAAGATGTATTGTAAGATAATTTCAAAACCAAAAAATCGAATTTATCAAAATTTACAAATAGGGGTAACTCCGAGGGTATCTCCTTAATTTTTCTCGCCTCGATAAAATTCGATCAAGGTGAATTAATTAAACTATGGATTTTTGGCAGGCGCAATATTGTACTGCGCGTCTTTGAGGATAGTACGGTTGTTCTCATCCAGAATACCCATATGCGGTGGGTGTTCGTTCTGAAAAACTACAGTTACATAACGAGTATTATCAACCCTGTCGTTTCCACGAACAACTTTTACATCAAAAATCTTTTGCTATTAAATTCTGAAAATCAGTTAAGTATTTTATATTCTGTTCTCGCTTTAATTCAAATCAAATTTCATTATTAAAAAAAGGAAAGTAAAAGTTGTCCCTAGGTGAATTTTAATCTTCTAATTACTTAACACGACCAGGTCTCCAGAATGTGAGAAAACCGAAGTAATATAATAAATTAAATGTTTTGACCGCAATTGACACGAGAACATCCTTGCTTAAATTCCTGAAGCTATCCATTCTTTCCGGTGGGCGGTGAGACCGACTCCCAGGGAAGACTAATTTATAATATATATTCATAATGGAACAGCATCGTGTTGACTCATTTCAGAAGCAAAAAAGGAAAGGACTAAAAGTCACTCCGCAAAAATTTACAAAGGAACCTGACCAGCAGGAGTTAGTAAAATCTATTAATCTAAGATCTCAAACGAAATATATCAAAAAATGTTGCTTCTTCCATTCCTATAAAAAAATGCAGTTGACGAAATGTTCTACTTTGAGTTCCTTTTTGCGACATTCTCATTGCTGATGCGTCGTCTCCCATTATACGAAAGTGTTATAGTATATGTAATAGTTTGCTGTCTTCTTCAATAATATTTTGACGTCGTCTGCCATTTTCAACAAAATATATCTTGCAATTCCTTCACTTATGGTACGTCAGCTTGAAAATCTTTTTTCCATTGAATACTTGCATAAGATGTACATAATTAAATTACAAAAAAAATTCGGCGATACGAAATTTGTAAACATAAAAGAATTACGCCCTGCTCGACTTCATTATCAAAGCTCTTGGCTTATTACTTATTTATATTTTTTCATTCATAGACTTGTCTGCATTTCATCACCTAAACGTTTTCAGAACGAGTGAGCCGAGATACGAACATAAACGTCGGATCGGACAAAAAATTATACGATTTATAGCTTAAGAATTACTCGCGTGATTGACGCTCAAAAATCTCTTTGGATTTCGCCCGATCCCCCCTCCTTTTCACATCTATCTCTCGCGAAATGAGGTTTTTTTTATCGGCGAGAAATATTCGCGCCAAAGATTCACGATCGTCGGCACGATGTCGAAGAAGTCGTTAAATGACCGTGACTGTCGTGCTGTCACCGAGTTATGCTCTTGCCATCTGCGGACGACTACCGGTTCTATCGCGGAAACGGCATAGACTCCTCCTTCTTATGGATCTTCTTCATTGACGATCGTCGCCTTTAAAGACCTCTTTTTTATCGACAATGAATTTTCCTTCCGTGACGACGAGTGCAATCGTCGGCTTCTCGATTCCAAAACGATCATAAGGGCGACGCTATACTCTTTACTCGATCTCAACCGTGGCACTTTTTCTATGCACTTATCGACACGAATTCTTGATATTTACCATCAAACTTTATGTGCAACTAAAACATTTATCGCAGGAAATATTTACGATCTGAATTTATGAAATGACTACACGAGAAAACGAGGATACAACTAATCAGAAATTTTCGAGAACATAATTATCCTCTTGATTCAGCATTACTATCATAATAACGACAAGGTGGAATTCCGATTACCTTCTATGCAGAGTGAAATTAATACCCACCGAATTACGGAAGTTCGTTATCGCTGTTGAAGGGGAAAAGGATTTCAAAAGCGAGTGAGGTTGAAAGCACTGACACATTATCTTCAGCAGAGATGAAAACTGCCTCCGGACAAAAAGCCACCCTATTCGTGAAACCACATAAACATTTGAAATCGCGATTCGGTGCCTTCATCGTAGGAAGTATTTTAACAATAAGTACATTTATGTTAGGAACTTCTTCGTAGATAAGATCGTTATACATTCTCTCCGACTGTTCTGCCCTGTAGCGGTCATAAATTTTAGAAGTTCGTTTCGCGCAAAAGAACCGCTTCGAGGACCACTGAAACAAGGTTCTTTGGATCGGACCACCATGCCTTGGAACGCGGTCAGCCAGACGACCTTGAATAGTTCTTCTAACTTCAAAATCAACGGTACTATCCTCTCTGATCGGAGAGTGATAATCCGAGCGCATAGTCACGGTTCGAGGGATTATGAGCAAACGACACACTGGGTGTTTCTTTCACGACCCAATCTGAAGGTTCTATATAATTTGCGATACTTTCCGCGCAATCTTGTATGCGATTTGCATGCCCTCAATTTCAAGCACTTTTTCACTCAACGACTTTCAGCAGATATTTCGTGATATTTTTGCAATAAATCAAATGTAGAAAGAAAAGTTACAAACAAAAGGATTTACCCTACTTCAGAGTATAACTAATATTGGCCTTCTTTTCGAATTGGACTAATTTTTACGGAAAAAGAACTTGAGCTTATGTTTCGCTTTTGGTATGAAAATAATAATAAAATTATCTAATCTTAACCTTCTGAAATTAAAAATTGTATGTCTGCTTGCTTTGAGTTAAAACTGTTGAATTTGGAACGTTTCCAATGTTAAAAAATAATAATACTAGTCTAACTAAGATTGTTCACATATGGAACTTATGTAAGAGATCATCTCATAGTGATGGAAATATTTTATGATCAAGAGCATCAAATATTGCTTCCTTTATACCCCATTGCAATTCGGCGTGACTTCTGTAGATAGTTTAAAGACAAATGAAAAATTGACCGGAATTCCCATAATATACTCGAACTAGTAATCATAGGGTTGACCTCGTGATGTAGATTGAGCTTGCATATTGCATCTTGTGGTAGTGCGATTAATACACTAATGGGCATACCAAGGATGCTCCATAGACAATGAGGGTGTCGATAACCTACCTAGGCATGGCAGAAGATAACATTCCATTTGACCCCATTGACCACAAACCGTTTCATGTTTCATCCACATATTGAAACCATGTTAGAAGAGAATATTATTGTAATAGTCACGCTCGTGTCATCGATCCGTTTTCAGGTGTACTTTATACATATAATTATATGCTAGGTCCAGAGAAGATAGCCTTCATTACACTATGTTTTACAGCCATATATTAGATTAGTATTGTATTCGATATTCATCCAATCCCTCATCTGAAAAAACCTTTCATTAATGACCGATATAGCAAAAGATAACTTTTCTTACATCAACAGTATTCAGAAATGCATGCATCTATAGAATCTTTCTAATAAACATTCTATAAAATATTTTTAATCTAATCCTTCGTTTACAAATTACTACCCTTTACGAATTCAAAACCTATAAATTATTCCTGCTTTCGTATAATTATTTAATAAACTACGTTCCTCATTTCACCTCACAATTTTCCGAGAATTCATAGGTGACATTCTATTACTCTTAATAAGGAGAAATTAATTTTGATCAACTTTGGAAGATTACGTTAACTAATCATTCGTTCTTAATTTAGAACTTTAATTAAGTAAATATCGAATCAAATATGTACCAAGTGAAAATTAAACGATTCTACATACTCTATTTTCAGCCCTAGTAAGTAATTAATGCAAAGCATAGAATATGTATGCTATAAATAGAATGTAAATAGCGAGGTATATAATTATTTCTATTATATAAATATAATATTCTATTTATATTCGAGATAAATATATCCTTAATAGAATATTAAAATGTAATAAAAGACTCACGTCAATACGAATATATTCTACCCAAAGGCGACATAAAATATATAGGTGATATAAAAAATATAAGGTGGTATAAAATATACAATCTAAGTTCTAAAGTATCAGTAGGAAGCAGATTAATTTCAAAGACTAAAAATGAATACTCACTTGTATGTTTCTCAATGTCACACAACTACTCCACTTCCCACGATTAATCTGCAACAATTAAAAGAATTCATTAGTTCGGTTTTTGCGTTTTTTTAGTTCTTTGTTTTAGAAGGTTCCTTCTTCAGATAAGATATATAATTTGATTTCTAAATTAATTGAGGAAGTCATCGCACAGTGGTTTAATGTAGGGGAGGCCATAAAGGGCCAGCTAAGCGTAAATGCGGGAAAGGAAGGAAAAAAGTAGCAGAGGCATTGAACCATGAGTATTTTCTCTGAGTGGACGAGAAACAAACAGTTAAAACTAGGTGGCCTCTCATTAAACTGGCACCACTCTCGGGTCGTTCCCCCTTAATTCTTTGGAGCCTCGAACCTAAGAGAGGGTTTTCGAGGGGCCATGGGTCCCTCAGGGCCATTATCCCCTACCGCTTGGTGTTCTGAACAGGCTGAGTGAGACGTCACGTATATGAAATGAATGCATTCGATACGTGTCACAATCGTGCCATCGTGGTCCCTATTCGTCGAAAATACATGAGCAGACACACACTTTTGAGGACACTCATTCCAGCCATTCGAACACATTCAAACACATTTCAATACAGTTGAAAATGTTCAACTCCTGTGACACTATTTGAATCATCCACGTGAATTGGTTTCTATGTGTATATTGATGATAGGGACCCTAGGACACTACGACACTCGATGCAGCAGTTGAACGGACACAGTGTAGATCGTCTAAGGAAAACGGCCGATAATGAGATTATAGATATACAGTAGGGATTGCGGAAATCCCTGGGATGCAAAATCTCGTATTAAGAGCTTTATATATAGATACCCGTAATACAGACAGACACAGGTAACGTCGTTTCAACTTGAAACTACTAAATTACTAATCCACGATTATGTGTCAATGTAATTCTCACGAAATATGTACCTAAATTAAATACTGAAAATGGAGGTCTGATACGAAATTAATCATCCGGTGGTGAAATGTCATGTGTCAATGAACTTCGATCTAAAATAAGTTATTTTTTGCTTTGAATGACCTTTTAGAATATAAGTCATTCCACATGGACAAAACTGGATATTAACCCGCACTATGAGACAAATATGTTTGATATTTAAAATACAATTTGAGGTAATTATACCTGGACCATATATTTTAATGTCTAGAAATTATATTTAAATATCTAAATAGTCGTCCCACTGTTTAATATCCAGATACTAAGGTTAACATCCAGCTTTCCTGGTACAGGAACGACAATCTAAACTCCATTAAACTTTTTACAAGTTATAGTTCTCTGGAATATAATAGTGTTTTGAAACTTAACCTATTTGCCCAGAAAACAAATCCACTTAGTTTTCATAAAATCTCTTGCAATTGTTTCCCTGGATCTATAGTTAACAATATTCTTAATTATTCTTCATATTGTCAACTGTCACTATACATTATCAAATAATACGAGAATTTCGATGTATTCTGAAACGATTAAATCCCAATTAGAACACAACGAAATATATTAAATTTTCATTTTACTTACAAGAATGATCTTTTTAAAGATAAATCTGTCCATTTTTCAACGGAAATACATTAAAAATTGATTAACTTGTTTCTTATGAAAAAAATGTGCTCCGAAATTTTCGGAGACTAAATTTATTCTGATATAGGGTCGAAATACACGATGGATTTATAAAACTTTTCGAAACTTTTGATCATTACAAGTTCGCGATCAATAATATAACACAATTCTGGAAGAAATACTTTGACAGTTATATTGTAATTTTTAAGCCGAAAACACTCGGACATCTGCACAACAATATCGAGCTCTGAAGACCGCAGCTTCTAACTAACAAAAAACTGCTACCAACATAGAAAAGATTAATTCAACAAATTTGAAATTAGAATTTACAATACATTAAAAAAAAAAAAGAATTCCTAAAGTCGTACAAAATTTTTCAGATTAAATTGTTAATTAGATGCTTGAAACTATTTTTTATTTAAATTACGTACATTAAACGTCAAAATAATGAAATTAATCACACGTTGCAATTGCAAAGTCACATTTGGAAATCCTGTAAAAAGATCGATTCGGTTCTTAAATAATCTACAAGATGGCGCTGCGATCAGTCAATTGTGAGCGCGAACCCGTAGCCGGGGGCACGCATTTTTACGAATTTTCATTTATTTACTATCTACCTGTATCTACCAGTATCTACCTGTATCTACTATTTCCTTGAAAATTAAGTGATTTTTATAGTTTTCTTCGACAATTGCGTTAGATTATTGGCCGCGAGTTGGCAACGATAAAAAATTTCGATCGTATTTCGGAGATTCAGAATCATAAAGTTCTATGAACACAATTCTACCGGTGAACAAGTTAATCGATTTTTTGTACATTTAGATGATTTAGATTAATAAATGGGGAGATTTATCACTGAGACAAACGGCCTCATTAAGTAAAATAGAATTTGAGCATATTTTGTCGTGTTTTAATCGGAAGTTAGTCGGTTCAAAGTGCATCGGAATTCTTGTACCTTTCGACAATGAACAGTGTCCATTGGACAATTGACATATTCATAGTAAAAAAGGTGACTAAAATTAGAATGTTGATTGTTATATTAATAGTGATGTTTAATTTGCAACCATCTGTTTACAGTGTTGCTGACTGAATACTGGGAAAGATAAGATGATATTTTATGAAAGATTTGTGGATTTTTATCTTTTGGATCATCATAATTTGGCGGGACTCATTAACAAAGGTAAGGTTAAGTAAACATAAAATTTTCAACTGTTTTTCGACAAGACTTATAGTTTGGTTGGAAAAATTGCATTACTCTAAGGGTGCAAAACTTGGTAAACTCGTTATATAATATGTAATTTATGAACAATTTGAAAGGCTTGACAATTATTCCTTCCGTTGTCCGTATTTTCGTTCAGCTAAAATTTTATGGCCTCTGTCGCAGTGTATAGTCTTTATAGGATATAAGTACTTTCCTCCTTTTATTTAGGAGTCAAATTATACGCTTCTGTCTTTTTTGAAGCACGCACATCTTCTCGTCTCACATCTGTCCCTTGCGAGACCATAAAATTCTATTAATACAAAATAGAATTCGGATATAATTCCGATAACTTAAATACTGTCTCTTCAGAAGTCCGTGAAATAAATTCATAAATAATCCAATCAAAATATCGTTCTCACAGATTGTTCAAAACATAAATTGTGATTACATGATTACACATCCTCTTTAGTGGAGGTATGAATGAATTGTTCCTCTTTGTTATTATTCCTCCAAAAGAATTGTTGCAGGTTATTTATGGGCAAGAAAATTAGAATCTATTCAGAATTCAAATCTAGAAAGCTTTCTTTTTTTGGTGAGAGTATTTCACTTTCGCTTTGAAAACTTTCTGACCCGCATCATATCAGTGGGGGCATCATTTATATTGAATGCAGTTCTGTCGAGTGGCACCCATAAATTATCAATTTTATTCTCTCAGATAATCCCATTTACAATTTCATAAAAACTTCAAATTGGGAAGAAAATAAAACTTGAAGACTTTTTACGACCGTTCTTACAGATTTTTACTATAAATTTCGAAGCATTTGAACTCGTTTCTACACCATCGCCGAATATCAAAGGTAGAATTTAATGATTATGCGTTTTACGACTTAAGTATCATAATTATAAATATTTGTAATTCCGTATACGAGTTTAATTAAGAATCACTGAACAAGTAAAATGGCAAGCGATGAACTCGAGAATTGCGAGGTTTACTGCCTCAATGTACTCGGGAGATTATGGTTGCCTAATGAGTTATCATTCGTTGATCAAGCGTGTGACAAAGAGTTAAAACATTTTGAGATAGATGCTGTTATTAAAATGCATTTCAAGAACAGTTATAAAGATACCAACATAAAATTCACTCCGATGAGCGCGTAATATTTTTTCTGAAAAACATCGGTGGTATTTCTTGACTTTTCCTAAAGTTGTGATTCATACTGAAGCAAGGAAAAGCTCTTCGCTTTCGCATATAAGGAAGTAGGTACGATACAAGATTTACGGGCTGAAATGTTAACGCAAAAGAGGATTTAATATGCGCACGAAGGGGAAAATGTAAATCTGGAATACATAATTCAATATTAAATATCTATTTAAAAATCAACTTGTAAAGTTGGTCTTCTTAGAAGTGAGAATAAGTAAATCTTCTAGAGCAAACTTTTTGATTTAATAAATTATTCAGATATTTCTTTGAAAAACTGAAGAATCACTATGAAATCGTTTGGAATCATTTGAGAATCGTTAACTCTAAAGAATATTATGATTGAATTCCACTTTCTATTTTTATCAGCCACAAATATCCCCAACGGAGAAACAGAAGTGCTTATAATATTCGATTGATACCTGTTAGAAGCCGAACACTATATATGACTATACAGTATACACAGATATCTATGTATAATCTACGTAGGTATGATGATCACCTTCGAGAGGGACGTCATTGACTCCGACTGTCCGAGATGATTCGCCCGATAACGACAAATCGCTACAACCAACAATTAATGGAACGTCATGGGTCTTCGTTGTCATCTCCATCTTGAACAAGACTATTTTTGAATCATTAAGAACATTGCTTTGCACTACACCTCATAAATTTTATGATCAGGAAACACTGGAATTTATGTTGATTGTGGTCTGCAGTTTCTCAGAAATTAAATGGTTAGTGCAAATATGGCAAACGTCCCAAGATCAAGTAGGCATAATATTAAAAAAAAAAAAAGAATTGAATCGCTACTATGGAATTTTAATTGACATTTCGGATTAATTGCAATTCTCTTTATAATCGTAATGTGATATGTCCGAGTATAATGTTTCTATATAATCTTTATCTCCAATACCAAATATAGTTCTTACCAGGAAACCAGTATTTGATTAGCAATAATCTAAAGAGTTTATGAGCCAAGTGTTCATTTTTTACCATAATTTGTTTCGAAATGCATCTTAATTGCACATTAATACACACATCTCTCAGAGAAAATATCTTCGTGGACCTCACAGTTTCTTCTTCTAAGAACCAGAAATAGATTCGGTGATTCAGAATCAAATGGCCGGGTGAGCCCGCAGAAATAATAAATGTAAAATCATACATTTCACATGGTTGAGTTCTTATGTAAAGTTTAAAAAAAAAGGCTTCTGGGAGGAACTTTATTTACAATCTACATGTCACTGCCTTCAACCGTAGGATATACAATAGCAGAAGACACGAAATGTCACTTATACTGGAGACTCTTCTGTGTCAATGTAAATTGTGAAGATGGAGAATGTGTAAAGTTTTAAAACAACAAAGGAAGTTTTTAAAAAAATCATATAATTTTTCTGGAAACGGCTAGTAATTGTTTTGTTACTTTTTAAAGACCAAATTTCAAAAATAGCAAATGTCAAACCTGATTGACGTATTATTGGAAAAGGGACACTTTTTTAAATTGAAAATTCCCCTTTATGCGTACATATTTGTACACGAAAAAGTTTTTCGTCACGGAGGAAATTCTTGCACTAATTTCTGAGAAATTCTTCAGAGAATTGGCTTTGAACAACGTAAACAGCGAACTTTGCTTAATTGAGAAACTGCCATACGCTAAAGCTAACTCAATTGTTGAAATTACGACATGGATTACTATATTAGACTCAAACTAACAAAGGCTGGCGGTGCATGATGGGTTGGATATAACGAGAGTGCTTTCTTTAACCTGGGTTCGATTTTTTTGATCAACAACCTTTCTTTTTTTTTACTTCTAAAAGAAACTGCCCAGTGATAAAGGACACTCAACAGATACTCTAAATTGTCGCAAAGAAATCGATTTAAGTCGTTCTAGTCAATAAAAGGACAATTCAATGTTCTATAGTTCATTATGTACGTTTTATCAAGCATTGTTGATTCATCTAAATTTTACGAGATTGGAATACATTTGAGTAGGGAAATTTTCGTGAATCAATATGTCGGTATATTTCATATTTTCTGTTCATATGAATTTATATTAACTCTTGGGAAAATAGAGAAAGTAATGACTCTTGGTGGCGATTAGAATACGAGGAATACGATATCCCATTTTCTCACTCTTGAGGTTTGTAGTGCAATAGAATGGAAGTTTTGATGATATGAAAATAACAACTAATCTGTAGGTGAAAAAGGGTGCAAATCATTTTGAAACCCGACAAAAATCACAACTTTTTTTATAACAAAAAAAAAAGCGCTCGAGGAGTCTATCCAGAAGTTAGTTTCTTAATTTCTTTCGAGTTCAACTTGCGTAACCTAGTCTACTGAATAAGTTTGGTTACATAAATATGAAAAGTTTGACTTGATCCAAGCTGAGCTGAAAGTTTCTCTAGAGTCTAGTTCTAGGCCAGTTTACTTTAATATTTCTGGGAAAAAAGTGAAAAAGAATTGATTGAAACATTTTTTCATAACACATGTATCATGTATCGAAAATTTGACTTTCGTTGCCTCCGTAGCGGGTTGAAAGTTGTGTTTTCAACCCTAGACTAGAAAGTTCAAACAAGCGACTGCGAAAGTAACTTTACGCCGTAACCGGTATCGAAAGTACATATCTATATTCTAATTCTAATTTATCTGCAATTGTCTGCAGCCATTCTCCCTCTTATCGAACCTCGTTTCGAGAATCGAGGCTAACTTCAGTCTTCAACTTCGATCGTGAAATATTACCTACGTATTTACAAACAATAACAACTGTAATATAGACGTAAAGAAGTTTCAGGCATCTCAAGTCAAATTTTGGATACATGTGTTATAAAAAATAGTATACGCAACAAGGGACGAGGCAACAATTTCACTCGTATGATATCTGCCCTCGCTTCGCTCGAGCAGCTAACTTCACGCTCGTGCAATTGTCGCCTTTCTCCCCTTGTTGTGTAATATACTATTTTAGCAAAAAAAAAAAGATAATTTCAGTAATTTTATGCACAATAATTAGCAGGAGAGAATAGTATTACTATTGAACATTTATTGGCATTTTACATACTTTTCTGTCGGGGAAATTTGTCTGAAAGTCAGGGAAAAGTCAGGAAAATGTCAGACAAATTAAAAAATTGTATTATATCTTGTGGCTATAATAATTATATAATTATCAAAGTTGTCAGAGTAACGAACTGGGATACATTTAAGTTTCTGACGTGTTGTTCAAGAATCTGAAGAAGGTTAAATGCCTGTATAAACAGTGCTCGAGCTAGAAATTTACCCCCTCCACATCCACTATTTTATCGAAAAAAAAGCAATTTATCAAATGTAATTTGGCAAATTTTTCAAATTTTTACTCTTTTTAAGTATCTACTACTTGAATTACAAAAGAAAATTTTTTCACATTATATTTAACAAATTACTTTTTTCCAATAAAATAGTGTATGTGGAGGGGGTAAATTTCTAGCTCGATCTGAGAGGACTGGTATAAAAGATCGTTGGAACAAAGAAGGAAAATTCGATTGAAGTTTGGAAGTTAAAATCAGTTAAAGTGCATCGATTCACAGGTAATGAGGTTCCGAGCGTCGACGAAATTTAATCTACGCAAATATGTAGCAAGGAGTGGGCGTTCATTGGTCGGAAAAGATGTGGCGGAGGGTGAAGACAGAATCAGGTGGGATGAGATGCGGATTTTAATTAATATATACTTAATTAAGCCTCGTCGTCCAAAGCGTTATAGACATCGGTGTTATCTGTGCCACGCAGAGTGCGGGTGATTTAGAATAGAAACCGCGTCGAATAACCGCGCAAACTAAGCCCCCTTCGAGTATACGTTGCTTTATTGTAACGTTCTGTGAGTTGTGGAACACATCGCTTAGTTACACACCTAGTCCTGTATATATGTATGTGTAGATTGGTTCCATTAAACCCTTCGATACTTCGACCCAATATCGGATAAGCGTACGCCGGGGATTATTCTCGTTGGTAGCATCGATAATACCATATTTCGGTAATTGGTGACGAAAATAACACTTTTAGTTATAATCTTTTATTATTAGTACCTTTTCTTGATCTAGAATCTAAATATTTTTTTAATAATCAAAGTCCAAATACAATTTTTGTATGAGCATTTTACACATTTCCATTTTTGGTCGCCAATTTGGTCACCAAATCTTAATAATAATTTTCCCCGATTCTTTAGTGAATCTGCACTGTTTGAGGTACGTTTTAAGTTCGAATCGATGATTCTAAGTAGATGAGGGGCAGCTGTGAGAAAAGTTGGAAGAATTAAAAAAAACTGTTTAGTGAGGTGTTTCAATTAATATTAGCTGTTGGCTGGCGATAGTAACGGGTGAATAAAAACTTCGAGGAATTTCCGTTTACAGTACGCTGGTGGAGACGTTTAAGATGTGAGAGTAAGAGATTTCGAAGGTGGGCTTTGCACTAACAAGGCGATCTTAAAGAAGGAAAACGTTTCCCCAATCATCAACTGACATCTTTGTCCCGTACTTCAGGTGCTCGGCTTGTGAATTTATTCATGAGGGGCACGATATCGACCGCGGCTCTTCCGCACCCATCCTTCTATTCGTTTCCACGTCTGTCGTTGATAAACGACAAAAGCACTGATTTTAATTGGACCGGTATAGAAGCGATCGATGGGTGTCAATTAACTATAATTCTGTCCAGCGCATTATTATTCTTGCTCATCGCTTTATTAATATGCTTCTCGGATTGTGACCAATGATTTATTTGTCCTGTTAGTATCTGATTCTGATATCTTGATCTGAATTAACCTGTCGAATTTTTCCTACTCAAGCAAAATTATTCCATCTATTTTAATTACAACATACAGTTCCTATTTCTTTAAGTCAAAGGCTCTTTATAAAATATTTCTTTTTTTTCAATTAGTATCATATTTTAGGCAAAAGTCTAAATGTTGTTCAGATGAAAATCTTTTGAAACATTCTGAACAATGACAATTCGCCTTAGAGTAAATTCTCCTTTTTCAAACTACAATAATGATTATTTTTAGTGTGCAGTTTTTATACATTTTTGCCGTAACCTTTCTTATATGGTACAGACTGTAAACACGGGGGCGAATAGTTGATAACTAATTTTTACGATCGTTTTCTGAAGGAAGAGATAATTCGCTGCCGTTATTAATTTTCAATTTAGTCTTGCGAAATGTAGCAGTATGATATTTATTGTCTATAGCTACGGGTGGTATCGATCGCAGCTGCCAATGAGGCTTGGAGAAACTATACAGATGATTCGCCCCCTTCCACATGTGTTTGGTCCATCTCTCTTGCTTCTATACTCACGATGAGATTATTCCTCTTCATATATGCACGCCGTCACCCACACGAAAATCTTCGTCAGGGTCGAGAAGGCACACCATCGACGGAAGACAGCCAAACTAAAACCTGTATTGGTTATACTGTAGTTAAGGCCTTCGAGATTACACGAGATAATATCATACAAGTTGTAAAGCAGTCTTATCGCTGGGCCCTCCCGTATTCATCGTTATCGATTTAAAAGTCGCTCGATTCCGTTCAGACTTGTGCCTGCTCGATCCAAATGAATGGTAACGTCGCGTAGCTGAACGTGACTGGAAGATAAATGGTGCAAGTAAATTTCAAGTAGCTATCCATTTCCCACTGTTTCCTTGCTGTTTAGCTATTTTTACCAATCGGTTTTTCACCGCATTCCCGATTCTATTCCCAATCGTAGGCCAGTTTACCATTTCATTTTTCACGAGGTGCAGCTGTCAAAATATCGAGATTTGAAATGGATTCTGCATTGCAGCTTTCTGCTCAATTTCCTCGCAGAATTTCCCGACAATTTTAGTGTCTCTGGGTCAATTGATGAAACTTTAATCAATAAGAAATTTAAAGGCTGAAGACTCGAACAATGATCTGATTTATGAATAAATTTCGCAGGAGCTATAGAAGTACATACAATTAAAAAAGTATATGCGATAAGTACACACTCATTGACACATTTACTTCACAGTACCCTTAGAGTTCACACTTGCTTGAGTAAAGTATGTGCTTGCTCTTGTCTTGCGCAAATAAAAATGGAAAAGCAGGTCGCACATCTCAAGAGCTTCGCATAGGTGCCGATTTTACACACGTTTTCAGAACTGGTACATGTTTCTGGAACTCGTTACGGCTTTCTTCCAACTCCAACAAAAAAAAGTTTATTCTCGGGAAATTATCGTTGTAGTTTTGGTGTTGATTGTTGTGAAATTGTATTTGTGTGTTATTTCAATTGCAAGTAGTAATGAAAGGTACACGGGTTGCTGAATATTGCTGAAGGGTGGTATTAAAAGAAAGAAAAAAGAATTAATTACTTTCGCAAATTATACGGTTTAATTCATTTAGGAGGTACGTAATTGTCTAGAAAGTAGATGCGCTTTTCAAAAACTTATCTTCATTTTATAACGTAGGAACAATTTATCACTGACACTGGTGTCTTTGAGAGGACATTCAAGGAAGTGGAAAACGTGCTATACGAGTATAACGTCAGTCTGGTGATAATAGACTGACTGGCGAAACGTCAATATTGAACCTAAAGACTGATCGCCACGAACGTCTATGTATGTATATACTTTAGAGGCAAATTCCTTGAGGAAGACACCGGCAGCGGTCAGCGATAAACTCGGATATTATCATTGAGCTTACATGCCCTCTGCATTTTGAGATCACTGCCAAGTGCCAAGTCCAAAGTCAGTGGTGTAATAGATCGTATACATGTTTTTCCATACGTCTCAAAATATCAAAATTTTTTGTATCTTTTAATTTGTAGGTTCTATAATGGTTACAATGTAGTTTCTTGCAGTCTTGCAGCTATAATAAGCTCAATTTACGCAACCGCACTGCATGTCGGGTATAATTGTTAAAAATAAAAAGAATCAACTATCAACTTGTCAAGGGTTGTCTTGTAATAGGAACTAAAACGGAATAAGTGATGTCTTTTGAAAGGTTTGTAGCGCTTCGTCAACGGGTTGACTGGGTTGCGTTTCCTGTTTCAGAAACGACGACTCCCTTGCACAGCACACAAGTAGTTATTATACACATACAATGTTTATATTAGCTAATGTCTGTGTGAGTTTACGTGGCATAGAGCTGCCTTATTACCTATTGCAAATACCCATATAAGTAGAGGCAGCAAACACAGGGAATAATAAGTAAAGTTCGAAAGGAGAGAAGGATACAGGGAGAGAAGGGAAACTGGCTAGATCCTGAATAGCAGAAATAATAATCATAATCGGAATTTTGATGTGAGGTTATTATAAAGCTTACAGCAGGCTGAAATTGGGGTTTAGTACGGAAGGGGTGGTACGTTTTGCACTACAATGTTGCCAGGTGTCTCAAATGCCGAGGATCTGACACCTTCGGTCCCACCCGTCACTGCATTCACATTTGTTAACAAATATTTTACCGTGAAACCTGATCTTCGTGTTGCACCGTAATTATCGGCCTCGTCGGTCACCGGTGGGAGATGCGATGTTGGTACAAAAGAAAGGTAGCACGCAATGCTCCTGCAGAAGGTCGGACCCAAGTTTCAGCTTCTCAGATGTTTCCGTTTTTAGATGTTTCTTCTTTAGAAATCTGATTTTTTTTTTCATTCTGATCCTCTTCCTGTTCTGCAATTCGTTGAAGGAGTCTCATAATCGCAAATTCACGTGATTCTTGTCCAATATCATTTCTCTTGTAAGATATGCATCAAGGTCGCAGAGGAAATGTAGTGACGGGATCGCGTGCTCTCTTTTTGATTACGAACTGATTTAAGGATTCAGTGACCGAGTTCCTTGTCATGAGTTATAAAAAATACGTTCTGTATAAGTACAGTACATATACTTCTGACTGCAATTAACCGAAGAAAGAGATGTGCCCAACTAATTATTTCCATATGTAGAGAACTCTTCATAGAAATCACCTAATTAATATTCATATCAGTCAACGATGAATTAAGTTTACATGTGAAATTTAACTTTATTAATTAAGAAAACAGCGAAGACTACAGCATATGCTACAACTCCTCGTTATCAAATTAACATCTGTTTTCGACTTTTCGTTTTCTCGTCTCGCGGCTCGCGGCTGGAGCGAAAATATTTTTAGATATATGTATTCTCCTAATTAGCAAGAATTAAAGGTCTCGACTGGGTTTTAATTAATTTCAAATGATGCTTCACTCTTAATCAAAGATTTTGATGAAAGAGTTCCTGCTATTCTCGTTTTCTCTTTATTTTCGATTATTCGCTTTTTCATTATTATGTGTCATTTATTCCGAAAAGTCAAACTAATGGAGCGGTCTTTATTTTCCTCATTTTTATTATCCAGTCATTTCTTGTGAGTCGCGTGTAAAAGTTAACAGTAGATTGTAGGATGAAAAGAGTCTTTCGGTTTTACACTGTTTTTCATGAGAAGCATTTAATAATACGAAACGATTGACCGATCTTTTCTTTTTAGTTCGATGTAATGTCGTAAACCTAATTTCTAAGAATACAGAACTTCCATAGAACAAATTGCCGATATTTGCCACTCTTTCTGGGAGGTTAGAAGGTTTCATACGCACCATTACGTTGGCCGATATAGGCAGACGATCGTTATCTTTGTTTCAATTGTCGTCGTAAATTTTCATGCGGACGAATTCTTCCACAACAAATCTTCACGAGTACGGTTGAATTACGATGACTGAATCAAGGGTAGGCCAAGTCCTCCAGGATCCAAACGTATATTTTTCAGCGCGTTATTTACACCGACGCGTCTGTAAACTCGCAGACCCGTTAAGTTTGATTTAACGTCTCTGATTTTAACGCCACATCTACTCTGCTTGGCATTTTGATCGAATAAGTCAGATATTTTCGCATGGTGGAGATTGCATTTTGATAATTTCATTACTACTTTTCTCTTCGGTACTCTTTTTTTTTTTAAATAGGAAATTGCAATAACATTTATAAAATTTAAATATATTAAAAATGCTTTGTGTTAGAATAATTTTTTCAGAATAAGCTTATATTGCTCTTCAATAAAAGTGAAATTGCTCACGAATGCATCGAGGTATAAATTAAAAATAACTGTAGTCAATAAAACGACACAAGGAACACCCATTACCACACAATACTCAGGATATTGCCACTTATGATGCACAGTTTGTGTACATATTAGTTATTTATTAATTTTACCTTAATCGGCAATATCCTGCACTTTATTCCATTGCTTCAGGCTAAAAAATAATCAATACAATTTTATAATACAGTTTTCCGCTCTTCGAGTTTATATTAATTTGTTCCAATAAAATAATAAAAAAAGCATTTGAGTTTGGAGTACATATTGTAGTAGAGAGTATATAGATTCGTTTTATAGTTAGAATAGTTGGCTTCTTCTTCCTGATATGTTGCAACTATGAGTAAATTCTAAAAGGTTTTCGAATATCATGTTTTCCACATTTTAGCCTTAGAATGATAAGCATATCAAAGAAGCTAAGCGCATATCCTCTAGGCTATTAGATAGGCGTACACGCTGAAGCCTAAGAGATAATGCTTCTGTACGCGAAAGCCAAATATGTGATGGCATAAATATACATGTCTCCATGCGAGTGTAGGAGAGGCTCGAAGCATTTCTAATACACAGGAGAGACCCACAATGCGTAATCTGAAGGTATGCTTTTGCCGTGTTGCCAACGCTATCGTTATCAAGGCTTTTCAGCTGGTTTTACATACATTTCACGACGGTTTTCTGCTCTTATGACCAGGGCACGTCACCTTGATATACCTACATAAAAAATTATATAAAGAGTTTTAAAAAATGTAGCAATGTCAGCAGCATACCGTATTAACTTTATTAATTATTCGAGGAACGAAAATGTAAGTTGACATAACTTAATTTCATCAATTTTTTTTCGTGGTTGGAGAATGAATTTGTAATGAATTTGCAAAAACAGCTATTTGACGAAGAGACTGCAATTTAATCCATTAAACGTGTGTGCTGGGTTTATGCACGAACAGTCGAGTCGTCATCTTTCCGCGCACTGACTAAAATTGTAATGTAATTGCACCGCAGGATAATTGCGGGAAATCGTATGAGAATAAATCCGACGGAAATTACATATTTGCCGTTACGGGGATCTCGATAAAACGTATCCTACTTCCTACGCGCTTGCAAACAAATTAAGTTCAAAGCGAATTGCTTTGCCCAACACTAAGCAAATAACATTATACGTGAAAATTTTCTCATTTGGGTAAAAACCTGCACGTGCAAACTCGTGAGCTTCCCTCAAAGCGCAGACGCTGCAAAGAATTTAAATTTCATTTTCTACGATTCATTCATTAAGTAAATACGACTTCACTTTTAGTTCTTTCGTTTAGATTCTAAATTTATTTCTATTTTCTATCGAGCTATTTCCTGATCGATCTTTTATATTAGATTATAAATTATAAACAAGGATCGACTTTGACTCATTTTCCTTTTTCCTACTTTGAGAGATTCAATCAGATTAAAGCCACTTCAGCTCTCCATCGATAAAATATTTCAAAAATAATTCGCTAAAAGAGAAGATTATATCTACGATTTTAATGACATTTTTACTGGTTTCCATTAAACGTAGAGTTTAAACGTTTAATTGAAAAAACGCAGGAATTTATTCAGTGCAATATAATCCTGAAGTGAAATTGAAATATTTTTAACGATATTGATGCTAAATAAGGAGATATTTTCAGGGAAATTAATAACTACCCGAATGAGAATCACATCAAATTGTCAAATTAAACGTTTGTAACATAACAATTTTGAATAAAAAGTGGGATGCTGTAAAATAAAGCAACCTTGATACTATTCTGAGTTCAATCTAAAGGTGTGTATCTAAATGAACCGGATTATCTGATTCGGGATGAGCTTCACTAAAATTCGCTTCTTATCATATTCGTTTCGTCAATAGAATTAATGGATATTTCCAATATAAAGTAAAAGGAAAATTATGTTGTTTCTGAGCAGAGTCTGCTCGCATTTGCGAAGGAAAAATAATGTGTGTGCAAAGAGGCAGGTAAATCTGCGGGTTAAATATTAAGAGCAGCATGAATAAGCGTGGTAGTGCTCGTATCTTATAGTGCTTGGCTTCCACCATTCCATACATATTCATGTTTCCTCTTGCTCTTGTCCCCAATGCAGTTGGAGACTCTCTCCACCTAAGGCGACGATGTTTCCAACGAGGGTATCTGCTCGCAAAATACACGGGTCCTCGATTTCCAGAAATTTATTCCAAGTGCAAGAAACTCTTGCATCATATCAGAATATTGCATCACATGCGGAGGATGCGCCACTTTAGTTGAATTGGCAATGCAACTATACAATTGCCCGAACCAAATTTACACGACAGATATCGCGCTATCGAAAATTTCCCGAAGGACTAGTGTCCAGTTACACCTGTAGAGAAATGCAGACTCAGTCGCACGTGTACCTGTAAATGTATTATATAATAATGAATAGCAACAACAGGCTCTGTATCAACCCATGTAACGTACATTGGCCGATATATTTCCACTGAATTCACCTATCAGCATGGCTTTAATATAATTAGCCCTTTAAGGTCCAAGTTTTTTATAATCGATAAATTAAAAATTACTTTCCCTTTAAATTTTGAAAGGATCGTAAAAGTTTCATCAATTCTTAATGTCTGAAAGTAGCCATTACCCAAAAATGAAGATCATCCACCTTACATTTACAACAAGAATGCTTTTACATCCTTTTGCTAACCAGGCAATTAAAATAGGCAAACCACAGTTATAAATCGATTGAATCAATCTTCTAGACGTGTTCACAAAAAAAAAATACAGTGAATATCCACATTGTAGAGCATACAAAGGAATCTCTTTTTCTCAGCTTTAGTTTGGTGAGTTCAATTGGAGGAACAATATAAAAAGGAGTAACGGCTGATGCGGAACTGTGAAATTAGCGCTGCGCGTGTCTAATCCGTAGGTCAACGATGTCAGTATTAACGATACCGTGAACGCAGCTCCAGAAAGTAATTTGTACAAGCGGAATCGTGACGTCTATGACCGACATTCTAGCATGTGACTGATTCGACTATGACGGTCAAAATAGAAATGCATTTTACTCTTCTGCGATTAGTTATGTACAATTAATAATACCTTGCGTGTTATACATGCTTGGATTACGTGAGATTGTGATCACCAACTTGCAGGAACGACCGCACCCAACCTTTACAATTGATTTGCATTGTAGGCTACACTGAGAATATCTTTCGATTCCCTTTATCTATTGTATTTTCTATCCGTCCTTATATTCTGCATTGCTTGACATATAACGAGTTATTCGATTTTCTTTCGAGTTACGAATGCACACCTTATGAGAAGAGAGATTCTGTTATGCCTCAAAAAAGATAAGCATATTCTATATCGTATTATGGATCTTCCAATTTGATTGGGAATTACTTTAAGAGATTGTCGTATTAGTCCACATAATAGATAATCGGATTGATCTCCGAGTTTTCTATGCACGTCTAAAGCTAGGTTGCATAATATCAACATTGAATTTTACGTGCACTTCAAATAGAAATTTATTTAACATAAATCGATCCAGCATTAAAACAGTTGATGTTCGTAATAGAATATAAATGCTTGATTCACATGAGTACAATTGATTGAAAGAGTACAAACATAATTGCAGTAATTAGATACTTCATCTTTGGCCTGGGCGCACTGTATGGGAAAAATATTTGAGATGTATTCCTATATTTTAGAGAGAAATGTCGACTTTCCAACCATGTATTCTGTTAATGAAAACATTGTCCTACCCACATTCGCAACAAACACGGTTGGTTTGTCACACATGACCTAGCCACATCACACCGCACAGGGCCATACTGTGCAACGAACTCACACACCTCGAAATTCTGTGCACACGTGAACGCACATGAGCTCATCTCATCTCGTATGAGCTTTATTCTGATGTGGTGCATCACACACATTCTTATGAATACCTATACTAGGATCATACGATAATACAATACCCTGTGTAACTCGGCAATACTATACCCTATACGGCAGAGGCCACCGAAATCGAGTGGCAGGATTATGTAGTAATACACTGCAGCTGCCGGTAAATCATCTACGTGATAAAGCGAAAAGATTAAAGCAGTAATGAGGATTGGAAAATTATCGCGCTATATCGTAATCAGACGAGATTCATAAATAAAGAACGAATGAAAGTCGTAGCTCGAATGTGTGTACATATTGCCAATTTATTTCAGACATCAAGCATACGCGAGGGCATACGCTCAGTTCTTCCTTCTGTCCGTAATTAATCACTTTAAGAAATATGTTCAGTTAAATTACTAAATTGATTCACTGAAACACTACATATTCGCAAGAAGCATCCAGCGGAATATTTAATCTCTCTTGAGCATGCATATAGGTCATTGTCACAAAGTTTAAATGTTGATGTCCCTACCATATATCACAAAGCTTCAAGAATGTTAATATAATTATAGTCTCTTATTACTTAATCCCACTATCGTCTCTGTATCTATGTATAAAATAGTCTTCTTTCATTTTCTTATAAAGTTCCTATAAAATTACAATTTTCACATTAAAAATTCAATTCGAATACTTAAGTTATGTAACCATGACCTGTATACTTGACTGTTAAAAATTTGCAATCTGAAGAGTTTGAAGAAAGTGTATGTAAATCCAAACCATGTTGTTACATTGTAATAGGACGTCATTTTTCCCGATTAAGAATTCTATACCAATCGTTTAAATCCTCAGGGGTGGAATTAGCATAAGCAAAGGAAAAAAAAAGTTATAATCCGTCGGTTGACAATACTTCTGATGCATTAGGTACACTTAGCTGATGTATAATGCAAGTCGTGGCATACATCATTTTGCAACAAGATATATTCCACTTTGGTACGTCAATTTTATTTTGAATGTATTCCGCCCAAGTGTGGTCGTAAAATGCGTGAAGTAACTATAGCGTTAGGTTAAAATAATAAGTGTTCTGGCTCCTGCTTGGATCCTGACCTTGTTCCGCCTTGCTCGTTTTAATAAATTACACCTACGTACGTTACTATAGTCAAGACGTGCTAAATCGCTCGTAATCTATGCCATTGTATTACGTGCACGAACTATGTGTGAACGTGAGATCTTCGCCTGCCTGCAAATTTGTAAATGTGACTCTTTATGGGTGAGATGGTCATTCATCTCTGATTTATGCGCACGAAAAAACGAGGACTAATTGTTGGGACAACATAATTTCCTTCGCTTAAAACAATTTGACAGTTCGGGTACACATAGGCCTCATTTTTGTTAGCCAAGTGCTGAATTATGTCTTGAATATATGAGAAGCTACTTCGTTACGTAAATATTTATGCTCGTATTTACGGGTAATTCGTATGTTAAAGAGAGTTTAGATAATTACATACCTTTCTAACAAATGCTGATTAAAACTAGATCAAATATTCTATGTTTAATATTAGAAGTTAAACTTAAACATCTCCGTATAAAAATACTGTGTGGTGCTTTCGTGACCTAATATTTGCACTTCTCATTATTTACTTGGACTGAACGTCACTTTGCGAATATGTCAAAAGGAACTGGTTGCACTAATGTAACGTGATCGTAAATCTGCATTCTATGTGTGTGACGACGTGCACTAGATTTTGATCCTTTTCTCCGAGAAACGCGATATTAATGTACGAGAATCATGAAAATCTCATTTTCCCTAGCTTCTCCTGGGAAACTACCGCGTTGCACAGCGACCAAGAAAAGTCGTATTTTCATTCTGCATACTCGTCTGGGACATTCAGCCTTCCAGGTTATTACGTTATAAACATGAGTCTTAAGAATCAACCTCGTTCAGGACCAACCTGCACGTCATGGTTACAAAATTAATCGAATGTTAAATTTTAATCAAGACCCGCGGTATCTCTACATAAACCCTCTTGGAAAACTTTACGACTTTTACTCTTAAGCGGACGTCTATATTTATGGTTTAGTCTCTTCTTTTCGAATTTATCAAGCCAAATGATGTGCTAGTAAAAAGTGCCGAATAAACGAAAGTAGAGATGAACATTTTTAAAATTTAGATTCGCGGTTCTGAATCGCCGACGAGTTTAAAATTTACCTCCTTTAAATTTTGTAAAATCACTTGATTTTCCTTAAAATTACTTAAAATTCCATGAAATCTCGTTAAGTACTTTAAAATTCATGAAAATCCAATGAAATCTCGCCAAATCCCTTTCTTTAATAGATTCTGTAAAACCGCAATAACAGATTTAAAATAATAATAATAACTCTTAAAATTTCTGAAAATCACAAATAAATTTCATACAATTCTTTGAAATACCGTGAAAGAAATGTATGTTTGTGACATATTAAGGAAACCATGCAGTGAGTAGGTGAAATTATTACCTTTACTATCAGAACTATTAGAACTATTAGAACTATTAGTACTATTAGGAAATGAGTAGGTAGATCAAGATTAACTGCTACTTCGGTTGGCGGGGTTGATTGAAATTCCGCTTATGGAACATGTGCGTGCAGCTTATAGTGCAAGTTGCGGATATGTACTTGTATAACCGAGTATACGATGTAGATATAGCTGTAAGTGTGGGTGTCCGAGTGCTTACTATTGTTGTTTTCGCACGAGGGTGAGTCAAGTTGTGGTTAAGCGCGTGTATTTGAACAATTAGGTTCAGTCAGTTAAGTACAAGTCACAGCGTGGATAGTGGCATGCACCTACAGTACGCAACTCGTGTTTTTTGTTAAGGTTTGTTCTTCAGATTAAAAGTGTCTTGCATTTTCTTC